>JAWZYT010001114.1:2167500-2658816 GCA_034508575.1 Petrolisthes manimaculis
TCACTCTAGGACGAAGGATCTTGGCGTGCATAGAGGACACACACACACACACACACACACACAGAATTTCGGCTTTATGTATATAGATATAAATGTAACAAGAATAACCACTATTGGTGGAAAATAAAATTATCATTATTATTATTATTAAATACATCGAAATAAAAACAGACTTCTTTACATTAATATGATGGTTGGAATAATAATGAACATAGGACAAGATGTTTTTGGTCTTTCTATACACTTTGGTCTTAAGAACACCGTTATCCTTAACAATTTGTACATCTAAAGAGGGAAAAATGTTATTTTGCTCGACTTCAAGTGTAAATTTAATTGAAGGGGAAAGTGAATTTAAACTCTGCAAAAATACATCAACATCCAAAGAATCAGGCCAAAAACATAGTACATCATCGACATATCTCAACCATACTACCTCTGAATCCTTGATATTAGTAGGTAGTATGGTTATATTATGTTACAACGACATATACAGAATGTAAGACTTTAGCCAAAACTAAATGTTTCTATGAAAGAAATGTAATTGAATCTTGTTTAATCTCTGGTACATATGATAAAAATGTAAACATGAGCTATTGACATTTTAGGTGTGATAAAGTGTTAACAGAATTAATAATGAAGACATTTCCACCAGACTAGACGTACAGGTGGGGTAAGGTGAGGTGAGATCAGGTAATCCGGTGATTTGATTGGCTTGTCCACCACCCTTTGTACTCTGTATGTATATATACTCCACCTTGACTCCTCTGTATTCATTCTGTCTGAAGATGTAATATACGAAAGTACTTACTATTCTATTCTACCTTTGGTTTCTCCTGTGGTTACTCTGCATACATATCTCATGGTGAAGTGAGAATTTGCATATATATCCTCATGTATAGAGTCCATTAGAATAACAGTATGCAGTAACATGACTGTGGGACTAGACCGTTATCAGTGCACCACCATATCAATCTAAGACAACCAGATTAATGTTCGCTTATCGACAGACCATTCCGTCATCATTCGATAGAGGGAATTTAATGAGAAAAGTACTTATAAGCAATAACGTATATTTTCCCGATATGTCTATAAATTTCCTCGTTTGAATTTACCTACATAATGTTTTCCTTGTAAACTAGCGTATGCACGATCATAAATATCTACTTCAAATTTACATAGTATGTAACGCTGTAAGTGACTCAATACTGGAGTTACGCTACATGTATAAAAAGCCAAACATTTCTATGAAACATTTCTTTCAAAATATTGTCAAGTTATAATCTATTGCAATCCTATTTTATAGTCTCCTAATTTGGCTGTATACCATTGAAATATATATATATATATATATATATATATATATATATATATATATATATATATATATATATATATATATATATATATATATATATATATATATATATATATATTAATCTAAATTGGTGGAACACCATTTATAACAATATTGACTTGCATATTAATTATGAACAATGAAATATCATTGCCGTGGAAATAATTCATATGAAACAAGTCCAAAAAGTAAAAATGTAATTTACCACAAAACTGTCTCTATGAACGAACTGTGGTGCATAAAAGTTCGTTCCCTCACACCAGCCACATTATAACAGAATCAACAGGGGATATATATAGCACTGAGCTTCATATTTACAATCACAGATAATGCACTCATTTTGTGGTTGGCAGAGTGCACCATAGTACGTGTACCATGCAGACAAATATTTATGAATTCATTGTCCTCTTGTGTACTTAATAGCAACAAATAAAGAAAAAAATCTTCCAGCAATTCGTGCTATCAGATAAATTGACCTCGCTGATAACATGGCCACTATCTACTGCCTCCTGATGATAAAACCTCCGGAAAAACAGCAGTTGAGTTGTAAATGTGTAGCGGTAGTGATCGGTATAATAATCCAGCTTGGGTAATGGGGACCAATCGTCTTATACACCTATTTCTGCTGCCTTTCTTTAGTTTGCTATTCCTCACGACATTATCACTGCAGAACACCGTAAGTCCGTGTGTAATACCTTTCTAAGAAAGTAATTTACATTGAAGAACTACTGAGTCTTCCAAACAATGCATCAAAACAGATTTCTAAACCGCACATTGAGGTAGTTTGTTTATTGACATAGTGTTGAGACATCAACAGCTCTTCAAAAATTATAAAAATCCCCCCTCCAAAAAATATATATATAATAATAATCCCCTCTCTATTCCTTTGCCTATGAAAAACAGAAAACAATAATACCTCTAATTTAAATTATATACAGCATAGAATTTAGGACAGTTCTACCAGGAATGAAGAAGTGACCGAGAGGCAACTCAGGCGAGGGCTCTGTATTTCCCATCTAGAAGACAGGCAATGGTTGATTGATTGATGCAACTAGGCATCTGGCGGCCCAACAGCTAGGGTCATATACCACCCAACATAAAATTGTCATCCACATAAATAATAAAACATGAACTCCCGAAAGGGATAGGCAGCGTGACTAAATGACACACAATCTAAAAAGCACATTATTACTAAAAAACACGTCGACTTAACTAAAATATAAAAAAGAATCAAAACTAAAAAAACATCAGACCGTCTAAAAACAATAAATATCATCCTCACCGAGCACCTGGGAGAGACTGTAAGAATCATCACCCACCTGGTACTCGGGGACGTGCCTACAACGCAGGTCGCTAAGACTGGGACATTCGACAATAAGATGCCGCACTGCCAAAAGGACCAGACAATCATCACAGTAGGGAGGGTGAGCCCTCTCCATTAAAAAGCCATGAGTCAATGATGTGTGGCCAATGCGGAGACGGACAAGAGCCGTCTCCCACCTGCGAGACAGGCCACTGTAGCTTCACAAACCAAGGCGCTGACGGATGTCACGGAGCTTGTTAGCCCCGACGGTGACCGATCTGTCCTGCCAGCAGTAACGAACAACAGCATCTATGTAGGGTCGAGGCCGGGAATTGGAGACCGCAGCCTTAGCCAGGGCGTCAGCCCTCTCATTCCCATTGACAACCACATGGGTTGGCCAGGACGTATGACCCAAGACCCTCAACAGGTTAAGAGCTTTGAGGCAAGAGACCCTAAGTGTACATAAGTGGGGAACCCTAGTCAAACGTTTGCCAAATAGGAGACCCAAAAAGCAAGTTTCCTCGACACAACGTATCCGATGAGCATACATGAATAAATTCGGATCGGGGTGGACATCTCAGATGCGGTAAAAGTGCATAACAACTGTCTTGGCAGGAGAAAATCGAAACCCATGAGAACCAGTTCAATGTGACACCTTGTCAACGGCAAGCTGCATGTGCCGTTCCACCGCTGACATATGGGAGTCCGCAAACCAGACTGCCAGGTCGTCAAAGTACTTCGAGTTGGCTATACCGTCCGGAAGGAATGAGGCAATGGCATTAATTGCTACTGCAAACAATGTGACACTAAATACGCTTCCCTGGGATATGCCCTCCTCCTGTGCAAAAGATGCTGAAGGGGTTGTACAACCCTCACATAAAAACTGCGACCACTGAGAAACTCTTTAAGAAAGTGTGGAAGGCGACCCCACAGGCCGTACACATGGAGTTGCTGCAAAATGCTATATTGTCATGTAGTGTCATAAACTTTCTCTAAATCAAAGAATACACTGATAAGGTGGTGATGTCGTGCAAAGGCCTCACATGCAGCAGCTTCCAACCTGACCAGAGCGTCTGTAGTGGAACAGTGTTTACGAAAACCAGCCTGGGATGGAGATAGAAAATCACCCCATTCCAAGAAGTATATCAATCTGACATTCACCATATACTCAATTAGTTTACAGAAACATGAGGTCAAAGCAATTGGTCGGTAATTGAGGGCAACACTAGAGTCCTTGCCCGGCTTGGGGAAAGGAAGGATGGTAGCAACCCTGCACCCAGAAGGGAAGACACCCTTCACCCAGATTCTGTTATTATTATAAAGCTAAAAGAAATGATACCGCCTCCTCACCCAAGTGTCGCAACATTGCATATGGGATGTTGTCTGGCGCAGGGGAAGTGTCTCCCCAGAGAGAGAGAGCAGTATGCAGGTCTCTCAAGGTAAATCTCTCTATATAAAACACTCCGTCTGTTTATCAGCTATGCACGGCCGCATCGTTTTACCTTGAGTAAAAAGTAATACGCCGTTTTGATCGGTGAAGCCTAGGAAGCTTCCTTGGCCTACATAAAAACGTTTTAAAATAACTAATTGGGGGGGGGAGAGGGTTCGATCCCAGTACCCCTGCAGGCCTTAACCAAAAGATCCCAGGCTCGAATCCCCAGTACATTTTTTTTGTGTGTGTGGCAAATGATTCACCATTCTGACCTGTGTAGGCCCGCGAATGTCCTCGTTCTAATTTTATTTTTGGTGAATATGTGTTTCTTGAATTATCAGCTTAAAACAACCAAAGACTTATGGCTGTCTAAATATAGACTCTATGGTCTCAAGCATCAAGGATGCAGGTAGAACTGGCTTGCATGCCCAGTTTAAGAATGAATTTAAACCACAAAATGTTGAACACCTAACTTTAATACTAAATCTATGGACAGTGAAAAAACAAAAGTTTTGAAATGACCAATGGGTAGGGGGATTCGATCCCAGTACCCCTGCAGCCTAAGCCGAAGGCTGCTATCAACTTGCCACTTGGGCCTTGCTATTTAATAATGGCTGTTACAATGCCTGCTTCTGCTGTAGTTGTGTCATTGATCAATTTTGTGGTTGTAAAGCTGGCATGGCTTCTCTGGGGGACCAGCAACCACACCGGATAATGGACTCCTCCCACCCTCCTAATAAGTTCACATAAAAATAATTAGAGGAAATATATTGACAAAACCACATGTAGGATCTTCACCTGGACAATGTCGGGTATCGCTGCTAGTATATATTTATAACTTTCATTCTTGTTCCCTGAAAAATCTAGGACAGTGCAGTAAGTGGAATAGAGCGATTTTGGAAAAATCGGCCAAAATCGCCCAGACAGGCTAGAGACCCTATATAGAGAGACTGGACACCGCCATCTTTGCTCTTTTTTTAATTTTCCGTGATACCTCTCAAGTTTGTATAGGAAAAATGTATAAGATGCCAGATACTACCAGTTAGTAATCTATTTTTGACATTCGTGGGCAAAATATTGACGAAAGTTGTTTACTTTCCATATACAGGTATATTTTTTTTAATTCTATAAGATCCCTGAAGTTATAAATACCATTATACGTCATGTATGTATTATTTAAAGCACATAATAGGCCGTGACGAGTTGCCAGACGACGCTACTAAACCAAGGCGGTTGACTGAAAGACGACCAGTGTTGCCAGGTGCAGGAACATTTCTGTTTTAGGGAATATTGAAGTCCACACATGTAAATTATGATTAAAGATTGTTCAAGAGTAAACAGGGAATTTTTTATCAGACGAAATACCAAAAAGACCGTCAGTGTTCAAGAGTAAACAGGGAATAATTGAGGTAAAAAGGGAAATTCTGATGTTGAAGTTATAGGGAAATTTCGTCAAGCACTGCCAAGCAGACCTGGTAACACTGAAGACTACAGTAGTCAATGTGTAGGTGTATTACCAACGTTTACACACTACTATTTACATGTTGTTCACATAAATATGAGGGAATTTATTGTCACAATAAATGGTTAAATACAGTATTTTAGTACTGGTTCGTCACCATACAGTTCGACATTCTGTAAGGCTTAGGGAAGTTTTCAAGGAATATTTATGTTAACTCGAAGATCGACTACACAATATCTTTGCTGGTTTATCTAAAGAAAATATTGTATAAATATAACAACATTCTAACGAGTAATTAGTCACGCAACATAGTAAAGGCAAAATATACATTATGCCGAACCTGCTAGCAGGCAGATACGAGAAAGAGCAAACATGGCGGTCGATTTAATCAGCCAATCAGCGAGTAGCAAAAAATTTAGGTGTCCAGTCTCTCTATATAGGGTCTCTAGGACAGGCAGTAGGGATAGTAAGACTAGCCCCGGACTGACAGATTGGCTATTCATAGTTACCCCGTCGCGGAGGGGTTAAACCATCTATAATCTTAAGGGGGTGTGGGAGCAGGGGACAGGCTTGGGGGGTTTGGGGGGTGCGTGAATAGGGAGACAGGCTTGGTGTGGTGGGGTGGGTAGAAAGCCTGTCCCCTATTCCCGCACCCCCCTATCCCCCCCAAGCCTGTCTCCCTACACCCGCATCCCCTTAAGGGGGTGTGGGAGTAGGGGACAGGCTTGGGGGGGACTGGGGGGTGCGGTAATAGGGGGACAGGCTTGATGTGGGTAGAAAGCCTGTCCCCCTATTCCCGCACCCCCTAACCCCCCAAAAAAAAACCAAGCCTGTCCATTGACCTTAACCCCTCCGCGACGGGATAACTATGGATAGCCATTTTGTCAGTCCGGGGCGAGTCTTAATTTCCCTACTGCCTGGCCGGGCGCTTTTGGCCGAGTTTTCCAAAATCGCTCTATTCCACTTACTCTGTACGTCTAAACTACGATACTGAACAACTTAAATTTGGTCTTGTTAGCACCATCAACTCTTCCTCTTTCCAATAAAACCAACCCCAGCTCTCTACACCTCTCCGTTGCCGAGAAATTAAGTAAGGAATGAAGGGTACTTTTTCGTGTGAGCGCGGCTGCGTTCGCTTAGGTGCAGTGGCTGTGACGACAACTGAACGTGGCCCGCGCGGGTGGCAGTCAGTGTTGTAAGTAAGGATGGCGCACCACAGAATCGGACACGCACGAGAAATCTAATCCACATCCATCCATGTTTACAGTCAGTAACACACTGACTGACGATGGTGATTTGTAGGGATGGTGGTGAAGTATAGCCAAGTCAAAAAAAAACCGCCAAATTGGGCTCGTAAATGCCGACATTGACAATAGCGGTGCTTCATCCCGCCCGGTCACCACTTGGCAAGGGTGTAAGACACGACCCGGCCGCTTCCTGGCTCCGTCTATGACCGCGGTCCGGACGTTAAGGGTTAAGTATAGTTGGAGAACTAGGAGAAAACTTCCCTGCCATCTTACGGACTCTCCTGAACACTTGGGTGAGTGGAGTTTTAGTATTTATTGAAGATATAAGCCTTCCAAGATGAAAGTCGTGTTTTGTTTCTCTAAAAAACTGCCAGTCTCTAATTTCCACCTAGGAAGACGACACTGTGGTTTGTACTTGTTGCCTTCTAAATGTATAGAGAAATGGTCACTGCCATATAAATCAGGCAATACTCTCCAAGTAAAATCCAACAGAGCACTGCATGGGTGAGCAAAGGGAAATGTCAATGGTGGTGAAAGTCCCAGTTGGGCTTTAAAATGTGTCACATCTCCCGTATTTAAAATCCCTAATCCCTCATCCTCAATAAAAAAGCCAATAAAACACCCTTGGTGTTAACTGAACTGTCACCCCACAGAGGATGACGACTATTACAATCACCTAATAATATAAAGGGAGAAAGAACTTCCCGTACAAGACGGTTGAGATATTAGCCAAGTGGAGGATATCCTACTCAAAGAGGTATATCTTACATTGGCGAGAACGCAATAGGGTGGGCATCACTGCAGTAAAAGCAGTAACTCTCTGAATGACACTCAGAAGTAGGATCTGAGTCAAGAGCAGAACAATTACCACACCGGGAACGATTGTTGCAGTTCCTCCTCCCATGACCAAACTCATAACAACAGAAACACTGTAAGGGACGCTCAACAAAAGGCTTTACCTCAAAAGAGGTGGGGTAATGTTAATGTGATCTGGGATATGTGAGCCATAGAAAGTGAGGATGATCTTTCATCTTTGTTACTGGACACTGTCTGGGCTCATAGCGTGAATGTCCTCTACTGAGAATTCATACAGGTCTTCATTATATATACGCCCCTTGCTATAATTAAATGTTCGATGTGGGTTTGACAGATTCAAACATGCTATCAGAAGGACATGGGAGATTGAGGAGCATCATGGATTGATGTGGCACATTGGTAGTACTCCAATTTCTTTCTCCAAATACCGGGATCACCATTACTGTCCTTGTGGTCATTATTGTGTCATATGGTGATCTGTGCAGTAATGCTGGAACTACTAACTGGAATAACTAACTTTTAAAAAATATATAATATAATTCTCTTTTCTTCAAATTGCTTTAACCAGTTAACATTCTGACTAGCAACAGACTGGCAAATGGCAATGCATGAAACCTTCATGCATAGTCCTTCAGTTTTATGAAGGCGAAATGCTGTGGCTGGGATAATCCCGTTAATAATGTGTATCTGCCAACACTTTTATTCTAAATAATTTATATATCTTTCCCCATAAATCTCTATTTGTTTTCTAATTTCTCTACATATTGACCCCGTAGGAGGGTATTGCCTGCATTAGTGATGTGGACAATATTTTAAGGGTTTTGGCGCCCCTTCGGCCCCAGCCACTAGGTTTTAGTTCTTTAACTATCCCTCTTTTCTTTCTATTTCCTTCCTGCTTGTTGTCTCACTTCTCTATCACCGTTTTCTGGCGCAGTTTTTCGAATCATATAATTGGACTATACGTGATAAGGGAGAAAGGCCTATGTCATTAAAACTTTTTAAGAACGAATGAGAAGGTTAAAAATATGAGAAAAACAAGGTAAACGGTAAGAAAGGAAGGAAGGGCAAGTGAAAGAGGGATAAGACATTAGGGAGGATGTGTAAGGTTACCAGTTACTTGAGAGATACTGTAATATATAATTATAGCCTATGCATAAAATTATTCCAAGTTTATTGAAAACGCCATTCAAGTTTAAAATCGATTATTTTTAAGGAAATGCATATTTAGAAGAACATATCTTGGTAAATAACTTAATGAATTTGTTGATAAATATGATTATTAAAAAAGTTAGAAAATTAAACCGTCTTCTACCGAAAAAATAAACAAAAATCAAACAGCTGTGCTTGGGAGAAGGGGATAAATAAGCTGGACTACAAGCACGAGAGATTAGATTGATATTAAGTGGCGCAACAGCGAGGTCAAATAACACCAGGAAAAGGTGATAGAGAGGTGTGATAGCAAGCAAGATGGAAATAGGAAGAACGGAAGGACAGTTGAAGAAATGTAAGCTAGTGGCTGGGGCCCAAGAGGCGCCAAAACCCTTAAAGTATTGCCCACATCATTACAGGCAATACCCCCCTACGGGGCAAGAACGAGGGATAAAAGGAATACAAGGATAGCTTTCTAATATCCAAAGGATAATATATATTCAGTAGTCTATCCCACTACGATGGTGAACAATGGAATGTGCCTTTATTTAAAGGATATAATGTAACAGATATAATGTAACAGATGTTTGTTATTACTTTTCAACTAATCACCTTGATTTATCTTCCCCTTCACCCTCGGCTCAAATCATGATCACATTAATTTGTCTTCTCTCCTCTATCCACCTACGTTAATGCTGTATGCATTTCTTCAAACTACGGGTCCCGAATTCCTTCATACTGGGTCGCAGGCTCACAAGAATAAATACATGAATAAAATAGAATAATAATGTTCGTGACAATAAAATAAATATGAAGTTCATACATAAATCCACCTAACATATTTTTATAATCGAATATTTATATATTTAATTATCAATAAAACAAAATCATTGCACAAATATTGAGAGAGAGAGAGAGAGAGAGGTAGGTGAGGCAGTGGCCGCAGTGTTTATAATTCTGTAAATAATTCTGGTTAAAATGCCTTTTAATCATAATTATTGCATTTCAATTTCTGGCCTTGTATTTTCTTAGATTGATAATTCGGGTCATATGTAAAAGATTTTTCTATATGGGTCGCGAGAATGATGTCATAGTAAAAACTGGGTCACGACTGAAAAAGTTGGAAGAACTTTGCTCTAAACTATTGGTGATTCGATACTATTCACAGTTTATGCTTCATTCTTTCCTCCTGACACACCGTCTTCTCTACCTGATCATTCGTTACCCTCCTATAGCCCCGCCCACATTTCTCTCCATCTCTCCCACTAACATCCCCCCTCCCTCCACCTGCATCTGTTGCCAGATCCGACGAGGCACAAACCAAGTCAGTCATGGATGGACTGTGGTCCATTGATCTGTCCGGAGCTGTACACTTCACTACCCCGAAAGGGATAAGAAGAATTATTAAAAGGACATATAAATTAAAACCAGATTAACTTATTAAGTAGAATATAAAAAGAATCAAAATAAAAACATTGAACTACTTAAAAAGCTATAAATATCATAACATTCACAATTTGTTAAGGAGGCCAGCATCCTACACATAGGAGAGGGTGTTCCCTCCCACTACAAGCCTCCTCCCCGATCACATGGGAGATACGGTAAGAACCGTCACCCACCTGGTACTCGGAGAGGTGCCTACGACGAAGGTCCCCAAAGCTGGGACACTCGGCAAGAAGATGCCTCACTGTCAGAAGGACCAGATAATCATTACAGTAGGGAGGGGGTGCCCTCTCCATTAAAACCCCACGAGTCAATAGTGTGTGGCCAATACGGAGACGGGCAAGAGCCATCTCCCATCGGTGGGACAGGCCAATGTAGCTCCACAAACCCAGGCGCTGGCGGATGCTGTGGAGCTTGTTAGCCCCGACGGTGTCCCATCTGTCCTGCCAGCAGGAACGAATGGCAGCATCTATGTAGGGTCGAAGGTCCACTGCAGGTACGGGATGACGCCTGGCAGGAGGCCGAGAACTGGAGGCCGCAGCCTTAACCAGGGCGTCAGCCCGTTCATTCCCATTGACACCCACAAGGGCCGGGACAAAACAAAATGTGACACTGTGGCCAGGACAACCCAAGACAAAATCTGCGACTGCTGAGAAACATTTTAACCCTTAAAGACCTATCAACGCCTTAAGGCGTTAATAGAAAGTTTGGCCTTAAAACCGATTAACGCCTTCATTTAACAGCCCATAAATAACTGCATGGGCTACATATAACCACAACAGTGGTACCAAAGGGAAGCTGTAACCCTGGACTATTGTAATTGATCGTGATTGGCTGACTTCCCCCCCCCCCCTTTGGTGTAGGTGGGTGTGGCCAAAGTACATTTACACCCACTGTGTGTTATCTGCAGCCAATAAGATCATTCATGGCCTGTCATACACTCCCTCTCCCTTGCCTCCCCTAGCCTCTCTCTGCCTCCCATAGATCTTATAGCCATTGGACATTAGTAATAACACACTTTCAAACACTGTACATGAATGCGTTAGTGTTATAATAGGTATGTACAGTTGTATGCAAAAATGACTTGTATGTTGCATTTTCTGTTTATTTCAGTGCATTTATATACTGGTTTTAGATACACAAACATGCAAGCACACATCGAGGTACACATACTCATGTATCTAAGCATTATACACATGTGTAACACATACGTATGCCTTCGTATGTTATTTGGTGGGGTAACTGTCATATTATTTTCCGACTTTGGTGTGCTGCTGTACTCTAACCAGTGGAGATAGAAGACTTTTGTTTGCATATTCTGGTGTGTAAAATAAAGCTCTACAAACCTATAAGACTAAAACTAACCTTAGAGTAACTTTAAAAATCAGGTTGTATTTGCGGTTGTGGGTGAAGGCTGTTGTAATTAATTGCGGTTCTTAGGGGTTAACCCTTAACGTCCGGACCGCGGTCATAGACGGCCCCAGGAAGCGCCCGGGTCGTGTCTTACACCCCTGCTATGTGGTGACCGGGCGGGATGAAGCACCGCTATTGCCAATGTCGGCATTTGCGAGCCCAATTTGGCGTTTTTTTTTTTACTTGGCTATACTTCACCACCATCCCTACAAATCACCATCGTCAGTCATTGTGTTACTGACTGTAAACATGGATGGATGTGGATTAGATTTCTCGTGCGTGTCTGATTCTGTGTTGCGCCATGCTTACTTACAACACTGACTGCCACCCGCGCGGGCCACGTTCAGTGGTCGTCAGAGCCACTCCACCTAGGCGAACGCAGCCGCGCTCACACGAGAAAGTACCCTTCATTCCTCACTTAATTTCTCGGCAACGGAGAGTTGTAGAGAGCTGAGGTTATTTATTGGAAAGAGGAAGAGTTGATGGTGCTAACAAGACCAAATTTAAGTTGTTCAGTATCGTAGTTTAGACGTACAGAGTAAGTGGAATAAAGCGATTTTGGAAAAATCGGCCAAAAGCGCCCGACCAGGCAGTAGGGAAAGTAAGACTAGCCCCGGGGGCCCGGACTGACAAAATGGCTATCCATAGTTATCCCGTCGCGGAGGGGTTAAGGGGAAGAGTATACTTTTGGTACAATGGAGAGACATGATTCCTACAAAGTATGCCAGCAAACAAATCCAGATGAACAAAAATAATGGAGGTCTGTTGGTGGGAATAGTTTGGAGGAATCAATATCTCCTAAAAGGCAAAAACTGTACTCTCCCCTTATGGAAGTAACTTAATACAAAATTCCTTCCTATTTTAAACTTACCGAGTGGAAAGAATAAAGACGAATTAAAATGATAATGAATCTGTTTACAAAAATGGAGTTTACTTAGGCAACTTTATGACTAAATACACGAAGTCACGAACACGGAACATAGATTTACTGAACCCTTGTAATTAATATAATATGAATACATAAAAAAGTGACTGAATGAATGAACTCATGAATGAAGGGAAAATGCTCATTATTCTTTCAACGGCGATTATGATGATGATGAAACAGACAATAAAACAGAATATATACAGACACGATAACGATGATGACATAAACGACAATAAAAGAACATAAAAACAACAACAAGCCTGATAACACGTGCATCTTACTTACCTTACCCGTTGACGAGGTCCAGACGTACACACACACACACACACACACATGTACAGCCATGGCTAAAAGTGCTTGACCAGGGTCCAAGGAGTGTTGAAGAGCAACTGAACAGAGTTCGAACAAGTGAATATTCCAAACCATTCACAACGTTGAGAGAGGTTTAGAAGACTCACTTTTTCGAACTCTGTTTAGTTGCTCTCCAACACTCCTTGGACCCTGGTCAAGCAGTTTCAGCCATGGATATACACACGTTTAGCCAGGATCTTGTCCACGTGTTGCTGTTCAGTGTTCCCGGAAGTTGTGACTGTTTTCAACGGAGCCTAAACAACACGTGGTAAATAATATGTATCGATCAACACCAGACGATATTATTTATACCAAGCAAAGAAAAAAATATATACCGGTAATAAATTAATAAAAATGCGCGTTAAATAATATGCAGTTAAATAATAATAACAGTAGACGATATGATTTATACGAAGCAAAATAAATTATGATAAATAAATAAAAACTAATACCCGTGATCACAAAGTTAATTATTATTATTAATTACTAGTGCCAATTTTAACCCCGGAGTTTTCACGTGACCAAAACCAACTTCCGCCATTATTGTCTAATAAACCACATCATTACTTTAAAATAAATATTCACTTGATCAACTTTGCTTTCACTTTCATCAAACCACGAGGCAAGACAAACACACACACACATGTTCACCTCTGTCACTAAGGCAACTGTATGTGTGTGTGTGTGTGTGTGTGTGCGTCTGTGTGTGTGTGTGTGAGTGTGTACGTATGTATGGGAATAGGGGTGGTGGGGGGAGGTAGGTATTGACGGACCAATCATAACAAAGGTATCAACTTCTTCTTGGTCTGTTTAAGCCCGTGTTCGATTCCTTGCATAATAATAATAATAATAATAATAATAATAATAATAAATCCGTTTTCTGTTGTATATGTTTAGGTAATAATTATTATGTATAAATTAAGGCTTTGTTTATCTATTAATTCACTAAAGATATATGTTGGTTTTTGGTGTCTGATTATTATTTTTTCGGGGTCGTATTTTCTGCTTTTCTGCCTTTTGTAATTCTTGTATTTGTATCGCCTTGCTCCCTGCCGGTCACTCCCCCCCCCCACTCCGTCCTGTCTTACCTACTCCCTATCTCCCCCCTCACCCCACCACCTTCTTTTCTTTCTTCCCCCCCTCCCTCCCCCCACTCTGTCCTGCCTTACCTACTCCCTATCTCCCCCCTCACCCCTCCATCCTCTTTTCTTTCTTCCCCCCCTCCCTCCACTCTCTATCCTTTTCTCTTTACTCTATCTTGCCTTCCCCCCTCTCTATCTATCTCCCCCTTTCACCGAGAGAGAGAGAGAGAGAGAGAGAGAGAGAGAGAGAGAGAGAGAGAGAGAGAGAGAGAGAGGAACAGGAAATAAGGAAAAATAACAGGAAGAATAGAGAAAGAAAGGGAATATTGATAAGGAAAAACTTTGGTGTGAAAGAGCACTAGAGGGAGAGATAGATATCGAGAGTGAAGGGGAAGAGGTGGAGGGAAGAGGGAAGGAGGTGGAGGGAAGAGGGGGAGGGGGTGGAGGGAAGAGGGGAAGGGAGGGGTAGGAAGTATGGAGATAAATAAACGAAGACATCAAGTGACGGATATAGGGAGGAAATGGGAAGTGTAATGACTGAGGGGGAGGAAATGGACGATATGAGGGAGGGAGGGAAGGGGGGAGGAAATGGGTCATATGGGGAGGGAAGGAGAGAGGGAAATGCAGTATAGAGCTGTGTTTATGCGCGGTCAGATTACCGAATATCGTCTTCGGTTAAACCAAGCTGAGGGCTGCTGGACTGTTTATGCGCGGCAAAAGGATACGAAGACAGCCGAAGCCAAAATTGCAAAAACCAAGACGGCCCACGAATCCAACCCAAGCTACCTCAGAGCAGTCTTGGGGCTGCTTGGGAGAATGATGGATAGTGGAATATAAAGAAAAACATGTCGGAAATACATGTAAGCACTACATTTGTGTAAAATAGTTAAGAAATAACGCCAGACCTTAGGATTTTACTGTAGTGATATGTTATGTAGGTAGAATATAAACAAGAAGTGGGTGGATGTTTGTGTAAGTGGGTAATTATAGTGAAAAACTATTATAATATTTATTTCTTCCCACTCTCTTTCCATCACTTTCCACTCCCACTTCACCATCGCTTCTACTCACCATCCACCCTTAACTCTACTCCCACCCACACATACACACACACACACACACACACACACATACTGTCTCTCTGTGTGTTGTGAGGTGATTAAGGTAATGATGCAACAATTAGCAACAGACGTGAGTAATCAGAAATGCATTGCAATACAAGACATACAGAAAGCCACAATTTCATCTCTCACTATCTATTGCTCTACTCCACAAATAGATAAATCAAGTTGACATAATAATAAATTCATAATGTATTTAGACATTTTAAGGGGGAGTGGGAATAGGGGACAGGCTTGGGGGTTTTGGGGGGATGCGGGAGTAGGGGACAGTGTCACGAGTCAAATTTGATCGTGACATTAATCAATTAAGTATAGGAATAATGCTTTAATAGCCGTAGCCTAGCGGTTGAGAAAACGAAAGGCAGGAGTGTGTGTGGTGAACGGGAGACAGAGTTCCTGTTTGAGCTTGTGTTTCTCCCTCTCTGTAGCCGTTAAATCATTCGTTTTCTCACTCGTGGCTTATTAATATTGATTTTTGCGTACACACAGTTATTCTTTTAAACTCTCCATATGATTCGTGAAGAGTATAATTACCATGATTAATTTACGTGGCGTTATTACAATTGCATGTATGGCTGGGTGTGTGAATGAGATATAATATGAGGTTCTAGTCAGACAGACAGTAGGATTCAAACTATTGTGTGCGGCGCCTGTGTATCGATCGATCCAGACGTTGGTAGCTTGTGGGAGGAGCTATAGCCTGGCTGCGGATTTCTCATGATTTAAACTTCAGTTCATCTCCTACTCGTATTCAGCATACACGTAGCCTCGTGGCGCTCTAGCCTCTCGTTGGAGTAGCAGCCTACAATGGTCGAATTCATTCAGTTACGGCATACTAATGATTCGTGATCGAGTGCTGGGTGTGTGTCTGAACATTGAAAATTGCGAGTGGGAGGACAATTCATGTATGAGTATAGAAAAACTCTCATACGTGAATGAATTTGAACTCCGAGTTCGGCTTCCATCTTGTAACACGTACGTGGCTCTCTCAACCTCTCGTCTCGTTAACGTAACACGCAGGGCTGACAGTGAATGCCAGAATACTCGGTGCCATTCACCAGTTTTTCTCTAGTGCTTCACGGAGTCACTCTTGTTGTCGTTACTTGCAAAAGAAAAAGCAAATGATACGAGGTAAGGTTTTATGCCAATGTAGCGTTCTGCATCCTACTTGGTGTAATATTATAGAAAACGAGTGCCATGTGTGTGACTTTGAAAATTACAGATGTGAAGAACTGGTGTCTATGTGAAAATAGGAAACTTAATCACATAGATACTGGAACTCGTATTATTAGATTTATATTATTGATTAAAGTAATTGAGTAGGGGTCAGGAAATAGCACCATAAAATTACGAGTGTTTGGGGAATGTAACACCTTGGTTACACACGTAATATTCGCTCTCGTCCACTCATTCACGTGGATATGACGAGTGATAAATTATGATGTGACATTGGAAATTAACTGAGGTGAGACATCGAAAATTGAAGAATAGAAAAATATTGAAGAACATAGAAAAATGGAAACATAGAAAAATGAAGAACAGAAATAATGAACATAGAAAAATAGAAACACAGAAAATGGAAATATATAGAAAATCGACTGAACACTTAAGAAAAATATATATTGTACTCGAAGGAAAACAACGAGGACAACACGACTCCGACCGATAGAAAACGGGAGTCATATTAAGAGGTAACTTAAGTATTTAGTTAGCTAGTTTTGCGTGTGGATGAGTGTGAACGTGTGTGACTATAATTATTGATTTCATGTTGGTGTACTGGAAATTTCAATAAATATAGTTAAGCGATTGTGAATGGTTGTTTCATACACCATATCCCTTCATACTATAATTTATAAATGCATTCATATCGGAAGACCTCACATTAAAAATAAATATGTTGACAAAAAAGGAACTTGCAATGAAGGGGATAATTTAACCTCTGAAACCTTCTTTGAGCCAACACAATTAAGGTTAATTAATAAAAACCGGGTAAGGTAAGTCAATTGTTGAATAATTACTTACTTGATTATTATATACATTATAATAATTCAATGTTGCACTAGAAAGTTTATAATTGCATGGATCTCCAAAGTGGGCCGCAATTCTTTTCAGTTGCGTATATTGTTAAAGTCGAGTTTCTCCTTTTATTTTGTCACAGACAGGCTTGGTGGGGGGGTTATGGGGGGGAGCAGGAATAGGGGACAGACTTTCTACCAACCCCAAGCCTGTCCCCCTACTCCCGCACCCTACCAACCCCCCCAAGCCTGTCCCCTAATTTCCACACACCCTTAATACAAATATAGAACAAAGAGGAATGTGTCTCTTTAATACGTACAAATATATAAGATAATGTAACGTGCGTGTCTGATATTATGTGTGTGTGTATGTGTGTGTGTGTGTCTGTTGTCATCGCGTGCATGTGTAAGTGTGTGTATGTGCGTGTGTGTGTGTGTGTGTGTGCAATTGCTCGCCTGATGACTTACACGGAAGCAGAGGGGCAAGTAGGCAGGCAGGCAGGGAAGCAAGCAGTGAGGGAAGGAAGCAGGAAATTAATGGACAAGAACTGAGAGACTGGGAGAGTAAAAATGTGTCGAAGTGAGAGTGACATGGAGAAGGAACAGAAGGAGAAGGATGGGGGGAGATACAACATAACTATACTCTGTTCAAAATTTGTGTTCCATTTTCCTCTATCTATCTGTCTCTATTTCTATCTATATCTTTATATCAATATCTATTTCTATCTATCTCTATCTGTCTCTATTTCTATCTATTTCTTATCTGTCTATCTATCTATCTATCTATTTCTATCTATCTAAGCATAAGAGGCCAGCGGAACACAAGTTTTGAACAGACTATAGCTACCCTGGATACGAAAGGTGAAGCCTGCAGGGAAAGACTCGTCAACCTCCTGAGTCGAATCAGTTAGAAGGTGGAGGGAAGATAGTGGTTCGCTGATTCAACTAACTCATAAGGTTCATAAGTGTTGCCTTGCTTCATCTCTCGTATCCCTGGTTACGATGGTGCCACATGTACGATAATTATCACTTTATATATTATTATTATTATTAGGCAAGGAATCGAACACGGGCTTATTAAACTGTCCAAAAAGAAGTTGATACCTTTGTTATGATTGGTCCGTCAATATCTACCTCCCCCCCCTCCCCCCACCACCCCTATTCCCATACATACGTACACACTCACACACACACACAGACGCACACACACACACACACACACACACACAGTTGCCTTAGTGACAGAGGTGAACATGTGTGTGTGTGTTTGTCTTGCCTCGTGGTTTGATGAAAGTGAAAGCAAAGTTGATCAAGTGAATATTTATTTTAAAGTAATGATGTGGTTTATTAGACAATAATGGCGGAAGTTGGTTTTGGTCACGTGAAAACTCCGGGGTTAAAATTGGCACTAATAATTAATAATAATAATTAACTTTGTGATCACGGGTATTAATTTATATTTATTTATCATCATTTATTTTGCTTGGTATAAAAATAATAATGTCGTCTGCTGTTGATCGGTGTATAATATTTAACGTGTAGTTTTATCTATTTATTACCGGTATATATATTTTTCTTTGCTTCGTATAAATCATAACGTCTACTGTTAGTCGGTGCATATTATTTAACGCGTATTTTTATTTATTTATTATAATCATATTCTTTTGCTTGGTATTTAATAATATCGTCTGGTGTTGATCGATACATATTATTTACCACGTGTTAAACTCTTTACGCTCCGTTGAAAACAGTCACAACTTCCGGTAACACTAAACAGCAACACGTCAAGATCAAAGCAACACACTATGCCCGCTGGAAATAATTGTGTTGTTGTGTGTACGTGTGTGTGTGTGTGTGTATGTACAGCTCCGGACTGATCAATGGTCCACACTTCTTCCACCCTTACCTTGGTGTGGGCCTCAACGGATATGGTATCACTGACAGGTGGAGGGGGGAGGGGAGAAATGTGGGAGGAGTTATATAGGGGGGGTAGGCCCGGGCAACGTTACCAATGTTGAGCCATCCAGAAATTTGAATCCCGAACCACTTGTGATCATGGATGTGAACCACTCACTTGAAGGTGGTAGGAGAGGAGGGGTTGGGTTGGGGAGAGGGGGTAAAGTTCACCAGTGATCGAGATGGAGAGAATTATTGGATCAAGTAGCTAAATGTTTTCTTCTGTAATCTAAATCCAACTCTGATGCTGCATTCCATGGGATATTCTTTATTATTTGAAATTAATCCAGATTTTACCTAATATAATTAACACGACACCAGTTTTTGATGACTAATATATCAAGCGATGCACCACCTACCCAGTGTTAAGTTACTTTTCAAGTAAATCCTTTATTTTTATCCTGTATCATTTATGACATTTTCTAAGAAACGTTTATTGTGTAACTGGTTACCAAAGGATAATAGTTATAGTGTAAGATGTTAATTACCCAATAACTACTCCATCTGTTCTTCCTCACCCCGTCCTCCTTTATTCAATTCACTGTTTCCTCTCCCTCCATCCCACCATTCCTTTACTCTCCATCTTACCACCACCACTACCATCATTCTGTGTGTTGCTGCATAATCTGTTAATGCGCAAACACGACCAGAATAGAAATAATAGTGATATCTGGTATGCAAATACAATCCGTTATATATGACGAATATATTTATTACCTTTATTTATTTATCTGAGGTCAACATCTAGGCCAGCCATTCAGACGCCCAGTGTTAGTGAACCAATCACAAGATTTAGAGGATATTGTGTCACAACTATTGTTATTACTAATTAAAATAGGGAAACATTGAAATAAGACATTTATTGGTTATTGTTTATATGACTTTGTCAATTTAGGTGAAAGCTCCACAAGTCCTCGTCACGAAGCATTCAAACCCATAATCCAACTGGGTCTGTAGGCACCACACTGTAATTATAATAACCACAATTATAATAACTGTTAACTTATTATAACCTTAAGTTTATACTTCAACCTCACGTTTGCATTAAGCATGTGTAATGTTTGTTTTGTTTTTTTCTTATTATTATAAGCACCTTTATTATGTATTGCTTTAGACCCTTAGCCACGATGATATACAGTATATACACTATTATACACTTCTATGAACATATTAAGGCTTAAAATACTGTAGATTACATATTTCATTTCATTACTCATCAATTTGTTGCTAGTATCGTGTTCAACCACCCTCCTTCTCAATGACAGCCTGCAGTCGCTCGGGCATTGAGGCACCATGCCTCCTCACTGTATAATATATATGGTTTTCCCCGAAAAATCTCCCACTGTGTTCTGGTGTGACGTAACAAATCTGCTGTGGTTCTCTGTCGTTCTGGCTCCCACGTGTTAACGATAGAACCTCATACATTTTCTATAGGGTTCATATCGCAGTCTTAAATAGACAAATCTATCACCTGCAAATAATCATGAGCAGTAAACCATTTTTGAACTTTCCTCGCCATATGGATAGGGCATCGGTCGTGTATAGGACAGATAAGGGTGAGTAGTTGAAAAGAAATTAAAAACATTTAGAATATGTGCTTCATTATATTGCATTTGATCGATCTATTAAACAAAGACACTGTCTGTTGTTCACCCCCGTAGAGAGATACTGATTACAATTATTATCCTTTGGATATTAAGCAACAAATAACGGAGCCGAGACAATTATTTTTCTGTCTTCAGCTTTAACTGTATTCTTTTCACCCCTCATGCTGGCAGTCCCCCTCTTTATCACCTTTTCTCGCCGTAAAATAAATAAATTTCTACCTTTATTTTTCAAGTAACTGGCAACCTCACACAACCTCCTCTCACCTGTCTTCTCTCTCTCACGTCCCCTTCCTTCCTTGCCTTCTGTAGTATTTTTTATCTTTTGTTTCTCATATTTTTAACCTTCTCATTCGTTCTTTGAAAGTTTTAATGACATAGGCCTTTCTCCCTTATCACCCATAGTCCTTCAAATTTATGCAAGCAAAAGGATATGATAATAGTTATGAAGTATATATATATATATATATATATATATATGAAATGAGAGAGAAAGAAGGGGGGGGGGGGTATGGAGGGGCTGGTGGAGGAAGAGAGAACAAGAGAGACGCCAATAACCGTGGCTGTAGAGACGTTTTCTTGAAGATTTATGGTTGACTTTGGGTGAAGGGACTGATGGAGATGGAGTTCACATTAACAAACTTATATAATTAAGTATTGAATTTTATCATTGTCATAATAATATTATTATTTTCTACTCTCATCTGTAGGCTAATTAAGTATTGTTCGATATCAGCAGAACTGTAATGACATCAGATAGGATGGGTGACTATAAAACTTGGACATATGTAATGAAAGTGCTATACTCAATGATAAATATGTTTCAACAATAATGAATATATTAAACATAATTATGAGAACTACAATTATCCATATATTATATATGAAAAGAATATTCTGTGGAACGGAATGAGACAATGGAATCTCTCCTGCAGAATATAAGCTTATTTCTGATGAAGTGAGGGTTCGAGTCATGTGAACCACAGTTCCCTTTACACACACACACACACCAATCCCACATCTTGTAGCTTTCGCAGGCTTACCAACCTAACACACGGGGGGGGGGGGGGGAAATAACTTGTTCTACGTTACATATAGTGTATTATTGGATTACAAGTAAATTTCTGGCCATAACAAGGAAATCATTAACACGTAGACAAAGCAGAATAAAGCTAGTTACTATTTGTGAAACATATGATAATCAGTGGTGACAACCTTTGAGATGTCAGCCTTCATAACCCTACACATTTATAATGACGAGTATTTATGTGCACACAATAATATAAAGGATTAATTCAATAGAAGACTACCATCAGCATCTTGCTATTACTTTTAATACTAACTTTATAAAGATATTACTGCACCTTGTATTCCACAATATTTATATAATAAAACTCTTAATAGTGACAACATTAAAATAAAATACAATATACAGAAATACAAATTCCAGTTCCATTTCTATAAAGCATTACATATTTGTCTTCCATTCTTCTTATTGTTTATAATTATGAATTTAGATGCGGCCTATAGGCCTATATATTACGTCTAATTATCACCCACAAGACTTAATTATTAATGTTGGCAATCTAGCAAACCAATGTATTTTGAGAGCCAGAACTGTTACATATTATTCTCCCGACAAAGAGAATATATATGTTTGTCACCTTTGATTCTCCAGGTTTAATAAAAACAGTGGATTATCGGTAAATTTTTACTTAATAATTTGGTTATGGGTGATAAGAGAGAAAAGCTTATGTCATTAAAACTTTCAAAGAACGAATGAGAAGGTTAAAAATATGAGAAACAAAAGATAAAAAATACTACAGAAGGCAAGGAAGGAAGGGGACGTGAGAGAGAGAAGACAGGTGAGAGGAGGTTGTGTGAGGTTGCCAGTTACTTGAAAAATAAAGGTAGAAATTTATTTATTTTACGGCGAGAAAAGCATGAGGGGTGAAAAGAATACAGTTAAAGCTGAAGACAGAAAAATAATTGTCTCAGCTCCGTTATTTGTTGCTTAATATCCAAAGGATAATAATTGTAATCAGTATCTCTCTACGGGGGTGAACAACAGACAGTGTCTTTGTTTAATAGATCGATCAAATGCAATATAATGAAGCACATATTCTAAATGTTTTTAATTTCTTTTCAACTACTCACCCTTATCTGTCCTATACACGACCGATGCCCTATCCATATGGCGAGGAAAGTTCAAAAATGGTTTACTGCTCATGATTATTTGCAGGTGATAGATTTGTCTATTTAAGACTGCGATATGAACCCTATAGAAAATGTATGAGGTTCTATCGTTAACACGTGGGAGCCAGAACGACAGAGAACCACAGCAGATTTGTTACGTCACACCAGAACACAGTGGGAGATTTTTCGGGGAAAACCATATATATTATACAGTGAGGAGGCATGGTGCCTCAATGCCCGAGCGACTGCAGGCTGTCATTGAGAAGGAGGGTGGTTGAACACGATACTAGCAACAAATTGATGAGTAATGAAATGAAATATGTAATCTACAGTATTTTAAGCCTTAATATGTTCATAGAAGTGTATAATAGTGTATATACTGTATATCATCGTGGCTAAGGGTCTAAAGCAATACATAATAAAGGTGCTTATAATAATAAGAAAAAAACAAAACAAACATTACACATGCTTAATGCAAACGTGAGGTTGAAGTATAAACTTAAGGTTATAATAAGTTAACAGTTATTATAATTGTGGTTATTATAATTACAGTGTGGTGCCTACAGACCCAGTTGGATTATGGGTTTGAATGCTTCGTGACGAGGACTTGTGGAGCTTTCACCTAAATTGACAAAGTCATATAAACAATAACCAATAAATGTCTTATTTCAATGTTTCCCTATTTTAATTAGTAATAACAATAGTTGTGACACAATATCCTCTAAATCTTGTGATTGGTTCACTAACACTGGGCGTGTGAATGGCTGGCCTAGATGTTGACCTCAGATAAATAAATAAAGGTAATAAATATATTCGTCATATATAACGGATTGTATTTGCATACCAGATATCACTATTATTTCTATTCTGGTCGTGTTTGCGCATTAACAGATTATGCAGCAACACACAGAATGATGGTAGTGGTGGTGGTAAGATGGAGAGTAAAGGAATGGTGGGATGGAGGGAGAGGAAACAGTGAATTGAATAAAGGAGGACGGGGTGAGGAAGAACAGATGGAGTAGTTATTGGGTAATTAACATCTTACACTATAAATATTATCCTTTGGTAACCAGTTACACAATAAACGTTTCTTAGAAAATGTCATAAATGATACAGGATAAAAATAAAGGATTTACTTGAAAAGTAACTTAACACTGGGTAGGTGGTGCATCGCTTGATATATTAGTCATCAAAAACTGGTGTCGTGTTAATTATATTAGGTAAAATCTGGATTAATTTCAAATAATAAAGAATATCCCATGGAATGCAGCATCAGAGTTGGATTTAGATTACAGAAGAAAACATTTAGCTACTTGATCCAATAATTCTCTCCATCTCGATCACTGGTGAACTTTACCCCCTCTCCCCAACCCAACCCCTCCTCTCCTACCACCTTCAAGTGAGTGGTTCACATCCATGATCACAAGTGGTTCGGGATTCAAATTTCTGGATGGCTCAACATTGGTAACGTTGCCCGGGCCTACCCCCCCTATATAACTCCTCCCACATTTCTCCCCTCCCCCCTCCACCTGTCAGTGATACCATATCCGTTGAGGCCCACACCAAGGTAAGGGTGGAAGAAGTGTGGACCATTGATCAGTCCGGAGCTGTACGTCTGGACCTCGTCAATGGGTAAGATGCACGTGTTATCAGGCTTGTTGTTGTTGTTGTTTTTATGTTTATCATGATTATCTTCTCTGTATATATTCTGTTTTATTGTCTGTTTCATCATCATCATAATCGTCGTTAAAAGAATAATTAGCATTTTCTCTTCATTCATCAGTTCATTCATTCATTCATTTTGTTCATGTATTCATATTATATTCATTACAAGGGTTCAGTAAATCTATGTTCCGTGTTCGTGTATTTAGTTATAATTTGATAAGACGGTGATTACCATTATTATTATCATCATCATCGTGTGTATATGTGTGTGTGTGAGCATGTGCAATAGCAGTATGTGTGTGTGCGTGTGTGTACAGTTTGTATGTATATGTCTATAATGTGTGTGTGTTTGTGTGTGTGTGTGTATGTCTGTGTGTGTGTGTGCGAGTGTATGTATGTATATGTCTATAATGTGTGTGTGTTTGTGTGTGTGTGTGTGTGTGTATATCTGTGTGTGTGTGCGTGTGTGTACAGTATGTATGTATGTATATATCTATAATGTGTGTCTGTGTGTGTGTCTGTGTGTGTGTGTGTGTGTGTGGTGAAGTTTTGCATGATATCAGGGGAATGGAGACGAATATTTCCAGTTTCTTGGCATCAGGTGTCCATTATAAATTCGTTGCTCTTAAAGTCAATGAGAAGATTATCCCGTTGTACAGAGTAAGGTGACAACAAACACTATTTTTATTTTATTTTTTTCATAAATTTAATTCATTTTTATTTTCATTTTTACTTAAGCCAGTGTAATACCCCGAGTCTGGTTTTTTTTTTGTATACTTATGATGTCTTAAACGTGAAATTTTCTTGTTGATAAATTGAAGGGTTAACGATTCCTCCAAACTGCACCACAAAACAGGTCACTTTATCAGTAACATTAATTAAGAAAGAGTTGAAGGCGACCCCACTGGCCATGTGTATGGAGTTGCTGCAGGATGCCATATTGCAATGTACAATAGATTCATAGGCTCTTTCTAAATCATAGAATACATACATACATACATAATATGTCGTGCAAAAGCCTCAAATGCAGCAGCTTCCAATCTGATCAGAGCGTTTGTAGTGGAACGGTGTTTACCAAAGCCAGACTGGGATTGAGACAAAAAACCACCCGGTTCTAGGAAGTACACCAGTTTGGCATTCATCATCTTCTCAAATAGTTTACAGAGACAGGAGGTCAAGGCAACAAGTCAGTAATTGAATGCAACACTAAAGTCCTTGCCTGGTTTGGGGAAATAAAGGATGGTAGCAACCCTCCACCCAGAGCAGAAAAGAAATACAAACAATTCTATATACCTCCAAAATAAATAGGTAATTACATATGGACTTATAAACAATTAAATTATAAGCATATCCCCTCAATTATTCAATATATAATTAATTATTTATACAATAAATACAAGTTTATCCAATATTCCGTTCCCTCTCTCATAAGCTTCAGCTTTAAGGCCAACTAATTATTTATCAAGTAAATGAACAACTAATGAAAAAATGGAGTGTTACACGAGTTAACGACGATGTAGGGGGTATTTTCTTGATGTGTTGTCGTAGTCAGGATACTTGACGTACAGCTGGACCCATCAGACCAACTCTGTATAGCCCCAGACACTTCTCGTAGACTCAAACCTAGGACCATGCCATTCGCAGTCAGTCACTATCCATTCTGCCACTGCCTTCCCCTAATCAACAAGGAAACTTCCAAAGATATATGTCAGTTTAAGTAAATGAGAGCACAAATTATGCTAATAACTTATCAAATTAAAAGCAATGACCAAAAGAAACACTCAATTCCAGCAAACTACTGTAAATATAGACACACCACACATTACCGTGTGCAGTAAATAATATAACCGTTTAATAGCTATGCATTTTCCTCTCCTTAATTTACTTCACGTTATCAAGAAATGGAAAACACAAACAGGTCCAGGAAACAACTGTTTCTTTTTGGTTAGAACAACAAATTTAATATCCCCCGGCGATAATACTTATATGATATCATTATTTTCATTGTCATTTTTGAGGTTGAAGGATGATATTATAATTTTTCTTTTTTAGTATTCTGTACTGACAAGTAGAAGTAATTATGTTTTGTTTTTTTCAGATCTGGAGAAAAGATCGTGAGTGTATTGCACAATGGATGAGTCAGTCAGTCACCTTGTCCGGTTCCTTTTGAGGCAGGCACTTGTTCCCTAATTATAAAGAAACAGCTGCAGTTAAAACTCATGTCTATAGGAATATTATTGCTACAAAAGTTACAATTTACTAAATAATATTTCATATAATTTAAAACAAGAGCAATAATGTTGTTAATGATAATATAGGAGTAATAATAATAATAATAATAATAATAATAATCATAATCATAATCATAATCATAATCATTATCATTATCATTATTACTATCATTATCATTATTACTATCACTATCACTATTACTATCACTATCACTATCACTATCACTATTACTATCACTATCACTATTACTATTACTATTACTATCACTATCACTATCATTATCACTATCATTATCACTATCACTATCATTATCACTATCACTATCACTATTACTATCACTATTACTATCACTATCATTATCATTATCACTATCATTATCACTATCACTATCACTATCATTATCACTATCACTATTACTATCACTATTACTATTACTATTACTATCACTATCACTATCACTATCATTATCACTATCACTATCATTATCATTATCATTATCACTATCATTATCACTATCATTATCACTATCACTATTACTATTACTATTATTATTATTATTATTATTATTATTATTATTAATATTATTATTATTTCTATTTTTTATAATAGACAAGTATCGATATAATCTTTATGATTAACATTTCTATCATCCTCATTATATCGTTTTCCTTTATAAATAATGGTGATGTTTAAACAACATTATAGGGTAATCATACACACAGATGGACCACAGTGATATTTACTTCTTTGTGAAATTTCTACACTAACCGCTATTTAATTAACACCTTATAAATATGAATAATGCAGAGGTCGTCATGTTTTCACTGATATTAGATAAAGACATTAACTACAACTACCGTTAAATAATGAGAACCTTCTTACTCTTAGTTTATAGAGATGGGCAGATAAGAATATAGCTTTTTCATACAAGGGTAAATACTCTTAATACAAGAACATGAAGGAAAACCCTTCAAAAGCTCAGGCTCTTAATGATTCAAGTGAAATGAGTGAGTGAGTGAGTGAGTGAGTTGAACCCCTTTTAAGAAATGGTCGACCCAAGAAGAATGAGTGAGTGAGTGAGTGAGTGAGTCAGTTGAAGCTCTTTTAAGAAGTTGTCGCCCCAAGAAGAAGAAGAACAAGAACAAGAACAATAATTACGATAAGACCTTGAGCTCTCGGCTGAGGCCGGAGCTAATAACATGAACAATATATTAACTATTTATAAAGACAATAATATGAAAATGACACATCACGGCTAGATTTATAATACACACTTTCATCTTGATTTTGCAATTAATATATAAATGTTTCATTTATCAATGACTTTTCTAAGCTTTCCAATGATGTTCCCGATACAATATTTAGCAGTTTAAGAATGACTAAGTCCTAAAAATAAATATTATTTGCCACGCACAAAGCAAATGTAAATCACATTTAAGAAGAGACGTTCACTGATAAGAGTAACCCAGAATAGTCATCAAGGACGAAAGAAAGTAGGCCTACTATAAATAACTTGTTTTTTTATTGATCAGCATATGTGTTGGTAACGGCAGGACCATATGGTCCTACTGAGATTGGGGTTCAATGGACAACCAACGCCAGCATCAGTGACCAGGTTACCTCATACGTCATTAGCTGGGATGGTGTGGGAGGTGAGAACGGAAAGCACAGTGTGGATAGCACCTCATCCAATTATACCATCAGTGATCTTGTTCCCTGCACCATCTACACCATAACCGTCCAGCCAACAGCTACAAACTCCATTCCCCTGGGAGATCCAGGCTTAACCAGAGCAACCACGGCTACTCAAGGTAGACAGATTAGACTTTATAGAAGAGTTGGAATGTAGGCTTAAATTTAAATACCATATTCATAGTTATACAGACTATATATCTCTTTCATGCTTTTTTTTCTTTCATGCTTTTTTTTCCCTCTCCCTTTCCTTTTTGTTTTCATCTTTTCGTTTTCTTTTTTACCCCTTTCTCTCCCTTCACCTTTATTTTTAACTAAATCATACACTCATTCTATCATGCCTTTTTAACTATTGTTAAACTAAAAAAAAATCATACACTTACTTTGTAAAAATAATATAATAATTATATGCTATAAAATACATAAATGTATTATCTAATTAATTCATTTCAACGAATCCTCGATCCTGGACACAACAACTTCATTTAGCAATTAACGAATTTCGAGAGAGAGAGAGAGAGAGAGAGAGAGAGAGAGAGAGAGAGAGAGAGAGAGAGAGAGAGAGTTCAGATCTTGTTTTTACCTCACGTACTAAACTCGTGATACATAATTTCTCACCAGGCCAGACGCAGGCCATAGTTTTAATTCATATATTAAGATATAGATCTTGAAATGCATAAAATTTGCCATATATATTGACCATTGAAGTAGTTACTACTATAGTATTTTATAATATGAAATTCAGGGATGGATGAAAGAAGACTTGGAACTCGTCGACCTCCTGGTCAGAAATGATTTACCACAGGTGTACACTATTGTACAAGCTAGAAAACAAGAAATAGAAGAATGCAGAAGTGGATGTGGTGGTGATGGAGTATCTGTGGTATGTGTTAATATATGGTATGTATTAATGGTGGATGGTCACAAAAAAATCATATAATTATACTAACACACTTTTGTCAGTTGCACTTTCTCAACATAACTATATATGCCTTGGCAATATAGATTAACAATTATGTTGCCATTTGTGTTGCCATACCGAAACATTGTGCGGGAAGCATTAATTGCTAATGTGGTATGCAATTCTTAAGGTGAATAAAATATTAATAATTTGTACAACTAAATAAATCATATCTTTTTCTTTAGATGGTTTCAGCTGAGCTATGTGGCTAATCACTTGATATTTAATAATATGTCTGAGAACATCTATGAGTTCTTTAGATTATTATACGTTATGAGAGGTAATATCCTCTTATGACCTTTAACAGATATACATATTAGTGTCCAAGGTCGTTCGAAGCATCATCCATTCCCTATTTTTGATAACAGGCCAAATTTTGCTGAAGAAATTTGCAAGCACATTATCATTAGGATAAGCAAAAATGTTAACGTATATACCAGTTCATAGTAAAATATTTGCATACTCGTATACCATTATTCTATCAGAATAATATAATTCTATTATAAATAGCAGCCTAGTGATCGGTGGATGGGGGTTGACGTCTGATTCTGGCGCTACATCTGAGTTGTTGGTTGGTGGTGGGTGAGCTGTTAGATGACTTCATAACCTCTGACGAGCGAGATTACTTCGTTCACAGGAGAGACATCCTTCTCTCTGCTGCCACCATCACTGGGGGATGGAGAGGAGGTATCCTTCACTGTGGAGGAAGGTCGTGGAGGCTACCAACGTAGCGGGACCTGATGGTGGGCAGGTTCTAGGCTCACTCCATGCCCGTGGGAGGAAGACGGCTGAAGCCCAACCACCGCAGCGACGGCAACAGCAGGCAGACATCGTCACCGTCTGCACCAAGACTGCTGTTGCCTTAGCTGCAGAAGGGCTAGGTCGTCTCTTTGACCTCCTCCTGGACATCTGCAGGAGAAATGGCTTACCACCAGTAGCCATTTCTCCTGATCCACAACCATCCACTACCACCACAACCACCCACCACCACTACCACCACCACCAAGAAACGAGGAAGCATGTCCGCACGACGGGGGAGATGCAGAGAGGAAGCGTCACCTCCACCCCCTCCAGCCCATCCCCGTCGCCGGTTAATGCTGCCTCGCCCACTCAACTGGGCGAATAGTGAGAAGGCACCACCACCACCTTCACCACCACCACCACCACCACCTGAACTTTCCATACAGGACCCCGAGGCGGAGGAGAACTCTGACACCAGTTCCTCCTCCAACACCAACAGCAACACCAACGACACCAGTGACAACATGAATCTGGAAGATGGAGGGGAGTGGCAGACGGTCGAGAGGTGGAAGAGGAAGAGCAGAAGAAGGATGGACAGCCAGTCATCACAACAACAGCTGCCTGACACCACAAAATTCTGGATGACAGCTTCTCTTCGCCTCGACCTTTTCCAACAACACATCTCTCGGCGACGTGACCCCAACATCTTCCAGATCAGGACAAAGTGGATGACCCCTATTAAACGGCCGTTTGAATACACTAAAATAAAAAATAAATAACTGCCTTAATGCCCGCCACTATGGGTGATAGGCAAAAAAAAAGAATCACCACTACTTCCTGAAGATGTCCAATGTACTGGACGAAACGTCGACCTCCCCCAACAACTCAACATTTGCCTCACCACTATCTAAGTGAAGATCTAAGAAAAACTAAGATCTATTGAAAACATAAAAAATAATCTCATAAATGCAGAACAAGCCATATCCGTCAACCTCGTTTGTTTATATATATACAGGGTGTCCGAATTTTTTTGCCCGAAAATTTGGCAAATGCATGCTTTATTAATTCTGAAAAGAAAATACTCTATTGATGTGATTTTTTTTTTTTTTTTAGTTTAGCGGTAATTTTGACATTTAATTAAGGGGGTATGGGAGTAGAGAACAGGCTTGGGGGGGTGCGGGAATATGCGGACAGGCTTGGGGTGGGTAGAAAGCCTGTTCCCCTATTCCCGCACCCTCCTAACCCCCCAAGCCTGTCCCCCTACTCCTGCAATCCCCAAAACAAACCCCCCCAAGCCTGTCCCCCTATTCCCACACACCGTTAAATGTGTGACATTCGAACGGGGGGGGAAGGGGTTGGGGGTTGCAGGAGTAGGGGGACAGGCTTTGGCGGGTTAGGAGGGTGCAGGAATAGGGGGACAGGCTTTCTATCCACCCCAAGCCTGTCCCCATATTCCCGCACCCGCCCAAGCCTGTCCCCTACTCCCACATCTTCTTCTGCAGCTTGTTCCCATTTTCATATGGGGTCACTGTTCCTCGCTAGTCTTCTCCAGCTGTTACGATCTCTTATTTGATTTTCCCTTAGGTTTTTCATCTGCATGTCTTCTTTGATCTTGTCCTTCCATCGTAACTTCGGTCTTCCTCGTCTTCTGTATCCTCCCACTTCCAAATTCATAATTCTTCTTCCTACATATTCTTCATCTCCCCTCATTACATGCCCAAACCAATTCAGTCGCTTCTCTTGCATTTTGGTGCTTATCTCAGCCACCTTCTCTGTTCCTCTTATCAACTCATTTCTAATCCGTTCTCTTCTGGTTACACCGCACATCCATCGCAACATTCTCATTTCTGCGACGTTCATTTTCTTTTCATGCACTCTCTTCATTGCCCACGTCTCACTTCCGTACATCATCGCTGGGCGTACTGCTGTTTTGTAGACCTTGCCTTTCAATCTAGCACTTAATATTTTGTCACACAGTACTCCTGACAGCTTTCTCCACGCGTTCCAACCACACTGAACTCTGTGATTCACCTCCACATCCAACTCTCCATCCTCAGCTACGTGGGACCCTAAGTACTTGAAACCAGCAACTCTCTTAATACTCTCATCATCCATCCTTATTTCTTCGTCATCCTCGTTATCATTGAACTGGAGGTATTCGGTCTTGGTTCGGCTAATCTTAAAACCTCTATCTTCTAGAGCTCTTCTCCAACGGGAAAGTTCTCTCTTCAACTCAGCCTTGGTCTTGCACACCAAAACTATGTCATCTGCGAAGAGCATCGTCCAGGGTGCAACTCTTCTTATTCGCTCACTAAGAACGTCCATAATGAGGTCGAAGATGTATGGACTGAGGACCGAACCTTGGTGTAAGCCAACTCTAATAGGAAACTCCTCTGTGGTTCCAACGCAGCTGTTTACATGTGAGGTTGCACCATGGTACATATCCTGTACAAGTCTAACATACTTTTCACTCACACCCTTTATCCTCATGCATCTCCAGACTTCTGCTCTGGGTACCCGGTCATAGGCTTTCTCAAGGTCGATAAAAGCAACGTACAAACCCTTTTGCTTTTCTCTATACTTTTCCATAATTTGCTTCAGTGAAAATATGGCATCCGACGTTTGTTTGTCTTTAATGAAGCCAAATTGGTTTTCACTCACTACTGTTTCATCTTCAATTCTTCCTTCTACTATTCTTTCCCATAGTTTCATGGTATGGGATAACAGCTTTATCCCCCTGTAATTTGAACAGTCCTGTATATCGCCTTTTTCCTTGTATATAGGAATAATAGAACATTTTCTCCACTCTGATGGCATCTTCTCCTGCTCAAAAATCTTCCTCATAAGATCCCACATCAGATCATCTCCATCCTCCTCCAAGCACTTCCACACTTCAATGGGGATATTATCTGGTCCTACTGATTTGTTATTTTTCGTCTTCTTCATAGCCCTTACGACCTCATTGCGGGTGATGTTCTCCGTCTCCCTCTCTGTTGGCATTCCTTCTCCTACAACCATTCTTGTATTCTCTTCATTCAATAGCTTATCGTAATATCCTTTCCATCTTCTCGTAACATCATCATCATCTTAAAGTATCCGTCCGTTTTCATCCTTCATTTCAGCCTTTGCAATACGAAAAATCCCTTTCTGCCCGTCAATTGTCTCGAGCTCTTCATACACATCTTCTCGTGCCTCAGCTTTAGCTATTGCCACTGCTTTCTTTGCTGCTTTATTTGCTAGCTTTAGCCTTTCTTTATTTGCGTCATTTCTATTTCTATAATATTTTTTTTTCGCTTCTTTCTTCTCTTTATTGCATTCCGCCACTTCCTCATTCCACCACCATGTTTCTTTGTCATTTGGGAACCCCTTACCAGAGGTTTTCCCAAAAATTTCCTCACCAGCTTGCCGAATAACCTGTGAATTGTGGTTCCACCATTCTTCGACATCATCTTTCAATTCTACACTATTCAATATTCGCTCCTTAAATTCCTGTTTCTTTTCTTGGTTCTGTATCTTCCATCACATAATCTTGGGCACAGATCTTTTCACTCCTTTCCTTCCTCGTTTAATATTTAGTTCTCCAACCACTAAATGATGTTGTTTTGTGACAGCTTCTCCTTTGATTACTTCACAATTTTTCACTTCGTTCATATTATTTCTCTTGTACAAGATATAATCTAACTGAGTATCTTATTGACCACTGGAATATGTGGTATATTCATTTTTATCATGGAATGTATTTAAAATTGCCATATCTGAAGCAACCGCAAGATCTATTATCGTTTCTCCTTCATTGTTTACTATTCCATGCCCATGACCACCGTGCACTCGTTCTATTGCCATGTTATTCATTCCTACATGTCCATTCAAATCACCGGCTACCACTGTACCAGTCATGAAGGCTTGCACTCTGGACAGAACTGGTAACTTACTTGTATTTGATTTTTGGACTTGTAGTATTGTGGTTGTAGTTTTTAGGTAGCATGAACGTGGGTGTTTAAGGATTAATGACTTCTAGAATTCTAATAAAGGCTTAATTTATTTAATACAGAGAATGACACGAATGTATCTGGTTATATGTATAGTCTCTCTTGGTGAGACAAGCCTATAGCCCTGGGAGACAGTTTAAGTAATCCTAACTATTAGTTAAACTTCACTGCTTATATACAGTATCAGCTTCAGTTGTCATATATCCCTAGAGTAATTATTGGTCAGAAGAAAAGGGGATGGTCTAATTCCTATAACTCCTCCTATTTGGACTCCTCCTATTTGGACTCCTAACTTGTATAGCTCCACCCTCTTCTCTTCTTCTCTCCCTTCTCTTAATTCCTCTCTTTACCCTCTTTTCTTCCTTCTCTACCCTTTTTAACCAGGGGTCAAGATGGTCAAAAATAAGATTAAATGACCCATTCGTGACATCTGTATTTGGGTAGAGATGAAGATTAAGGTTTAGAAAGTCATATGTCCTAGAGGCATATAGGTAGACTAATAGTCTTTAGTCTCACAAACATGTTGTGTTTGGTGTGTATACCAAAGGTGTGTGTGAGTGCGTGAGTGCGTGTGTGTGTGTGTGTGTGAGTTCGTGTGTGTGTGTGTGTGTGAGTGCGTGTGTGAGGCGTTAGTGTCCCTTTCCTTCTCTCTCTCTCTGACTATTTACTCTCTCTTTCCTATTCCTCTGAAGCGGGAATAGGAAAGGCTTGGAGAGACGAACAACAGGATAAGGACAGTTTAATGGTGGTGTTAATGGTCTCTTGTTCCCAACCTTTGGTGTGTGTATGTATGAGCAGCTGTGTAGGTGTTTCCAACTTGCCCAGGTGTGTATTGATGTTTACCCAGAATGATAATATCAGGCTGACTTTCCTTTTACCTGTTATCTGATTGTACACAGACGTGACCCTTTCCTTAATGGCTTTAGAACTGTTTAGAACTGTACACCACGATTCTTTCTTCATTTGGTATTCCTTCCCACACACGATCCAAATCTTGCCAAAATCTGTCCTTTTCATCCTCATCACATCCAACTTGGGGCGCGTATGCACTAATAACATTCACAATCATTTCTCCGATAATAAGTCGCACTGCAATTATTCTGTCATTTTTTCGAGTCACATTTATGATGTTCTCCTTGTGATCTGAGCTCAAAACAATTCCAACACCATTTCTTCCCCGATCGTCTGCTCCACTATAGATTAAGTTTGAAACCTCCTCCAAGTTCCCTTGCTTTGTTCCCTCTCCAACGAGTTTCTTGGATACATAATATTTCAACTTTTCTTCTCTCCATAAGGTCCGCAATTTCACGTCCTTTTCCTGTCATAGTTCCTAGGTTAAGTGTGCCAATTCTTATGGCAGATGATGGTGGCGTCCTCCGCCTCCCATTTCTTAAAGCTAACCGGGGGATTCTTAGCACCCTCTGCCCATTTATGGGCTGCACGGGACTGTGGGCCAAATTTCTTCCAACTACTTCCATAGGTTTGAAGCGGATTGTGTTTTGTGCCGCGGATGCCCTTCCTGTCCGGCAACGCTCTGCATTCGTCCGGGCTTGCGACCGGCACTCAGTTGGGCTGGCTTGACCCCCAAGTGGCTGCATTAAATGTCTCAATTACCGCTAAACGAAAAAAAAAAAAAAAAACATCGATAGAGTATTTTCTTTTCAGAATTAATAAAGCATGCATTTGCCAAATTTTCGGGCAAAAAATTCCGGACACCCCGTATATATATATTAGGCGTTGTCGTGTTGTGTGGTATAATTATGTAGCTGTAGGCTGTAGTCGTCTGTTACGGGTTTAATTTAATTATATGGTTTCTATAATTATGTTGGAGATAGTGCAAGCGTTATCTGTGGTTGACACAATTTTATTTATAACCCTAGGTGTTGTGTACAGAGTCACAAAAAAGGGTTAAATTAGACTTTGGAGCTAACTTTTAGAGATAACGTGTTAAGGCTATGGTTATCTCTAGCAAACTGAGGCTTTAGGAGGAGCAAAGAGGATACTCTCCTGTGTAGGTCATGACGTCATTATCTGCTAACATGTCTGTGGTTCCCATCAGGCTGGTGGTCCTGTATCCAACACGTTAATGTCTATGTTAACAGTTTCAAGGCATCATATGATGTACGATTCACTCATGTGAGTGAGGCTAAGTAAGTATGTAAGTATTTTAAGTAGCTTAATAGCTTATCAAATGTAGTTTTAACAGGTGTATATATATATATATATATATATATATATATATATATATATATATATATATATATATATATATATATATATATATATATATATATATATATATATATACTAATTTTGCAATTGTATGCAGTTAAGTATTTGCAAAATGAATACCTCTGTATTGACACATAATTATCATCCCAATAACAGGAGTGTTACCAGTGGCTACTGTAACACCGACTACAGTCACTGACAACTCGCATAGTCTTAAAGTGTCCTGGACCTTATTCGTAGACATCGGGAGGTGTCCTGGTTACTACAAGGTCACCTGGAATGTGTCACAAAATGGTGAAAAAGAAATACAGAATACAAACAGCTACACAATCACTGACCTGGACACTTGGACCACATACAATGTATGCGTGGACTCTGGTAATGATGCTGATAGTCTCTATAATAGCACTCAGTGTGGTGACGGCAAGACGGATGAGGATGGTGAGTTTTGTATATGAACTGATTTTGCCTACATAGTCATGTGTTGGGAATGCAACAATTTCAGCTCAGCTATTGTGGTATAACAAGGGGCAGAAAAAGTCGGAATTCATTTTTTTTTCATATAGCAATTTATGTCAACTTTTCCATACTACAGTAAGTTTAAATTAGTGGAAGGAAACTAATTTATCTCATCTCAACCACCAGTGATCTGTTTGCACGTCTTGATTTGCTCTTGGTTGTATCTATCACTGATAGAAGGTGTTTCCGATACGGACCCGTATTTATAGTAAGAGCTTGTGTAAAGATTTTATATAATATTTTCAGATGTTAGCAGCATTCGTAGTTATAAAACAATGGCTGATTCAAGTTAATGATGTGACATATGCGATCATTTTTGGTTGGTGCCCTCTAACATATTTCAGTTTTTATTGTCCCTCAGTTCCTGGAAGCCCTCCAACCAACATCACAACGACTAATGTCACAGCAGACTCCTTGACAGTCCAGTGGGGCCCACCAGACATCCCAAATGGTAACATAATTAACTACATGGTTTCCTGGAGCCCAGACAATGGCACTTATGATACTAATGAAATCCCCTACACAATACTTGACTTGCTGCCATGCTCCTACTACACCGTCACTGTCAGTGCCGCCACCAGCAAGGGTAATGGTATTCCCGGTGAAACCTCGGACTTCACTCAACCAGCAGGTAGTCCTACTTCACTATGGGTTTATGTTTACAAACAAAACTAATCTGAGACAAGGATAAGTCATATAGTGATTATTTTTAGGAATAGAGATTAAATAAAATACATTGTGAAGTTACCGAAATGAGCAACAATACTGACCTCAGATTCATCAAATAAAAACATATACTGTATTGTTATAATAATGATTTTCAATATGATTTATGTATACCACATTCAGAGGTTTACCCCCAAATTAAAACATTATCCGTCAAAATAGAACAAAAGATAACTTAAAATGATCAACTCTTATATATATTTTTAAATTCGTATGTGTATCAGCCTTTGTTTCATCACCACTCAATGGAAATACCCATTTATTTCTCATTTCAATTTAGTCTCATAGTTTACAACATAATTATATAATTTGAGCATTTTGGCAACCCGCAACTTTTGACAATATTTTGCATTTTTAAAAGTTGCGCGAGAGAACGTAACCTTGGCATCTCTCGTCTAAATTAATATATGGGATGGTCCAAGGGTCGTTTGGGAGAGATAGGACAGGATACGGAAACAAGTATAAGTAGGAGGATGAGAGGTTAGAAAATAGTCAAGGATATTGGGCCTATTTCCCAGGCGATCTGGAATACGAGTGCAAGCTGATTAAAGTCGTTGAATATAGAAAAGATAAAGCCAAAAGTGAACATTGAAATATCATAAAGTGTAGAATTCTGATAAATTATAATGGATAAAAACAAGAACCTGAAGGAAAACCCTTCAAAAGCTCCGGCTCTTAATGATTCAAGTGAAATAATAAAATATCCATATGTAAAGGTCTCAAAAATATTAATTATGTTTTATCTGGATTTTCGAATTCATATGGTTATATTGAAATTTTGAAAATGAACCCTTTTTATTGAGGGTGAACCCCTCGAAAAATTATTCAATGTCGGTAAAAGAAAATGGATGGGAGGAAGAGAGTGAGTGATTGAGTGAGTCAGTTGAACCATTTTAGAAGTTGTCGCCCCAAGAAAAACAACAATAATTATGATAAGACCTTGAGCTCTCGGCTGAGGCCGGAGCTAAAAATTCCTCTTTTGAGGTATGACAGTAAGAAATATTTGGGTAGGCCGAGAGACAACACAGAAGTAAGCCGAATCCCAGGGGTGAAAAATTCTGACAAGTCTATTTCAGGAACACGAGAACAAGTGAGGTTGTTGCAGGCGTAGACTCGATACATACCTTAGGCACTATTCCTTCGAGGAAATACATCTTGTATCCAGTATATTTCTGGCTAGAGTCATGCCAAACCTTTTTTCAGACTAGCTATAATCTTTTATGGGTGCTGATTAAGTTCAATAACAATTCCAATTTCCAGGCCTTTCTCTAAGACTCTACATTTTCCACTATCCCTCTTTTCATTCCTGCAGACATCTCCTTACCTGATATAGCTGAAATCTTCTTTTAGACTCCATTCTGAACAATCATGGCACAGTTCCTGTATCCCTGGCTCCCTTTAATTACTTTTGCCTTTTAACAAAATCTCTTCAAAGGACGCACGTTCTGCCTATATGGCTTTGGCACTTGAAAGATATAACATACTGATGGGAAACCTCCTTTTGTCTTGAAGAACCGTGTGCTTCTGTGCTGACTGCCAGCCTAGGCAAACTTTTCCATATTTGTTTCATCAATTAACACATTTCCTTACTGTTAAAACTTATCCAACCTATTTCAAACAAAAAATATCTCTCTACAATTCCTCCATTGCTTTAATCTGATGTTGTCTACGATCTTAGAATCTATTCATAACTGCAATATTATTATGCTCCTTTACTTTGGCGTCGTTCCTTCTAATGTTTGTACATATTCCGTCAGGATCGTTCTATTGCGAGCATGTATATTTTTTTTATTTTCATGATAGTCCAGAATTTGGAACTTTAATATAACAACTATTGTTACTTTAGACATATAGAAACTATTGATATAATCTGCACAAGATTTAATTTCTATCTTAAACTTACTCAGTTTCTGTTTTTTACCTTTATAGAGCTCTGGCCTCCATTCTGGCCACTCAGTAGCTGTTGTTGTAAATGGTCACTGCAGTTCTAAAGCTATCAACAATGAAAGCTATTACCATTGGTATTAAGATATTTGATCCATTCTTTTACTAATGATATATATTTCTCCAGTCCCAGGTCCACCTAATGACTTGAATGTAAACATGGTACCGAACGAGTCTCATAAACTGGGAGTCACCTGGGTCAAACCGAAAACCAGATGTACACCTTTAACTTACACCGTTACGTGGAACCTCAATGAAACTGGAGATTTGGTGGACACTGTCACGTTAAACGCCTCTGGCCTAAATGAGAACTACATTATAACTGAGCTACAGCCTTATACCACCTATGATGTGTGTGTCAAAGCCACCACTGATATGGGCGACAGTTCTGTCGTCTGTAAGACTCAGACTACTGACGAAGACAGTAAGTAGATTCAAATGTTCAGTTAAAAAAAATGTTAACACTTCTTGTACACAAACTTTATAAGAATAATGAAGTTGGCTAAATTTTAATATTTGTAATTGCTAACAGTTGTGTGAACAACTGAAGTTGTGGAAATCATTAAGTGCATGTTTATATATTGTTCTGTGGTTGAATTATGCTGTTCAAACAAGTATTTCTAATTTCCTTTATTTGTAATTTTCAATATATTTCAATCATGCAAACTTAGCGTTAACCTGGAGTATGTAATGTGGTGAAACATTGCGATGGAGAAATAAAAAAAGGTACACTTAAAGTGCGTTGAAATAACCTACACTTCGTGGGATATGTAGGGTTTAGATAACATGGAATACATTATAAGAGTTGACGTAGTCAATATTAAAAATCTATCTCTCTTTCTCTCTGAAGCTAGGTGTCAGTGTGGAGCAGCGTGTATGTGCTTTATACGTTATTGGATAGGTTGATTGAAATATTATACGTTTTCAAATAGCCTTCAATTCTTCTACTACTAAGTTGATATTCCTAGAACCCGGGGGCCCTCCACTATATGTAACTGTGTCTGGCGCCCCAACCAACGACTCCATGACGATCCAGTGGAACCCGCCAGCTGTCCCCAATGGCATCATCATCAACTACGAAGTCACTTGGAGCCCTGACGAAGGAAAACATAATACTAGTGACACAACATACACCTTGACTGGCCTACAGCCCTGCACTAACTACACCATCGAGGTCAGAGCCGCCACTAGCAAGGGTAGTGGTCCCCCTGGTAACATCTTCGAAAATACTCCACCTATGGGTAGGTTCTTAATTAAGGATATATTATAAATTTAGTACATTGAAGCGCGTTTATACCTGCCAGGAAATAGGAACAGATTGACAGATATAATGGTGGTCTGTTGTTTGGAATAATTTGGAGGAATCAGTTGCTTCAGATTTACCAAACACTTTACTATCCCCTGTATTTAACTCCACAATAAATGCAGACGCATAATTTTATTCATGAGAGGCAAAACCTTGAAAATCTTAGTCCAAACCGGGACCAATTTCTTTAGGATAGGTCAGGTTCCTCCATGGTCAAGAAACTAAAGGGGTTCCAAGACGCTATAGGGACACGACAAGTTACCGGTGTCTTATTCAATACACTGAGGTATAATCAATGTAATGTATTCTATCATGCTTGGTCAAGTTAACCTTTGTTTTCGACAATACTATTTGTTCTCAATAGGCTTGATTTGTGAAATATTCGTGTTTCGTTTGTAAGAAACAAAAAAACAGATAAATATTAAAACGCCCAAAAATGAAAAACATATGAATGGCTAGATATTACCCACAATACAGTATGTAAGTAAAAAAGGATTGTCTGGGTGAAGTAAAACTATAAATAAAGGGTAGGCTATTGATGTGGATGTGTGTTACGATGAGGGTAGAGCAGTGGTTCCCAAACTTTTTCTGGTCGTTACCCACTTTTCATACATGATCCATGTCCATGGCCCCCCCTCCCTCACAACCATAACCCGTTAACTGAATGAATGATACGAACACCCTTGCTGATACGTAAGATTCAAGACCAGGTTATCATACAGAATACACAGCTTAGGAAGCCTTAGATTAGAATTATGTTGAGTTAAAATTATCTTGCTTCCCTAATACATCCCCATGTCTTGTTTTATGTCAAGAATACAGACAGAATCATATAAAAAAGGACATATTACTCATGTGTCTGGCAGCAAGGCATTGCACAAACCTGTACTGAACCTGTAAGTTCTCTCCACTGGCTACCTACCCGCTAAACTCCTTTGGTTTTATTTATGCATAGCCTCAGATTATGGCCCCCTACATTCTTCTATATGGCCCCCCAGGGGGCCATGGCCCCCAGTTTGGGAACCACTGGGGTAGAGTAATGTACTAGAAAATAGGGAAGGAGGTTTTGTAAAGAAATTATCGTTGGTAAGGATAGATATTCATAGCTGAACGTTGATGTGGTTGTGGGTGAGGAAGAAGGTGTGACTGACAGTTGGAGTGCGGGTAAAGGCAGAGAGAATAAAGAGAGCAAAGGTGAGGTAATATATATATATATATATATATATATATATATATATATATATATATATATATATATATATATATATATATATATATATATATTAACAAAGATGAGGACAAAGGCCACAGGCCCGCTTATCGTCCTCATCTACATAGTACAGTGAGAGAGTGGTCCAAAATCATGTCCAATTTCGTTCGAGATGCCCTGACACATTGCGTTTGAAGGTACGTAAGTCGTAGTAAGGTGGAAAGATGGATGAAGGTAGAGTGTTCCAGAGTTGACCAGTTGTGTATATGAAAGACTGAGAGTACCGGTTAACTCTTGCATGAGGGAGTTGGACAGAAAAGGGGTGAGAACGATAGGCTTGACGAGTGTTGCATGTTCTCCTGAGGGGAGGAAGCATAGTCTAGTGATGGGTCGTTCGTGAACGATCCGGTTCAAAGAGCCGGCTCTTTGCAGTGAACGATAAGAGCCGGCTCTCGCTTAAGAGCCAAATGGCTCTTTTGGCTCTCTGTGAATTTTGCAAATTTGAAATAAATGTACGTGTATCAGGCTATTTTTCCTACACAGTGAGGACTCATATTTTATTCCATTGTTTTTTATGTATTCTAATGGGTAGAGCATTCATTGCTAAAAATAAAAACACTTCAGTTTCCCTTTGGGATGAGAAGCTACTGTCCATTTTCTTTTCTATTTTACTTCATAAATAAAAACTTAGTTTCTTGTTTGAGTTTCAGTTTTTGAACAGGAATATAATGAGCTCTGTACATTAGGTAATTAGCCTTTACTCATGAAATGTGATATAGCCTATTGGTATACACTGTAATAATCGCCATATTTTATAATCACTGCATTTCTATGTAGAGAGCCGTTTGGGAGCCGAAAGAGCCATTTAAGAGCCGGCTCTCTAATCTGAAAAGAGCCATAAGAGCCGGCTCACTCATGGGAGCCGTAAATCCCATCACTAAAGCATACATTGAGAGAGTTCAGAAGAGCAATGTCCAGTGTAATAGCGATAGAAGAGAGAAAGTGATGCAACACTGCGGCGAAGAGAGAGAGGTTGTAGTGAATCAGTAAGAGGAGGAGAGTTGATGAGACGAAAGAGGACAAGGCTTGAAAGAGGTGGTTAAAGAGGAGGGAGGGTGTGGGTCAGGAAGAAAGCTTTAAGTGCAAGATGCGAACACGAGAATTCCACGGAGCTCTCCAATTTAATAATTCTATTCTGTACCACATTCATGATAAAAAATATTTATATAACATATTTTGTGAATGTTTGTGATAGATTCGTAATTATACGATAAGAGCATTAGGACACTAAACACTGATATATTCATAGAGCTCATAATGTGATAAAAGTTTAATATTTCAGAAACATTTTTATAAGGATGAGGGAGCGCTCGGGTCTTCAACTCTAATTTTTCTACCTGCTCTTAGAAAGACTTTTATGGTTCGTGAGTGTGCGCCTTGTCCAGAGGATATGGGATTACATCCTCATTTAAAGGAAACTATTTATAATTATTCTAACAACATTGTATGCATGTCTGAAACTGGAGATTAGATGCCGTCAGAGCATATGACACGATCAAATGTGACTGAAATGTATATAGCAGAAATGTTCGTTCCAATGAATTACATAATATGATAACATATATCATCTGAGAATGGAAGAGAAAACAATATGCATCAGTTCATGTAGTCACAATTTGTGGTGAACAGTCCTCGTGCATCAAATGATTTGTGGTGTATATATATTTTAACCTTTATATTTGTATAAGTGATAAATTTAATGATCCTTGATTTTATCATGGTTTGTTCCGCAGCCCCTGGTCCCGTAAGTAATGCGTTAGTGAACATGGTAGTGAACCAGTCTGACACTCTGGATGTGACCTGGACCCAGGCTGAGGCTTTTGGCAGGTGTGTCATCACCAGCAATACAGTCAGCTGGACTCTTGGTGACACCGGTGTCCTGGTGGATAGTGTACTGCTGGAACCCACAGAGAAGTACACCATTACTGGCTTGGATCCTTGGACCATCTACCTTGTGTGTGTCAGAGCCACCACCCAGGGAGAAAATGGTCCTGATGGCCAATGTCAGAAAGAGACCACTGACGAGGACAGTAAGTTATCTCTGACGGTAATGCCATTAAATTGGGTTGAAGGAGCAGTGATTTTTATAACGAATAATGACACCATGCATTATGGAAGTTGAGTACTTGGATAGTTATTATAAAGAATTATTATCAAGAATAATCATATGGGTATCTCAACCAATTTGTTGTCTAATGTTTTAACGTTCGCATATGATGGCATTCTTTTAAATAAAGCAAAGCTGCTTGTAGTACATTAAAATATGGTATTTAACCTATTTCAAGGAAAGTGTATCACCTAAGGAACACAGGGAAAAGCTGTTAAACTCTTACGTGAGTTTCCCTTATATAGATGAATATTTTTGACCGCGACTGCACGTGTGCCCTTCAATATCATGAATATATAACATTATATTTTGAAAATAATGCATTGTATTATAATATATTAATCTATCATCATCATAAAAAGAACACATAAATTAGCAGCTTTATATTGCCAGGAATGTTTACCATTAATTAAAAATGATGTCATAGGACCAGAATAATATATTTCATAACATCATAAAAATATCACGTGTCACCTCCAGAACCAGGACCACCATCAACCACAACAGCAACAGCTCTCAGTCCCTCTTCCATCAAGGTGTCATGGGAGCCGCCAAAGATTCCCAACGGAATCATCACCGAGTACCTGATAGAATGGAACCTGGACAATGGTAATGTTAGTGATGTGACGGTCAGCGGCACTACCACAGAATACAACGTCACTGACCTCATTGAATGCACCTTTTATGACTTCAGTGTCACTGCTTCTACCAAGAAGGGTTTAGGAGAAACGCATGGTACAGCAAGTAGCATCACTGAAACGAAGAGTAAGGTGCAACTCTGTTTGAGGGTTTACATTAACCGGTTTGACTACTGCTAACTAAAAGCTGCTTAATATAAATTTAATTGTGCACAGTTTCACTGAGTTTAGACACCTATTATGTCAAAGCTTTAGATAATCCCATACATTTAAAATACTTCAAAGAATACTCAAACAACAAAATTGTGAAGTCTTCCTGAATTCCTAGGCATATGACATAACGTGTGACATAACACATTATATTATTTCAAAAGGATCCATTTATTTTGAGTGAATTCGAGGGCTACCGATTCCTCCAATATACAAGAAAATCATACTGAAAGAGCCTGCTTTCTCAAACCAGGTGTTACAGTAGATTATAAAAGGCCGTATTTGACAAGCTAATTGAACATTATCTCTCTTACAGAGCCTCCACCACCTGGTCAAGTCGTCTGCACAGCAACAGAGGCGACAGTCCTAAGGGTCACATGGTATCCTCCAGTTACTAAATGTGACGTAGCTCAGTACAACGTGGATTACCATGGCGAAGTTCTGTGGTCTAACGACATCGATCCTGGCCAACCAGCTTCATCAAAAAATACCTTGATCGACCTGACCCACTTGGTGCCGTGGACTCACTATAGTGTGTGTGTTGAGGCTGAAATTATTGGTGGGTTAGTTGGTAATCAAAGCTGTTGTGAAAGCACCACTGAGCAGTCAGGTAAGTTAGTCTTCGTGTGGTATCAGCTTTATAACTTGATATGTCGTATAGTCTTATATATTTTATTTATCTTGTATAAATAATATATACCTTAGTCTTCTTGGGTTATAAATATTTAGCAAAGACATGATGCTTAATGAAATTCCTACACTCACCCTCAAATGAAGTGTTCTCTTAAGCAAGGAATACTCTTACATAATGAGGAAAATATTATTTATTGGAATAGTCCAAGATTTTCGACATACTGTAGAATATTATCAGAAAAATTAATATTCTTTGGAGAAACGAATCTCCAGAGAAAAAGAACAATTGATATGCGAACGGCATCTTTTCAGAGAGACCAGACCTTATCACATATTCACAAATCAAACTAAAAAAATTACTCAAGGGTTACATTTCAAATAAAGTCCACAATTGCAGTTAAACTAAATTAATGATTCTGCATGCAGACGCAAAGTTATTCAGCTTAAAGGACATTATTCTAATATACAGGGATTCTGCTATACGTAAATGCACAATATCTTTATCTTTAATTTTTAATTCTCAAAACCTCTCACTGCCAGAGTGATGGGGAGAGCATCAATTCAGGAGTATTGTAATCAATTCCTTTATCGCCATGGGATGTAGTGGCATAGGCCTACATACATTTATCATTATTATGTCTAGGCACCTACCAACAACTGGGGATCACATTATTGAGTGATTACTATGCCACGGCTATCCTGCACCAACACATGATAAATATATTGTTTTTATAAGTAAATGAAGGAAATATGCTGGCATATCAAACCTAATAAAGAAAACTTAATACTGTGGTGTTGGACCATATTGTCAGCTCCGGGGCCACCCACCTACCTCAACCAAACTGGGGCAAACACCAAGAGTGTCAAGGTGGCCTGGACTCCACCCGAGGTTCTCAACGGAAATTTAACTGGCTACTACCTGTCATGGGAGCTGGGTAACAAACAACTATCCAAGGAGGAGCGACACACTACAGTCGGAGGGCTCAAGGCTGGAATCAGATACAACCTCACACTTCAAGTACGTACTGTATCTACTTTTGTTTTGTTTTCTTTTTTTATATTCATAATTCTTAATTTTGGTTATATGATTGTGTTGCTTAACTGCCTCTTCCGTATGTGGCCCACATGCATCATAATGATTGTTGTCATATTTATTAACTTCCTTTGTTTTTAAATTATTTGCTACCCCTGGCTAGTACGATCAATATCCACGAAGTGAATTTTAACGTAATTTGAACAACAAAAAAAGTCTTCCGCACGTGTTAGTCAAACACGACTGACATAATATTTTCTAATTATTACTTGAAGCAGATTTTCCTCAGGGATCGTCTACACTGTACTCATTACTTTTGGGCTTGTAATGGTGTTCCAAAATGTGTCAGCATTACAAACTTTGTACTTGATTGTCTATATGATCTCAGTGTAAGTTAAAATATACATTGATTTGACGGAATGGTAAGGGAATAACACCGATGAGGAGGATACCTTATTGACCAGAAGAGAGCTTTTCCCTTATTTAGGTCACCCGGTTACATATTCACCAAGTCTGGAGGAGTATATTCCCTAGAAAAATAAAATGAATCAATCACACAGTGAGTTGAAGCAGTCCTAGTATTACCACCTCAAGATCTTCATTACTATCATATAAATGCACAACTAAATTCTTAGTTTAGGTTTGGTTTGGTTAGGTTGACACATAAATTGAAAGGCATTTATGGCTACAATGTTTGCAATATTCAAAACATAAACAATATTTAAAAAGCTTCTTAATAATAGTTCATATATCAATTGTTTTCCTGATGTTGTTGTCCACTGAGGCAACATTCTATAAGTTGAGGTAGAAAAAAATAACGGCAAGTTTATTCAGTCTATTTATCTCTATACTTAGACAATAATAATGGGAATGTGTGTAATTTTGTGGATTTACAAAATTTATTTGGAAATGTAGCCCTCACAGGAGGAAACAAGTCTGTATGCATCGTTTCCAAGTAAATCGTGACACCCTAAAGTATTTATTTAATCCCTGTGCTACGTATTGCATCAAATATTAAGCAAGTCTGAATGGTGTTAGTGATTTTGGTTGTCTTAGAAAATTATTCACCTACTTATGACAGAACTGTGTACTTACATTGTAGGTACCGAGGTCTTGAGGTAGTAATTATGAGGTTTACCCCACTTGATCTGTGAATGGTTCTAATTTTTCCAGTGGAATATACTTGACCAGACTTGGCGAGTATATATAAGGGATGTTGATGGTGTAATGGTTATCGTACTCGCCTAGCAAACGAGAGATCCCGGGTTCAATTCCCGATTCAATTCCCGAGTTAGTGGAATTATTGGACAATTTTCCCAGCCTACTGTGTCCCTGTTCACCTGGCAGTGGGTAGGTAAGCGGCTGTATGAGCAAGGATTGCATCATTGTAGGCTAGGGAAAGATGTGTCGTTGTAACCAGACTGACTGCCTTAATGCTTAACACCATAGTCGATCGGCATAAGCCTAAAATCTTCTTTTTGAGTATGTGTCCTGGTTATCAGGGCTGATTTTGCAGGCAGTTACGGCCGGGATCCACATGGGGGAGGGTAAACAACTTTACGCGTCCACCAACAAGGGGTACACGGGAATCATCATCGGAAGCACGGTGGGGGTGCTGTTGATTGTGGCTGTGACGGTGTTCCTCTTCATCAACAGGGATAATGTAAAAAAGAAAATGAGGAAGCTGGCTGCAAGGTACTGTCACGCCAAGTATTTTCATTCCACTCTTCACGGTGACCTTTATCAAAATAAAATATTTGGCCTTTATATTTGTTGAACTTTTCTGATGTTGTCAGTGTCTGAGCCAGGATGTTTGCCTGTGTTATTACATTTGAGTTTGCTACACTTTCAGATGTGTTACATTAACTGCTTCTCAAGATGTGCCTGATAATCATACATGTACAGTCTCGGCCTAGAGTAAGTATCCACATACTCCCAGCCAGCCCCGACATGTGGCACCATCGCTACCGTTGATACGAGGGGGGAAGCAAGGCAAGACTCGTCCATCTGAGTCGAATCAGCGAAAAAGTGGAGGGAAGACAGTGTTTTGCTGATTCAGCTCAGGTTGATAGTCTTGCCTTTCTTCATCCCTCGTATCAACGGTAGCGATAGTGCCACATGTCGGGGCTGGTTGGGAGAGGGTGGATACTTACTCCAGGCCGAGACTGTACGAGTACATCCACACCAGAAACTACCGGTGCATAATCTAGTCTGAAAATATGAAATCAGTGGATGATAAAGATGGTGGAAAGGGTTGGGGTTGGGATAACTGAGAATACACTCACAAACCATCCCAAATTGTCGTAAGTTGAACCAATTATTCGGTATATGTCGACCACATCCAGCACCCATACTTTCTGGAATTAGAAAGCTAGTATTCTGAAGGTTACACACACACACACACACACACACACACACACACACACTCTCTCTCTCTCTCATTGTCAAGTTCAAATATGAAATTTGATCGGGTGAATCCAGCGCGAGGAGTTTCCTCTCAACACGTCTCCTGCATCCTCCTCAATACATCTCTCTCCCTTGTATGTCAGCTTTTTACTGCATGGAATTATATAAAGATAGCCAAAATGTGGTATGAATATGTCCTTTTCTTAGTATAATAGCAATTAATTGTATAAATTACAAAACATGAGACATTGTTGTAATAAAAAAAAATTGAAACTTGACTTATACCTATTCACTGAAAGATTTGCATTATTTATATGGCTATTATATGCCCCATTGAAAGATGCAGAGTAATATTAAACTTCCTAGTGCAACATTGAATTATTATAATGAATATAATAATTAAGTAAGTAATTGATTCAGCAATTGACTTACCTTACCAGGTTTTATTAATTAACCTTCGTTGTGTTGGCTCCAACGAACGTTTACCAGAGGTTAAATTATCCCCTTCTCATTGCAAGTTTTTTTTATCAACATATTTAATTTTTACGTGAGGTCTTACGATATGTATGCATTTATAATTATAGAATGAAGGGATATAGTGTATGAAACAACCAATCACAATCGCTTTACTATATTTATTAAAATTCCAGTGATACCAACATGTGCAATTAATATATATTCACACACATTTTCTCGCTCATCCACACGCAAAACTAGCTAACTAACTAAATAATTAAGGTACCCTCTATATGTGACTCCCGTTTTCTTTTCAACGTCCACGAGAGTCGACTTTTTCCTCGTCGATTGTCCTGAGTATATTTATATATTTTCCTCCAGTGTCGAGCGGATTTTCTATGTTCTTCAATTTCTATGTTCTCCACCTCAGTTAATTTTTCAATGTTCACATCTATAATTTATCCCTCGTCATATCCACCTGCAATCACGAGCGTTGATTCCAGCTACGATTTGCAATGATGAACGAGAGTGAATACTGTATTACATGTGTAACTGAGGAGTTACATTTCCCAACACTGTCTTAATTTTATGGTGCTATTCCAGGACCTCCTACTCAATTACTTTAATTAATAATCAATATCAATCTCATACGAGTTCGAGTATCTATATGAAATTGTTTCCTAAACTCATAAGACATCTGTCCTCTGAAGTGGGGCTATATATATAAATTCTATCAGTGTCTTTCAATGAATCATGCAAGTCAAGCTAATTTTCTTTTTATTACACTGGCGCCCGACGTTAAGGCCCGATTTTTGAATTAAAATTCCAGTTCCACACATTCACACTTCCACGAGATAGTTAGGCTATAATTGTCCAGAAATTAAGGTAATAGAAATGACAGAAAAACATATTTTTTACATGCTACCCTTCAAGGATTTATGCTTTAACCCCTAAAGACCCATGAACAATACGCCTTCTAACTTTAATTGGAAAACACATAAATATTGGTCAATATAATTTTATTAAATGTTAGCTAAAATATGTGATTTTGTGGATTGTTTCACTGAATAAGAAGACTCAGCTAAAATATGTGATTTTGTGGATTGTTTCACTGAATAAGAAGACTCGAAGTATCGCTACTTAAAACCAACCCGCATATCCCCATATCCCCCGTTTCCCCATACCCTCTCCCTTCCTTCCTGTCACAAGCTGCACCTCGCTACACCGTTTTTTTCGCACCAAACAACGGAAATTGAGTTTTATATGTTATATATTCTAGTATATGTTGTATTTGTATTGATGTAGGAAACGTATGCATTTTAGATAGACAATTTTACTTATATAGCGTCCATTTGGAGACTATAGCGAGGGTTAGTCGAGTCCATTCACTGACTCTGACCACGAGTAAACAAACCCAGTGCTGCCACATTTCACCACACACACCTGAGACTGGGGTCGCTACGACTGGAGGCAACTGTACTTAGTAGAAAATTTCCTGTGTCCTCCCCCCCCCCCCCCCCCCCTGTAACGGCTGAATCATTCGTTTCCCCACTCGTTGGCTAATTAATATTGATTTTGCAGGCACACAGATAATCTCCTTATTTTCTCTTATGATTCGTGAAGTGGATAATTACCGTAATTAAATTACGTGGTGTCATTAACATTGCATGTATAACTTGTGTGTAAATGAGATATTATGAAGACCTAAGTTAGTTAGCTAGGTATGGAACAAATTGGGTGTGGTCAGAAGGCTAGCAGCTGCTCTGGGGCTGCAGTGCTTTGATATACAACGCTGCAGGCCACAGCTATCTGGCTGGGGGCCTCGTAATTTGAAAAGTCAGTTCGCTCCCAGCTTGCCTAGGACATACACACTCGTGGGCTCCAACCTCTATTGATACATATCATATTCCCAAAACTTCATGAGTCACTCGTATTGCATTAATTCACTGCTTCAGACTTTAGATTAATTGCAATCAAGAGCCAGGGATAGAAGGTCAATCAATATTAGTTCCTGCATACTAGATGATTCGTAACGAGTGCCGTGCGTGTATTGACATTGGACATTGGCGAGTGGGAGGACAATATATTCATGTGTGAGTATGAAAAAACCTCGCATGTTAATATTGAACTCCGAGTTCGGACTTCACATCTCGTAACACAGATGCACGTAGCTCTCTCGACCTCCCTCGTCTGTCTCGTTATGTAACACAGGAGGGGCAGTGAATGCCAGATTACTTCGGTGCGACCCACCAGTTTTCTCCAGTGCTTCATGGAGTCACTCTTGTTGTCGTTACTTATAACAGAAAGTCAATTGAGTGCGAGGTAAGGTCTATATGCAAAGTAACGTTCTGCATCCTATTTTGGTATATGTAGAAAAACGAGTGCCGTGTGTGTGTGACATTGAAAATTACAGATATGAAGGACAGGTGTCTTATGAGGTTAAGAACCAATTTCATATAGATTCTCGAACTCGTATTTTGATTGATATTGATTATTAATTAAAGTAATTTAGTAGGAGGTCCTGGAATAAAATCTTGCTTCAGATCTCGGACTTCGACTCAGGTGGGCTAGGGTTTGTGGTGCGCGGGTGTACAAAGCACCTACTTCATAAGCGAAGCTTCTGAGACGGACAGCGGAAGGGAGTGAGTGAAGTTGGTATGGAGAGTAGGAGGTGTATCAAAGTAGGGGTGTGAGTTGAAGACTTGTTTGCAGATCTGACAATATACGATTTTACAAAAATCGTGAGGAACGGAACTTGTGAGGCAAACCTTACTATTATTTAATCATAACTGTTGCACGAAAACTTGAAAGTTTTTGCTTATGAAAATACATTATCAAACCGAAATTATTATATTAAACAGGTTTTGCAGATAATTAGGATATATTGTTCAGGAACCTTTTATTGTTACAGTATTCTATATAATGAAATAGTGATATTTGAACGTATGATATTGCCCTCCCAATACAGCAGACAAGACTCCAACAACGACAGAAGAATGGAATCCACAAATTCTACAACACCCGATGGTCTGGTGTTAAGAGAATCCTCAGAAGGCTTTTCAAGAACAGTTGCTTCACATCCTCCTGTTCCTCCAAAGCCTCGAGGCCTTGAAGTACGACTTCAATCCAACTGGTTGCGTGGGGAAGTGAATAGAAACGAGATTCGCCAATACATTCAGGTGAGGTTGTCGTCTTTCTCGTTGCATTCACAAGTCATATAATAATAACAACAGTATCTTGTATAAAAATAGTCACCTATGCACATTAGTACCCGGTCTACTAAATTAGCCTTAATAAAAAAGGATGTTGAATACGTGTATCACTGAATATAGTACCTTTAAATTCCAAATTTTTAATTGTTAGAAATAAAGAGATACGTTTTCCACTGTAATTGCATTCTGTTATGCACTCAACCTCTAGTACACCTAGTGTAATTTTATGCTGTGACCAATGTCAGATTAATTTTTGCTGCATGTGAATGGTTGAGTTTTCCTGTTACTGGACCATTTGTTGACGACCCCCCGAGATGCCCTGGATCATTGTCTGACACACTCTTTATCAACTTTTGCAACATTCGCGGTCTTTCCTCTAACTTCTCCTCTGTTGAACACCACCTCTTCTCCGCTAAACCTCATCTTCTCTTCCTCACCGAGACCCAGATCTCAGCATCAACTAACAGCAACCCCTACTCTGTCTTCTCTTACTTTCTCTATCCTCAGTTTCGTGCCAAAGGCGGATGTTGCGTATACATACGCAACGACCTCACTTGTTCTCGTGTTCCCGAACTTGACTCTTCTGATTTCTCAACTATCTGGCTTCGGCTAACCTGCTACTCTCAAACTAAATACATCTGTGCTGTATATCTATCTCCTAATTCTACTGACTATACAAAATTCTTCGACTATCTTACTTCAAAAGTGGAACACATTCTATCCCATTCTCCTTTCTCAGAAATCTCCATTTTAGGAGATTTCAACGTTCACCACCGCCTTTGGCTTTCATCTCCCTTCACTGATCCACCTGGTGAACAAGCCTTTACTTTTTCTATCCTCAACGACCTAGAGCAGTTAATTCAGTACCCTACCCGTATTCCAGACCGCCTTGGAGATCAGCCCAATATTCTTGACTTATTCCTAACCTCTCATCCTTCTGCTTATTCTGTTGAACTTTTCTCTCCTTTGGGCTCCTCCGATCACAATCTTATTTCAGTATCCTGTCCTATCGCTCCTGTAAGACCTTTGGACCCTCCCAGCAAGCGTCGTCTGTGGCACTACAGCGCTGCTGGCTGGGATGATCTGAGGCAGTACTTTCAAGATTTCCCATGGAGTGATTTTTGCTTTCATGGCCGGGGTCCCTCAGAGAGTGCTGCACGCATCTCGGAGGTGATTATCTCGGGCATGGAGGCATACATTCCATATTCTTTCCCTCTTACTAATTCACGAAAATCTTGGTTTAATCACGCTTGTTCTACTGCTGTCCACAACAAGGAGGTAGCTTTCAGACGGCACCGACGCCTTCAAACTGATGAATCTCGTGCTCTGTATATCTCTGCCCGGAATCGAGCCAAATCTGTTCTCCAACTAACCAAAAAATCCTTCATCCGTGCCAAGTGCAATGACCTGTCCAACTCCTCCACCTCTCGTTCTTTCTGGCATCTAGCCAAAAATCTCTCCAGTAACTTTACTTCTTCCTCTTTCCCTCCCCTCATCCTTCCTGATGGAAATGTTGCCATCTCTTCAACTGATAAAGCTGAACTCTTCTCTCAAACCTTTGCCTCTAACTCTACACTGGACGATTCCGGCTCTGTTCCTCCAACTCCACCCCCCTCTGACTTACTTATGCCTGCCATTAGAATATCTTCAAAGGAAGTATTTTCTGCCCTCTCTGGCCTTAACACTCGGAAGGCGTACGGACCTGATGGGATTCCTCCTGTTGTTCTCAAGAACTGTGCTTCCATGCTGACTCCCTGCCTAAGCAAACTGTTCCGTCTATGTCTATCATTTAACACTTTTCCTTCTTGCTGGAAGTTTGCTCTGATCCAACCTGTTCCGAAAAAAGGAGACCGTTCCCAACCCTCCAACTATCGCCCTATTGCTCTGACCTCATGTCTATCTAAAGTCTTCGAATCTATTCTTAACCTCAAAATTCATAAGCACCTTATTTGTCATGACCTTCTTTCAGATCGCCAGTATGGTTTCCGTCAGGGACGATCTACTGGCGATCTTCTATCCCTCCTCTCTGATTCATGGTCATCCTCCTTTCGGAACTTTGGTGAAACTTTCACTGTTGCCCTCGACATGTCCAAAGCTTTTGATAGAGTCTGGCACAAAGCTTTAATCTCCAAACTGCCTTCATTCGGTTTCTATCCTCTCTCTGCACCTTTATCTTTGATTTCCTTTCTGACCGTTCTATAGCTGCTGTTGTAGACGGTCACTGTTCTTCTTCCAAGGCTATTAATAGTGGTGTTCCTCAGGGTTCTGTTCTATCACCCACCCTCTTTCTTTTGTTCATTAATGACCTTCTTAACTGTACCTCTTCCCCTATCCACTCCTATGCTGATAATTCCACCCTACACTACTCCACTCATTTTGACAACCGTCCATCCCAGCAGCTACTCTCCACATCACGTGATGATGCAGTAGCACGCCTGACCTCTGATCTTTCCCTCATCTCTAACTGAGTCAGAGAGAACCTTGTTGTTTTCAATGCCTCAAAAACACAGTTCCTTCATCTTTCAACTCGTACTAATCTTCCTGATGTCTATCCCCTCTCCTTTAACGATACACAACTTGACCTTTCCTCTTCTCTTAATATTCTTGGAGTCTCTTTCTCTAATAATCTCTCCTGGAGAGATCACATTACCTCTCTGACTAAAATCGCCTCAAAGAAGTTAGGTGTGCTGCGCAGATTCCGTGAATACTTCACCCCCGCGCAGTTACTGTCTCTGTACAGGGGTCTCACCCGCCCCTGTATGGAGTATGGCTCTCATGGATGGGGGGGATCAACCTTCACAACACTACTGGACAAGGTGGAATCAAAGGCCTTTCGTCTCATCAACTCTCCTCCTCTTACTGATTCACTACAACCTCTCTCTCTTCGCCGCAGTGTTGCATCACTTTCTCTCTTCTATCGCTATTACACTGGACATTGCTCTTCTGAACTCTCTCAATGTATGCTTCCTCCCCTCAGGAAAACATGCAACACTCGCCAAGCTTCTCGTCCTCACCCCTTTTCTGTCCAACTCCCTCATGCAAGAGTTAACCGGTACTCTCAGTCTTTCATATACACAACTGGTCAACTCTGGAACACTCAACCTTCATCCATCTTTCCACCTTTCTACGACTTACGTACCTTCAAACGCAATGTGTCAGGGCATCTCGAACGAAATTGGACATGATTTTGGACCACTCTCTCACTGTACTATGTAGATGAGGACGGTAAGCGGGCCTGTGGCCTTTGTCCTCATCTTTGTTAATATAAAAAAAAAAAAAAAAAAAAAAAAACTCGGCATAGCTTCGAATAATCAGTATCCCTCATCATGGTCCAAAACAATTGATTGTCTTAACCAGTGCTTTATAGTGAGCGAATCTGGTATCCATGTAATAATGGTGTTGGTGCACTGCAGTACCTGGAGAAGGACTCACAACGAGGTCTGGAGGAGGAGTATGCACGCCTCAAAGAACAGAGTCCACAACACTCGTCCGACATCGCCTCTATGGAAATTAACCTAATTAAGAACCGCTTCATTAACATTCTACCGTGTAAGTACTCGTTAAAAATTAAGGAATATGGCAAGAGTTTTGTGTTTATTTTTGTTTGTTTACCTATTTTATTATTTCCTTGCTAATTTGGCTGTTATTTACGAGGATTATGTAAAATCAATATTTGTGTTAATAATTAACGAAAACTTGGCCGAAGGTGAGCCTCGTTACCAGTGACCATCTGTGTAGAATTTATATATATATATATATATATATATATATATATATATATATATATATATATATATATATATATATATATATATATATATATATATATATATATATATATATATATATATATATATATATATATATATATATATATTAACAAATACGTAAAACTGAAGTTCTAACACTCTTTATCACTAATTCATTATCTACAATAAATGTGAGTTGAAAAATACTTTTGCTTGGTAGAATGAGGAGGAACCTATATTAGTAACGTATTGTTACTGACCTGAAGAAGCAGTAGTAAACCGTTGTTAACAGGCTCCTCCTCTTATGCTGTTGTTTTTTAATCATAACATAAGCCAGATTATAGTACTGTATATATGTTTCCATTTCCCCAGTCGATCACACCCGGGTGAAGGTTCCAGTAGAATCTACCGACGCCGGTTCAAATTATATCAATGCCAGTTACATCAGCGTAAGTTATTCTCCTTCTAGTGACTGTTTTTACGGGGTGAGATAATATTAGAGACTATAATTCGAATACCTCGAAAAAAAATCAGCTAGTGCAAAAGTTGAATCTCAAAGAATGGAGGGTATGTACACGAAGAAGTGTAAGGATAATGCGTGAGACAAACTGGATACTATAGTTATGTAACTCAGACAGAAACAGAGGATAATTATTATAAACAGTAGAAATGAAGTGGCTGCCCGAATCAGGATAAAGGAAAGTATTGTCTTTTCAGCTCAAGTTGCTGTCATATTAGGATAGGCCTAAAGTCAACATCTATATATATAAAACACTCTGTCTGTGTGTGTGTTTAGCCGCTATGCACAGCCGCATCGTTTGACTTAGAGTAATAATTTTTACATGATTTTGATCGGTGAAGCCTGGGAAGTGTCTTCGGCCTACATAAAAATGTTTTTAAATGACCAATGGGTGGGGTTTGGAGGGTTTCGAACCCCTGCAATATGGCTGGGCAGGAACCGTTTTTGATACTCATGGTTCCAAGCAGGAACCGCCAGAACCGGTTCTGGAACCTATTACCCCCCCCCCCCCCCCCTCATGCACGCTATCTTTTTCTCTTTCTCTCTCTCTCTTTCACAATTCTTTGAGACAAACAATTCGGTATAAATAATTGTTACTGATTCTGCGTGTGTGTGTGAAATTTAGAGCGAGAGAGAATGTGTGTATGTGTGTGTGAGAGAAAGAAAAAGAGAGAAATTGTATGTGTGTGTGTTTGTGAGTATTTGAGAGAGAGAGCGTGTTTCTACGTGTGTAAAAAATATATATAGAGAGAGAGGGAAGAAAAAAAGCATGTGCGTGTGTGTGTTTCTACGTGTATGTAGGTGTATGTGTGTGTATATTTGACAAGCCGAAGGCTGTTATTTGGCCTTAACCGAAAGATCCCAGGTTCGAATCCCCGCTTTCTCAACATAGACTCTATGGTCTCAAGCATCAAGGATGCAGGCAGCCCTGGCTTGCATGTCCAGTTTAGCAATGAATTAAAACCACAAAATGTTGAACACCTAAATTTAATACTAAACATAATAAAACATAACGCAACATAACATTACCTAGCCTAACCAATCATAACAACGTAACATAACATGACCTAACCTAACCAAACACTGCATAGCATAATGTAACATAACAAAACCTAGCATAGCATAACATATTATAAAATATTTCGTAACGTAACATAACATAACATAAATTTGACATAACATTATGGTACATTTCTGTGTATATATTTGGTTATTCTATTCATTCTTTAAGTCACCAGTTTATTTGTCAACATATATGTTTTCTTTTTCCTGTTGACAATATTTACTTAATTTCTTTTAACTTTTATTTTAATTATATATATATGTTATTTGAACCACAATTTTCTTATTCCATTATTTCTTTTGACATTTTTTGAATTACATATTTATGTAATAAAAAAAAAAGTTTTAAAATGACCAATGGTGGGGGGGGGGGGGTTTCGATCCCAGTACCCCTGCCACTCGGGCCTTGCTATTTATTCGTGGCTGTTACAATGCCACCTTCATGGATAACGTTCGTGGTAGTAAAGCTGTCATGGTTTGTCTGAGGGGCCAGCAACCACACCGGATAATGGACTCCTTCCACCCTCCTAATTAGTTCAAATAAAAATAATTAGATGAATTTTATTGACAAAACCACATGTGTGATCTTCACCCGGACAACGTCGGGTATCGTTGCTAGTACACTATACTTGTTCAAAAGAATGATGAACGTTTTGGTGTTGGCCTTTCTTCTTGACAGTGTTTTCAAACCTCGTACTGTGTCTATTATCGGATTAGATATTTTGTGTATATATCAGCTCTCAACCCTAACACACTTACCACTTTTCCCTCCCCCCCCTCTCTCTCTCTCTCTCACTCTCTCTCTTTGCATTTAAAAAGGAATAATATTCAATTTGTGTAGATTTCTTGATGTAATTAGGGTATACAGCTTGACGAATTATTCTAATAGGAAAAATCTCTCAGTCTGTCTGTTTTTACATACTGATAGGAACAATATATATTTTGTGTTAATTTACTTATGTAATAAGGTTACACAGCTCGACGGTGTGCAAATGAAGGCGAGTAGTATGGGTGCCTTCCATCTTGGATGACATGAGAATCAGAGTTATGCATGTTGGACCAGATTTGCCAAGGCAACGGGAGGGATTATCCGACAATCAGCCAGCTTATGCTTATCATATTCTTGAAGGACTATAGACATTACCCAATAGTAATTCACTGAATGACAGTCCGGAAAGACAATTTCCAGAACAGATTAATGAAGAGATTAAGTTGTACTACGTACTGTCCGTTAGGTCATCGAGGATGAAATATATGCAGCATGCAGTTACGTATATCAATTTTCTGTAAGTGATGGTTCTTTAGGCATAACCTTAGGCATACCGAATCTCTGGGCTTAGCCGTTTAGATTTACCATTTTATCCTGTTTAATTCATTACAGTGATGTTTTCAATTGCTTCCTATGAACAGAAGGTAAGATATACTAGTAGCTCTTGCATTCCCATATTGGCAAAGTATTTTGATGAACTCGAAAAGCAATTCATTGCTGCACAAACCTCACCCCCTATAGGATACACAAAACGGGGACTACTTTGTAGCGACACAGGGACCTAAACCAATCTCTGTCAGCGACTTCTGGAGGATGGTCTGGGAACTGAAAGTCTACACCATCGTTATGCTCACCAACCTCAGGGAAAACGGCAAGGTTGGTATCTGTCAAGAGCAGTGTGTTTATTAGTCTTGAAATTTTTAGTATTTGTGTCAAACCAGAAGAAAGGTTTTTTAAAACATGCCCACTTCCACGAAAACTATTAGAGTACTCCAAAGAATGGACAAAATGAGAAATCCAAAATCAAGGGACATTATATTCGAGGTATAATCGCCTCACATGGAAGCATTTCACCTCCATGATTATATAAAATCAGAGGAATGTAATTTTGTTACGTTTATGTTCGTATGTATTTCTAGGTCTCCCCTTTCGTATGAAGGAAAGTTACATGAATGTTTATGATGTGCATTAAGATGTGACATATCATTTATCTAAGTTCACCAGAAGACATGTCAACAGTTATGAAGGTGCATAATTTTGCTATTCGTGTTTTGCTACGATGTAAACCCCCATTACACAGAACAAGTGTGCTGAGTACTGGCCCGCGCCTGGAGATCAACCACTACGCTCCGGCAACGTTACCATCATAAACCAAACGGAGGAAGTGGGAGACGACCACGTAGTGAGGTACTTGGTGATAAACGTGGTGAGTGAGTTAAACATGTTTTTTCAGGCAGTTAAAAAGGGCGTTGAGAATTGGCAACTTAATTTATAGAGCTGCAGTACATGGAGGATTGAGAAGTTGGACACCTATGGAGGTATAACAAAGCACTACTTATTATTATTTTTTTTTCATAATAAGAAATGGATGTTTGTTGTCGCAGCAAATGTGTTGATCTTAGAGTCATTAGCTGATTTCTATGGCTTCGTACAGAAAAAATGCAAAAAAAAAAATATATATATATATTATGCAATATATATGGTAATATAAGGGATAGAAACATTATATATATATATATATATATATATATATATATATATATATATATATATATATATATATATATATATATATATATATATATATATATATATATATATATATATATATATATATATATATATATATATTTCATAAAATCGTATTGATTATTCTTTCTTATACTTGGTTCAGTTGCATTTATTTCCTCTTGTACTGTACATGTTAATTAACGGTTACAAAATTAAAATAAGAACCAAAATTATGTGTTTGCAGTATTTTTGCATTACTTACAACAAGTCACAAAGTCTGAAAGTGTTATAAGCTACATATTATTTTCTTAAAGAGGAAGAATATTTGATCATTTTGATACCAAATAAATGACCATTGAGTATTTCTGAAGTGCTCCACTTTATGTATTATTAATGTGGATGAAATATGCTTATTGCCATTGAGTAACACATGCACCAATTTTTACCACAATAAATTAACTACACAGAGGAATAATAATTAATACTTATTACGAAAGGCCGTGAAAGCCACAAAAAGTGTAATAAGTATAGTAAAACCCATCTTCACTTTCACCCTCTTTTATGTGTGGAGAATTGCCACATTCAAAACCATTGCATGCAGAAATGTCTATACAAACCAGCCCACTCCAAATACACATACGCTTCTTCTCAGAGTTACAATAAGCATCTGTGCAAAACATGTGAGTTAGATCTCTGAACTTTCCTGGAGCTGCATCTTTAAGGTAAACCACAGGTGCAAGACTTTGATTGTCATCACTGAGTCTCCAACCATTATCAATAGGGTTCCAGAGGACTGGCTTTGGTATGCGACTCTGACACCAGAAAGATTTCTGGTAGGCACTCTTGCCCTACTGCTGCCTGAATGAATATTTTGTTGGTGGAAGGTGTGCTGCTGATTTATCAATTATAGAGGTTAACATATATTTTAACTGATCCAGGGTCACACACGATTTCCTCAAGCTTCAATACACAACAATAATGTACACCCAGAAGTACTAATTTCTACACACACACACCCCTAATAGCCAAAGTCGCGGCCAGTGACGACCGGGCGATCGAACACACCACGTCCAACTCCTCTACAATGCTTCAGTTTTTCTAATATTTCAAGCAAATGAACCACTGGGGTCGGGGTAGAGGAGTTGGATGTGGTGTGTTCGATCACTCGTCACTGGCTGCGACTTTATTTATGGGGGAGGGGGGAGAAATTAGTACTTCCGGGTGTACATACAGTCGTGGTCAAAAATAATCATCCATATAGGGGTAACTCACGTAAGATTTTGACAGCTTCCCTCTGTTCCTTAGATGATAAACTTTCCAATAAATAGGTTAACTACCATCTTTTAATTTACTACAAGCAGCTATGCACTACTTTAAACAATAACATCATATGTGAACGTGAAAACATTAGACAGTAAATTGTTGAAGTTACCCATATGTGGATGATTATTATTGACCACGACTGTACATTCGGGCATGCGTGTAACTAGTTCCGTATAATTATGCAGTACGTTTTCCTATTTCCAACAGGCTGCTGGTGGAATCACATCCAGTAAGCAGTCTGGTGAAGTGTTAGCGTACTCATGGCGCTCTACCACCATTCTTGTTTGTGTTGTTGTTTGAATTATGTTTGCGCTCTTGATTTCGTTATAGTACCGTCCATCACAATGTTATTATTTAGTACTGTTATTATTAACGTTATTATAATGTTGGATCAATTTTTTTTTTCGACCTTTTTGCACATAAAATACCCTTGCCTTTAACCCTAAGGAATAATATTAGGGGAAAGATAATCAAGTTATCAAGCAATGCTAATATTTAATCAAAGATAAAAACAATAAAATATTTTGTATAAAAATTATTGTAACACTTTTCTCATTGAATATAACCTTGACATTTGACCTCAAAGCCAGAAGTGAAGTCAATATAGTCGGACTGATGTATGCATCATATTGTAAGCAAAATTAAATTAAATGGCACCATAGTATTCTAAATTATCTATTTTTGGTTAATTTCGGTGAAAGGATAAGTTAAATTGTGCCAGTGCTCGAACAAAAAATGAAGTCCTAGGTCAATTATTCAGGTTGCTAAATCCCTTACATAAAAATAAACAAATGAACATTCGCTCGTAGAGCGAGGACTTGGCGAAAGTATGGCAAACTTCAGACCCCTTGATTTTCGACCTAATGCTCAAATCGCGAGTTTTAGGAATACGGCCATCGCTCAAGTACCACCAGAAGCAGAAATGAAAATGCCGTCACGATGGCAGAGTGGTTATCCATGAGTGCTTAGAGCTCCCATTTCCTCACTCACCATTGCCGGCGTTGGTTCGAACCCTGCACAGGTTTTATCAATTTTCAGTTTTTTTAGAATTTTTTACCTTGATTTTTTACTTTTGACCTTAAAAACAATAGGTGACCTAGAAATGTTGATCCCTACCTGTGGTGAAAATTTCATCAAAATCGGACAACAATTGCGACCTGTAGACCGCAAACTCTACAGACATTGCCACAAACACACAAGACCACTGAGCAACATACTTTGCGAAATTTCGCGAAGTAACAAATGGACAGACCTTCAGAAACATTTGACCGAAAGTATTACCATATGTTCTTGTCTGGCATGACTTCACTCCATATTCTGGTAGACATAAAAATCTTTCTGCAAACTCTCTGGACACACTTGGCCGGAGAAGTTTATGATATCATTTTTGGCTATGCCCAGAATGTGTATAACAATGTCTTTATTGATTGATAAACAATACTCTATCTGTTTATAATCTGATAACTCATCTTATTTTACTACTGGCGTATTCGTGGTGTCTGTTATATATCTGGCAATTGCACCATTCAGACTGAAAAAGTGAAGGATGATGATACTAATATTACAATAACAATATTCAGATAACATTGAATTAATTCAACTTACCTGACAATTATTCTAATATTACTGAAATATCATTCTGACTAGCATCATTCAATAGTCAGTTGAACATTTGGACCTGTGTAATATACTAAAATGTGAACAAGCATATGTGAATGAATTAACATAGTTTATTGACGACTAGGGCGAGAAGAAGAGACTGGTGAAGCAGTACCACTTCACCAGCTGGCCAGACTTCGGTGTCCCCAGCCACGAGCACAAACTCCTCCAATTTCTGAAGGTGGTGAGGGACACCATGACCTGCACGGGCAAACATATTGTCATTCACTGCAGGTAAGAAAAAGTTGAAGTGATATCAAACGAAAAGATATATTTTACGTTTTCTAGTATCTAAAGGTGATTCATTTAAACAGCAGCGCCAGATCATTGGTACCGTACATTCTCGTCTAAAAGTTCGTTAATTTCGCAAACCAACTATTGCTGTACTGTCTGCTTCAGATGTTACATAATGCCTTGGTAACAAGGAAAATAAGACCGATACAAATAAGTTCAAATGTTTAAAGCTGGCTTGTAGGAGTTAACGAATTATTGGACGAGAGTGTACTGTACTGTACATGTACTGTACTATCGCCCACAAGTATTCGGATCCATCCCAGTTTTGCCTCACGCAGATTTCATCTGGTAACATTGAACCCCGTTCCCCATGTCCAGATGTATGATATCCTCTATTTCCTACCTCACTTTCCTTTCACATCCTCGTAGTTATTTACTGTACTGTATATACCTTGAAGTAATAGTCTATGAATATTGTGGTTTATCCACCTATTCAGTCAAACTGTATTTACTGGGAAATTAGAATTATTTTATTGATGAATATTAAGGTTTCCATTTCCTATCCCCCACTTCTTCTCCCTCTCTGTCTCCTGTTCTTTCCCTCCCCCCTCTCCGTCTCCCGTGCTACCTCCCTCCCTCTCTGTCTCCCCCATGGTCTCCCCTGCTACCATCCTTGCTCCCCCTGCCTGTCTCTCCTGGCTCCCTACCTCCCTCCCTCGATTACTCTCTCTCTCTCCTTTCCTTTCTCTCTCTCTAATTCCCTCTCCTTCCTTTCCTTTTCCTCTCTCTAATTACTTCTCCATCCTTCTTTTCTGCCTCTCTCTCCTTTCCTTTTTCTCTCTCTAATTACTTCTCCATCCTTCTTTTCTGCCCATCCTTCCTTTCCATTTTCTCTCTATAATTACTTCTCCATCCATCATCTCTGCCTCTCCTTCCTTTCCTTTCTCTCTCTATAATTCCTTCTCCAACCTTCTTCTCTCCCTTGTATTCTATCCCAAAAAACTTTGCTTATCACGCAGGGTATTAACGGCAGTCAAGGACAGGAAACGGTATTACAATGAGTATGAATACTTTGGCTTCAACCCTAGAGATTCGAAAGATTCATGCATCTGAACGAAGTCGAAAACAAATGGAATTCAACCACCTCTGGTCAGTTCGTGCCTGTCCACCAGTTCTCCTCATAAAAAAAAGTGTAAAAACTCAAGAAAAAGGTTGCATTAAAATTAGGAATAACCTAGTATTAATTTTATACATATAAGAAAATAACAAGAAAACTATCATGGCAGTGCCTAACACTATAGGTGTCTTCTATTTATGCCATATCAACCCTGGTCAGGCAACCCGGTTGCTCGAATCGTCGATTTGGCATGTTCTATTTACACCAGTCAACCCGGTTCACACCAACCCGGGTTGCTCTCAGAGCAACCAGGACCAACCCAGTGCGATAGCAGGGTTACGTGGCGGTATCTGGCAACTTTTACAGGTTGCTCACAGCTGACGCGCCAAAAACAAACACTGGTAAGCCCTCTTACAGAAATACATATGACATTTCAGCATAATACGAGACATTATCTTCAAAATACACCAAGGAAATATTATTTTGAAGTGGCATGAGTACCCTAATCAGTAACATTTGAGGGAAATGTCTATTAATGTTTACAAACAAAGGAAGATCAACCCGGGTTGGTGGTCGGCGTGTTCTATTTACACCATCCAACCCTGGTCTTTCGGAGCAACCCAGGTTGCCAACCCGGGTTGGTGCTGTCTCTCCTATCTCACTCTTTCTTATGCATTGCCCCTCCAACATTTCAACTTGTATATACTTTCCTTTTCTACTCCAGTGCTGGTGTAGGCAGGACGGGCACCTTCATTGGCCTGTGGAACCTGATGGATTTACTGAAAGCCAACACATCTACCAGCATTGTTAACGTAAGACGCACAATCCTCGACATGAGAGAGTGTCGACCCTCTATGGTTCAGTCACAGGTAAGAAGTAAATTATATCCATATGTGTCGCAAACTTGCATTGGCAACACAGATTTGACACGGTTGTACCCTGCACAAAGTATGACTTGAAGGAACAACATATCAGATAGCAAAGTCGTTAATAGCACAGCTGTCCGTCTTTTCTCTCTCTCCATCACACACACAACACTCCCTACACACACACACACACGTGCAGTGACTCGCCTTTCGGAACCTGACCGGTAGGTCCAATTCCACATACATACATTCACACAGAATAATTAACTACTTGATCTGACTGAGATAATTTTCTCTCTGGCCATTACACATACATACACACATACATAGAGTGACCCTAGCTTGACCAGTCTCCAATGAAGCATCCTTATTTACAGTTATGGTAAGAGGATAGCAGAAACCATTAAACCTTTCCTCTCTCTCTAGCTTCACAGAGAGAGAGAAAAAAAAAGGGAGAATAAACGAATAAGGAAGCAGGGAGAGGAGAGACAATGTAAGAGAAGGAAAAAAGGGTGTACCTAAAACCAGACCTTCCCCTTTTCAAACGGGAAATAAGGCAACAGTTACTATAGCCATTTCTGTCAACTCTTGAGTTGAAATAGATATAAGCAGATGAAACACACTTGCTTTCAGGATACTTAAAAAGCTTAGGTCAGCATGTGATGTCTGAGTGACCCTTGTAAGTAAGTAGTATGTAAGTGATTATAAGTAGCCACCTAGATGTAGGTCTAACTGGAACAATACAAGTGAGACAAGGGACATCAGTATCATTCCCTGTGTAGATATAAGTGTATATAAATATATAAATTAAGCCTTTACTAAGAAACTTGTGAAGTCAATTACCTAAGAAAACACCCACGTCTACGCCACCTAAAACAGCACTACTACAAGTCCAAGATTATCATACAAGTAAGTTACCAGTTCTGTCCAGAGTTCAATTCTACAGGACTGGTACACGGTGATCAATAAGCACCTAACTTGTTAAAAACACAGCGTCGCGGACCTGTTTGTATTACATTAAAAGAGGCTTGTTGTTTGAAAGCAGTTATCAAGCACAGACACTGATATGGACATTCGTGGCAACAAAGACGATTAGTATAGACAATTTTAGCTCCACACCTGTTACCAACATGTTTACTAACAATGTTCATAATGGTGCAGACAAGCACCCATCATGTTGACAGTGAGGATTACAGTGCTAATTCCATCATGCCTGCAGACATGAGTGAACGCGCCTATAATATGTAAATAAAAAGATGATTAATATGATATATCTTTTACATCTTCTGCCAATTCCAGGATCAATACCTCTACCTGTGGAAGTGTGTGGCAGCGTATCTGGAGGAACCGCAGAGGTGGAAACCCAAGACCAGGAACACTTCAGGTGATATTTTTTGTTTGGGTTATGCTCTCTTTTCTCGATCCTTGCCTGTGTACTCTCTCTCCGTAGTGTATGGTCTGATGTTCTGTTGAGTTGATCTGCCACAGGATATTTTTGTTTTCTTCTCTAAATGTCAGTAGTTCCCAAACATTATACTTAATGTTTATCTTCAAGATGTCCGTCATTTCTATCATTATTTTCTTCCAATAAGTATTTTGTGATGTTGTTTTCCATTTGTATCTGCGTTATTTATTTATTTATTTTTCGTCTTTCTGTTCCTCTCTTGTCTTCGTGTTCTTTTTTTCAGGTCTTGATATTTTCTGTGCCTGTTCTTATCATTCTTCTCCTTCATACTGGAGTATTCGATACATTGCATTGCAGTAAATTATTTTGTTCTATGTGTTTAGCCTTTTAAGTTCTTAGCATCCATGTTCTATGTTACTGGATTTTGATCATATTAAATGTTTCACTATTTGACAATCAATATTATTATGCTATATAAATAAGGTGTGATCTGATGGAGTAATTGAAGATAAGTCAAAGAGAACGATTCAGTGCACTAAAGTTTTTATCTACATACAGCATACTTCATGTCCATAAAATATATAACACAATCATTGATAAGGCTGTTGCAAATGTAGCAGCTACCTTAATTCGTGTCTCTCTCTCTTTCTTTCTCTCTCTCTCTCAATGCCTTTCAACTTTCTTTCACACAGAAAAAATAGATGGCCTTGATAACCCCGCTTTTTCCGACCCCATCTACGACAACATGAGCTGAGACAGGAAACAGTAATTATGCAGATTTGATGGTGATTGTGTTCGTGATGGTGTGTGCAGATAACGAGGATGGTGATGGAGCCTTGTTGATGATGGTGAAGTAATTGTAATAATGGTAGTCACATAAGGGAAGATTTGATTTGAGAATTAAAGAAGACCACTCTTGGAATGGAAGACCCTGTAGGACGAGACAAGGTGATAGAGAAATGGGACATAAAACCACCACAATAATAGGGAAACTAATGAAGTTTATCAAACACAGCAGCTATATGGTGTAAAAGATTTTGTACAGACCACTTAAAATATAATCCTCACTAAATATGGTTACAATGTGTCATGACTACATTTCCGATAATTGGATCTGTAAAATTTCAGATATATCAAAATTGAATGTCATTCACTATTTATGGATTTGTAGGTTCGTAGTAATAGATGAAGTGCTAATTTGATTATAGAATTATTATTACTGTTAAACATTAGCGTCCAGATATGTTGAATTGCTCATAGTGTCAACTATAATTCTAATGCATTCCAAGAGACCTGCATACTTACCATTTCAATAAATCTGTGTCAGTGGTACCACAAAATATAAGTTTAAAAAGCAACTTAGACGCACACTCACTACTTTTGTTGTTCATGTTCTAGTCTCCAATCAGGAAAATCACGTTATTAGACGTAGAAACGTCTTGTTTCACCCATAGTTATGAAATTTCTCACGAACTAACCTAATTTCTTCTTACTGTTAATGATGAGACATTGATACTACTTACTCTTGGTGAGGGCGATGAAAGTGGTGATGGTGATGACTTTGATGATGATGAATATTTAGTTGTCGATGCAATACTAAGAATGCTATACTCACTAATCGTAATGTAACACTGGTTTTCCTTCCTGAAAGAAAACTTGTAAATGATCATTACTTTAATTAATCTTTTAAGGTGTTGTGCATTTTCTAGGTTTTTAAATTAAAAAGTTTAGCCCGAGGTCGATCACATTAATGCTTATGGCCATTATTCACTCTTCTTCCTTACTCTACAGATTTCTTCAAGTGTATGATCACTGCTTACTACCCATTGCCAGGAATCATTGATACTGGAATATGAATATTTTATCATTTTTGCCACTTAGATATTTATTTCGACAAGGCAAAATGACAACTGATATGGGACTAGAGAAGAATATTGGGAAAACTTTGCAAATAGAGATGGACATATGAAATAACATAGAAATGATGCTTAGAAGGAAGTAGACATGATTTGGGATAAAATAAAAGGAGAAATGCTTCACTAACAGCCTGATATCTTGATCAACAAGGTGACACACATACGTGGTGCCATGTTGCCAGAATTTACACCAGGCAATGAAGGTTACACAGTAGATGGTCAGATGGGAGGGAAAATGAGGGAATACCATAATCTGTGCATTGTATAGATGTGACTAGACCTGTGGTGTAGAGTTTATGAGGAATAATAATTAAAGGATTAAATACTAGAAATCACACTTATTTCCATTATGAACTGGGTTTCCACGATTTTTTTTGTCCAAGTATAATTATCTATTAAAGTACATGCAAATAATTATAGTTATATAATTTTACATACTCAACCGGTAGATTTATCATTGTATTCACAAACTAATGTAAGCACAGTAATATTCAAATATATGTACAGGTATATGTTTCAGCTATACTGTGGAACTCGTCATTTCGTGAAATGACTAATTATTTTAATTAGTCTGTGAAATTTCTGATTTACATAACCTAATATGACCTAACATTACATATCCCAACCTATTCCATACTAGCCTAACTTAATCTAACATTATCTGACTTAACCTAACCCAACCTAACCTAACCAAACCTAATCTAAAGTTATATGATCGAGTCTAACCTAATAGGACCTGACCTAACCAAATCTAACCCAACCTAATACTTATGCCCTAACCTAACCTAACGAGTAAATCAGTCCTTTTACTGAAGAACTTAAACATCAAGTTATTTAACGAAATGGCTGGTTTCACAGTCTAACTGTAACATACACATTTGTGTCTGGGTATAGTGTGTGTTATACATATACACACAACAGATTTATTATTATTATTATTATACACACAACATATTTGCTGTAAGATAAAAGATTGCAGAACAATTATCTGGTTTAGAGATGTGTCCATCTGAGCATTGGTTCTCACGTGAGGCCGGTACTGTCTCAATACCTGCCCACCTGAACTGACACAGTTCCTTTACTTAATCTCTAGTGAAATTTAAACTGTGTCAGAACCTGCTCAAATATTCCTGATTCTACTGCAATCCCAGGTGACATAATCAAATTTTGTTATGAATATTTTATGTAACTACTGTTGTCAAGCAAATGTCAGGGCTAATATTACGTAAATGTAGCCACGAGTTCTCTAATAAAATAACGTGGGACTAGCTCTGACAAGAACTTTTTTTACACTCTCTTGTACTGTACAGCTATGGCTGATAGTGCTGGACCAGGGTCCAAGGAGTGTTGGAGAGCAGCTGAACAGAGTTCGAAAAAATGAGTCTTCTAAACCTCTCTCAACGTTGAGAATGGTTTGGAACATTCAATTGTTCGAACTCTGTCTAGTTGCTCTCCAACACTCCTTGGACCCTGGTCCAGCACTATCACCCATGGCTGTACCTACATACTTGTGTGCATATTTTCTTCATACCTTAAAATAAATGTAAGAATCACTTACTCTCTCCATCAGCATAGTATGGTATTACAGGTCAATCATCTCCCACATTCTTTATCACTGTAGGCTCTAACAAAATCTAGAATACCAGGTTTGTTCGTCAGCTGTCACCCCGTGACAGGAGCACACTCATCATGACACGAGAGAGAGAGAGAGAGAGAGAGAGAGAGAGAGAGAGAGAGAGAGAGAGAGATGGGGAGGGAATGAAGGGGAGGAGAGGTGCCATTATCCGTGGTTGTTAGGTCTTTCTTTATCATAAGAATAAAGTTATGGTTAACTTTAGACAACAGGACTGAAGGAGATGGAACTCACATTGACAAAATTATATATTGATTTTTAGCATTGTCAACATACTTTTAAAAGTGTTTTTATACAGTATGTGAGTATTGTTCGATATCAGAAATGTTATGACATCAGATGGGATGAGTGTCTATAAAGTTTTACTTATTTAATGAATGGGCTTTATACAGTACTAAATATGTTTTAGCAATAATTAATATTACACAAAAATACGAGACATAAATGTATTCATATTTTTTGTTTGAAATGATTATGTTGTGGAACTGACTGAGACAGAATTCCTCTTGCAGAATAGAAGCTTATTTGTGGTGAAGGGAGATTTCGAGTCATGTGAACTGCAGTTCCCTTTACAGACACACACACACACACACACACCAAAGGTGCTTGATCCCAAACATTGTAGCTTTCTCAAGCATACCAACTTAACACATGGGGAAAAAATGACTTTTTTATGTGTTACCTTTAGTGTATTATTGGATTACAAGTAAAATTTACCCATAACAAGGAAATCATTAACACGTAGGCTTAGTAGATTAAAGCTAGTTACTATTTGTGAAGTATATGATAATCAGTGGTGACAACCTTTGAGATGTCAGCCTTCTTGCCAAGTTAGTGGGACTCAAAAAGTTATTACACTTCCATAAACAAATTGCTCTAGAGTCTAGATCAGTGGTTCCCAACCGGGGGGAAATTTGGATGTTTCTGGGGGGAAATTCTAGTCTTGAATTAAAATTCTGGAAATTATCAGTAGTTATGTAACGCCCGGGAGATGGTATAGTTAACCTTGGAGATATTGTTTTTCCCACATGAAGGGGGAAATCTGGATGGTTGAATTAGGTGCATGGGGAAATTACAGAAAAAAGGTTGGGAACCACTGGTCTAGATACTGTGTATATTTTACCTTATAAAAATGGGTACAATCAAGTAACTAATAGCATTTAATTACATTAATGATGTTGATTGTAGTGTTGCTCTCTGCAATCAATCGAGCCCGACAAAATTATAATAAGTATTTACGAGCACACAATAATGCAAAAGATTATTTCAATATAAGATTAACATTAGTATCGTGTTATTACGTTTAATACTTATTTTATGGTGATATTACTACAGCTTGAATGCCCCAATATTTACATTTTACTACTGTTAATAATAGGATGACAATGAAAAAGTAAAGACAATATACAGTATTACAAATTTTAGTTTCATTTCGATAAAATATTGCTGTAATATTTGTCTTACGATAATTTTAATGTTTATAATTATGAATTTAGATGCGGCTAACGTTTGATTTTCACTAGAGACCCTATAGAATCTTTCTATAGGGTCTCTAATTTTCACACACAAGACTTAATTATTAATAGGACTAATGGCGACCTAACAAATGGCTCCTCTATTGCATTTTGAGGAGCCATAACTGTAATAATATCATCCAGACATAGAGAATATGTTCGTCACCTCTAATTCGTCCAGGTTTAATAAAAACCGTGGATTTGCGGTAAAGGTTAACTTAATAATTTGGGTATGAAGTTATTGATGAATGTTATGCTGCAATTGATACCATAATCTTTTATTACTTGAACATTTTAACCTGACTATCACACAGGTAAAGATGGTGAGCTTAGTATGGCAATTATGATGTCAGTTATTTACCCAACATTTTTCAGTTATTACATACGGTATCCCTATGTCCGTCTAACTCGTATACACAACTAAGTAAACTCATCCTGTCATGACAACACTCCACAACTTCTCTCTCTCTATCTCTTTCTCTCAGGTAGGAGCGACCTCTTGGTCTCATTCGTTCGTAATATATCCCCCAACATATCTAAGTCCCTCCATATCCACAGCATCTTTTAAATTTGTAGCAAACCCATTGCCGTTTATTTGTTCATTATGTAAGTTTGCATTTTCCACCCTAATATTATCAACTTCAAAAGTGGCAAACAACATGGCTGTCAAGGAGAGTTCTTCTTGCAGTGATTTTTCCTGAGACTTGCATACTTCAGCTTGGACTATAGCAGAATTTGTGAATGAATTCTACGACAGACAAATATCTTTGTTTTCTTGTTTGTTATTATATGTGTTACCCACAAGCATTTATTCTTTCCCTAGAAGAAATGTTCTTATCCTGTATTTGAGAGACACTGGTGTAGGATGATCAAAATTAGCTCCCATTTTCCGAATATAAGTAAAGAAATTCTCTAAACAATCTTGGTTAATCCTGTATGTTGTTATGTATGCCACGTTGCACAGCCATGGCTGATAGTGCTTGACTAGGGTCCAAGGAGTGTTGAAGAGAAACTGAACAGATTCGAAAACGTAGGTCTTCTAACCTTTTCTCAACGTTGTGAATGGTTTGGAAAATTCACTTGTTCGAACTCTGTTTAGTTGCTCTCCAACACTCCGTGGACCCTGGTCAAGCACCATCAGCCATGGCTGTACTTTTACTCTAACATGGCATACAGCTTTAGCAAAGATTTTGAAGATATTATTAGCCCCTTTTAAAATTGGTAGAGGGCTTTACTATTTCCTGCTCTCATTGTGAAAACACTGTCTATCATTTCCTTTAGCAACTGATTTTGTTTTTCATTGTTAATCGCGTATGCAGTCCTAGAGCACTTGTCATCAAACGGAATTCTGGAATTGAAGAGGTCGAACCAAGAATCACACAATGAGACAAAATAACTCGTAACATCCCATTCATTACTTTCAAGTAAGCCTCTTTGTCCAAAGTATCTCAGAGATTTTGCTGTAGATTCAGTGACTCCAGTGACAGAAAGATGATTTTCTGTTAAACGATGTGCAGTTTTTATATCACTAATCCTTCTTTTAATTAATTCATTCACACACCCATTACGAACATAGTTACCGTTACCTTATACAATGAAGAAAAATATTCCTAATCAATTTAATAAGCAAATACATGAATTTGTCTGCTGCCATCAGCTGAATTTGAAAGGAAGTATTTTCTATATTTATACCAAGATTTTTCCATAGCCTTACATTTGTTGGACCAAGGTCATTAACCAGTGCCATAATTAGGAATCCAATTGTTTCAACTTTAATAATTATATCATATAATAAGTCCTTAGTCATTTTATAATCAAAATCGTAAAACACAAGCTGTTTCCATGAATTACCTAGTCCCCTTATCATCACGCACTGTACTCTGTTATAGGATCCATACAGAGTATCTGTTCCTTTATCCGAGCAGTGTTTCCCAACCTTTTCCGACCATAGCACCACCTGTTGTCATGTCTAAGCAGTCCAGCACCCCTAACTAATATCTTGTTATTAGACGTGATATTTTACTGCCATGTGTGCATCGCTTCCCAGCACCCCCTATAATTGATTTCAGCACCCCCAGGGGGTGCTAGCACCCCAGGTTGGGAAACGCTGCTTTATCGTAACACCACTCATGAGCAATGCTACTGTACACTCGTCATATGAAAGTACATATATTCGTTCTTCCACGGATAATGTTGAGGCTTTATGGTTCAGTAAGTCTATAACACTTTGTAGCAATCCAGGGGCCGGATCCAAGAAATTTAACAACGTCGGTAACTCGAGTTAGCGACGTCGGCCACTGCCGCCCAGATCCAAGAAGCAAAATGATGACGTCACGGACTCGTTAATTACGTCGCTAATAACAACACCTCGGGAAGTGTAGTAAACACTGGTAGAAATTAACAACACGCACCATATGGACTCAGATATTATCATATTTAGTGAATATTTCTCAATAATTACAGTGGAAATTGATATCAATATACATTTAAAGATGGCAAGAAGTAAACAAAGTGCCGTTAAACACGCCAAAAGCTTGCTTCACAACATTTCAAGATAAACTAATGAAACATGGCATGCTGATTGTGCAAGGTGGGGGAAACGATTTAGAGAAAAATGAAGAAGACACTGTGAAGGAAGTGGTAGAAGCAGTGAAGGCAGTGGAAGGAAAGAATATGAGTGTTGGGGTAGTGGGAGTGATGAGGAGACCACGGGAAGGTCTACAGTATGAACGTGTGAGGAAGAGAACGAACAAGAAAATCTATGATGAACTGATAAAGCTGAAGATCACCTGGAGGCAAGAGAAGAATGGTAACGTCAGCTTCATTGACATGGATGGAGTGTTGCGAGAGGATAGACTGTTTGCGGCGGATGGAGTGCACCTGAACGAGGCAGGGAATGAAAGGATGGGACGACGGCTGTTTGAGTGGGTGAGGTCGAGGTCGCTGTCCACGATCACGAATGCTTTACGACCTAGATGCATAGATGTGGAAAGGAGAGGAGTGGACACCAACTAGGCGTGTAAAGGCATGGTGAATTGGAAAATATGAGGATATATGCAAAAATTGAATTAGTGGAATTTTGATGTTGTGGGCCTGACTGAGACACACTTGAGAGATGAGGTACGAAAAGAGGGAAATGAGTATGTGATGATTGGAAAAGGACGGAACAAGCAAGAAAAACTAGGAGGAGGCGTAGCCTTCCTCCACAGGAAAGAAAGGAATCTGAAAGTTGAAGAACTAGAAGTTTGAAGCAGTGAAAGTAGTGAGGACGTGTTAGCTGTAAGAGTTGAATGCATGAATAATCAGCGAAGGCCTGAAAGAGTTAAAATGGTAGTAGTATACATGACTGTGGAAGGTGAGAAAGCAAGGAGAGAGAACGGTGAAAAGTACAGTATATTGAAGAAGATTGTAAGAGAGTATGCAAATGAAAGAGTGATTGTTATGGGAGACATGAATGGACATATTGGTTTACTAGGAGAACAAATGAACAGGAATGGTGAAATACTTGTTGAGTTTGTTAATGACATGGATATGGAGAACCTGAATGAAACCATATCAGAGGGACGTGTGACGTGGAGTGCAAGGAACCAAGAATCTGCAATTGACTATGTGTTAGCAAATGGTAGAATGAGATAAATTTTTACTCGCATGTGGATAGATGAAGACAGGATGATAGATGTTGTGTCTGATCATAATATGCTGGTGGTAGAATGTATGTTGCAGGGGAGAAAGGAAAAAAGAGTGAAGGAGAAAAAAAGAAAATGGAATTTGAGGGATGTAAATTGGGAAGATTTCCAGGTTGACCTGAGTGAAAGAAGTTGGAGCAATGTAAGTCTACATAATGTGAACGAGGTGAATGAAACATTTGTAGAAAATGTGAAAAATGCATCAGTTAGCCAGATAAGTTTTTATTAAAGTAAATGGAAGAAAGAGAGAACGTAAGCCATGGTGAAATGAAGAGATTAAGAATGCATTGAAAGAGCGAAAAAGACTAAATAGAACATGTAGGCAGCTGAGAAAGAAAAGGCATGAAAGTGACGAAATTGAGAATGAGTACCTGAATGCATGGACATCATATGTTAAGCAGCAGAGAGTTGCAAAGCGCAAGATTAGAGATGAAAAGGTAAATGTGAAAGGAGAGTGATTCAGAACCTAATGGAAAAGGGGTTGGAAGGTGGGCGTGAATGGTACAGATTCATGAGAGGTGAGGGAATGTCCAGTACTAAAAGTATAGACAGTCTCAAGGTAAATGGTGTATGTATAACTGACAAGGAAGAAATGAGGAAGGCCATAAAAGAGTTCTGGGAGAATATTGGAGGTGTAGGTGAGGTGACTGATGTAAGAGAAGAAAATGTAACACTGGAATGGAAGGATGCAGAGGAACTGAATGTAAGAATTAGCAGAGAAGAAGTTGAAAGATGTGTGAAAAGGCAGAAAAAATGTAAGGCCGCAGGACCAGATGATATTCCATATGAAATGTACAAGAATGGAGGTTAGTTTATGGTTGAAAAGATGACTGAGTTGTTTAACAAAGTGTGGGAAGAAGAGAGAGTACCTAAGGGATGGTATGAATGTAGAGTGACGTTGCTGCATAAAGGAGGCTGTAAGAGTAAGAATGAGCTTAAAAACTACAGACCAATAGCCCTACTGAACACACTGGGAAACATTTTCAGTGCAGTGTTGAATGAAAGATTGTGCAGATGGATTGAGAGATTCAGTTTTTGTTTATGATCTGACACTGGACATAGGCTTAATCAAGCTCGTTACCGTGGCCCAGGTCAACTGCTACTCACACACACACACACACACACACACACACGTCACGACATCCGAACTGGTACCCAGCCACAGAAAGAGGGAATTGAGGGTAATTCCCAAATAATGCAGCTATTATGGTACCTGTGAGGCTGTTTTACGACGTTCGGTGACCTTATAGTTAGTGCCTCAAACTCATATCGAGAGGATCGATCTCCCGACCTCTAGGTTGAGTCCAGGACACTAACCACTCGGCCACCTCCGAGTGGTTAGTGAAGAGGAAAATGGTTTCCGTAAAGATAGGAGAGCAGAAGATAATATGTTTGTTGTAAATGAACTGATTGAAAGAAAGAAATAGGATGGATGTAAGCTATACCTATGTTTCTTAGATATAGAGAAAGCTTATGACAGGGTTGATAGGAAAATGCTATGTAGAGTCTTAGAAAGGATAGGCTTGAGTGATAAATTAGTAAATATTGTGAGAAGTATGCATGAGAACACAAGAGCAATGTATAAGCTGGGAGATCTAGAAACAGAATGGGTAAGAAGTAAGAGAGGAGTTAGGCAAGGATGTATACTTTCTCCAACCCTATTTAGCTTATACACAGAAGAACTAGCCACGAGAACAAGAAGAATGAATGCAGGAGTAAGGATTGGAGATGACAAAATATGTATGTTACTTTATGCAGATGATGTGTTAGTTATGAGTGAAATAGCAGAGGAACTCCAAAGGATTTTGGATGTTGTAGGTGGGTATGGGAGAGATTTTGGTGTGAAATTTAGTATTGAAAAAAAGCCAACTAGTAATGACTGTGAATAGAACATATGATGAGAGAGACCACACATGGAGAGTGGGAGAGAATGTTCTGAAACAAACTGATGAATATTAGTACTTAGGGGTATGGCTGAGTCCAAGTGGAAGTGAAAAGACCAATAATAAAAAGATTAGCATGACGAACCAATGGGTTGGACGACTGGCAAGTGTAGCGAGGCTGAGAACAAGCAAGTATGATGTGGTGAGAGAAGTATGGAAGAGTGTGGCTGTCCCGAGCATTATGTATGGCATGGAAGTGATTGCATGCAAGGAGAGTGAGAAAGCAAGTTAGAGATGGGACAGAACCGAGTAGCGAGAATGGCACTGAATGCACCAAGGTATGCAGCGATAGCAGCTTTGAGAGGTGATATGGGATGGAGTACATTCAGAGAAAGACTGGTGAAAGCAACTCTTAGATACAAAGTAAGACTGTAACGAATAGAGGATACAAGACTGTCAAGGAAGGTTTATATGTGGAACATTAGAAATAGCAAATGGGGGAAGAAGTGTGAGAGAATGGTATGGTAGTTATAGGAATTATGCATGAGTGGAAAATAATGAGCAGGAATGGAGAGGGGCTGGACTGGGATGCAAGAAAGGGGAAAACTGAGATTGAGAAAGAAGTGAAATGCCTGGGGCTAAGAAAGTGGAAAAATTATATGGACCAAAAGGAAACTCTGGTATGGAATAAGGAGAAAGAATGTCTAGAGTATGTGAAGTGGTATGAGGGAAGTCTGGGTGGTGGTCTACTTTTTCGAGCCAGAGCTCAAATGTATGGAGGTAAATGCAAGAAGTTATAGATGGTCTGAATCCCGAAGCAAGGTATGCCAGATGTGTGACACAGGAGAGGATGAAACGGTAGAACATGTGATGCTGGGATGTGAGAAGTATGAGAGAGACAGAACAGAGATGAAGCAGATCATCTTGAGTGAAATGGAATGTGATGGAATGGAATTAACAGGGAGAGAATGGATGATATTACTGCTAGGCTTGTGTGAGCTGATCACAGATGAGATGATTGGTGCTGTGAAAGAATTCTTGGAGAAAATGTGGTATGCAAGATGAAGAGAGTGAATAGATATGCGTGGTATTGTTTTTTTTTATTATTATTTTTATTTACAGGAGCTGCCGATACAATGGCCAACCCTGGAATAAACACCCGGGGTACCTGTAACAGCAAGAGCAAGAGTAGGGTACTGCTCGTACTGTACATCGTTGACTGGTCTACTCTCACACTCCCCGTCAGTGGACTGTGGCTACTTCATCATGGAGTACGTGTTGGCTGACATGGAAGCAAGGGCTCTGAGGAGAGAGAAGTGCTTTCGAGACTGTCAGGACCCTCTCAGCATGAGCTCCTTGATGAATTCTCACCCCTGCTGAGGAGCACAAAGCAAGGAAATCCCATACCACCACATACCCAGCTATTGATTGCCTTGAGAGTGTATGCCAGTGGCTCCTTTCAGCACATTGGAGACACAAGCGGTGAGTAAAATTCTATAGATATTTTCCCAATATACAGTATTACCCTCAGATTTTATTAAAACAAAATTTATATATATATATATATCAAATCAAGTAAAAAATATTACTGGTAATATATACATTACTGTATATGAAATACTGTATATACCTTAATTAAGTATAACCAGTAATAATTTATTTTATTGTTGTCACGAGTCAGATTTGATCGTGACATATTAATCAATTTAGTATAGAAATAATGCTTCATTAGCCATAGCCTAGTGGTTGAGAAAGTGAAGGCAGGAGTGTGTGGGAACAGGAGACACCGTTCGTGTTTAAGCCTGTATTTTCTTCCCCTCTGTAGCCGTTAAATCATTCGTTTTCTCACTCGTGGCTTATTAATATTGATTTTATCGTGCACACAGATAATATCCTCATTTTTCATATGATTCGTGAAGTGGATAATTACCATGATTAGTTTATGTGGCGTCATTTACATTGCATGCATAGCTAGTGAGTGTAAATGAGATAATATGAAGACTAAGTCTAGTCAGTTATTATATTCAGATAGTTGGGTGTGGCTCCGTGAATATCGATCGAGACAGTTGGGGGGAGGAGCTAACTACTGGTTCGGTAGAGAAAAATTGAAAAACGGCAGTCTTGACTTCAACCACACTGAGCAAACACACGTAATCGATCAGCTCCTGTCTACCCTTTGCAAAATCACAGCTAAGATTAATGACTCGGTCTCGTGACTCTCGTCACTAGTTATAATCTTCAACGTTCGTGGTTGCAATGCACTGTCTTATTGATTGAATAGAAAACATAATCAATTGACAGTGGAAGGTAAGATAAACGAGTGATAGATTATAGTGTGGACATTGAAAATTCCTGTTGGTTTGAAGGACACTGAAAAGACAATTACTGAGACTGAAAGAAACCACTGTAATTATCAAGGCTTGTGGTTAGATTGATATTGATTATTAATTAAAGTAAATTGAGTAGGAAGGTCTTGAAATAGCACCAATAATTAAACGAGGAGATTGGAAATTATACTCGTACATTGGAAAAGACTCGCGAGGACATTGAAAAGAAAACGGGAGTCACGCGCGAGGGTAACTCATTTATTTAGCTAGTTTTTTTTTCGTGAGTGAAAGTGAGTACGTGAGTAATTTATTAATTCTGTTGGTGTAAGACTGAATTCAATAAATTATAGTAATTTAATGTAATTGGTTGTTTCATACACCATATCTTCCCTATTACTATATATTTATTAATGCATTCATATCGTAAGAGCTCACGTAAAATAAATAATTGTTGATAAACTTGCAATAATATAGGGGATTCAACCTCTGAGAACCTTCCTTGAGCCAACACAACGAAGGTGAATTAATAAACCGGGTAAGGTAAGTCAATTACTGAATCATTGCTTACTTAATTATTATAATCATTATAATAATTCCAATATTGCACTACGAAGTTTATTACAATTGTAAATAAATACTATATTTCAATTTGTCCATTATACTAAAATGGATTTAGACTTAATGCTCAAAGATGCATTGTTTGTGCAATACCTTTTCAAGGATAAAGAATATCAGCAATTTACATAAGCAAATACTATATAAGATAAGCATATCATATCATAATAAAGGTCTTGAAACACATGAGAACTTGTACTTTGTAACCTGTTTTCATTATTGCTTATCATGTTATCAATAACTGTAAGAATGATACAGTATGTTTTCTGATATAGCTTGTACTAATAGTGGCCAAAGTAACAGGAGCTGTATATATACGGTGTTGTATCAAACTGTACTTTTTTGCATGAATAAAATCTTTTGTGAAAAATGTTTGGACTACATAAACAATCCACTTTAATATTTAAATTTCTTCACTACTCTATTATGATTAAATATTGTACTGTACACAGTTTTCTAGGCAGCATAGGTTTGCAGTCAAGAAATTTTAACACAAATTGTATTATTACAGTTTAAAAGCCTAAGCAAATTATACTATAATATTTTTTCTCATGTAACAAATATACTTATTGAATAAATAATGATTGTTTCAGGTCCAACACAAGCAAGCATCAGCAGAATATTCACAAGAATAACAAACATCATGAATACCAAGGCTGCTGAGGAAATTAATATGCCATCAACACCACAGCAGTTGTGAACATCAGCCCAGGCCTTCAGCAGAGTCAGCAACTTCCCACGAGTAATTGAAGCTATAGATGGTAAGCTTCATAATTTTATTGATGAAATCCATGCTGTAAGAAAGCCAGTCATATGGGGACATACTTCATAATAAATGATCACAGTCTCCCCCCACTAACATTGTTGTGAATCTTGACTCTACAACATACAAGGTGCAAGAGAGGTAACAGTTTTTGCCCACAATATTAACTTCAATATTGCCTTGTGTACCTTCCTCTTGAGGAAGGTTTAGCTCATATAATACTGTACCTATATACAGAACTATATATACTATGTCATTCCTTTCATTAGAGTATGAGGCAGATGGATATAATTGATCCTATTGTTACACAGTATATTAATGTTTATGTTATGTATGCAGGTACACATGTTTACATCAAGGCTCCAAGTATTGATAGGCCATGTACTGTACTATACGTCAATAGGAAAAGGTTTCACTCACTAAACATTCAAGTTTTTTGTGATGGAAATGACTTGATCATCAATTATTCTGCTAGATTTCCAGGTACTGTACTGTATTTCATGTTCCTAGATTTAAATAATGTGTGTAAATAAGAAACTTTGTGTGAGATACTGTTTAGTATATGCTTTATAATATTTCATAACCTTGTATGTAAGAACATTCCCAAAACCAGCATGATTAAATCTCTTTAAAAATCAAGTTTGATGTAAAAAGTCTTCTTATTTACACTAGGGTTGCCAAGTGTATTAAAACATTATATATATACTGTATGCAAGGGCGTAGCCAGAGGGGGGGCAATGGGGGCCATGGCCCCCCCCAATTCCTCAAAAATGCAGCTTGTTTACAACAATTGTTAAGTTATTTTTCACAGGTTACAGGTGTTAATTTTAATACCCGTATTTTCTTGAAAGACCACAAAGTTGTCAAGCTTATAAATTATTTTATTTAGCTATTCCGCGCAGGGTTTGGAGACTGACTGGGTGTGTGAACGAGTTGGCCCCCCCCAATAAATTTTTCTGGCTACGCCCTTGACTGTATGTATATACAGTACAGTATGTGAGGGCTTTTTGGCATAAACCACATGGTTTAATATATGTGTCACTTTGCAGGATCCACTCATGATGCCTACATTTGAAAGAACAGCAGCTTCAGGCAACACTTTGTCACTTTAGTAGAGGCACTTTTGGGGACTACATACTCCTAGGTTGGTATCATGGGATGTTTTAAAAAACAAGTGTACTGTTCTAAGACTGTATGATATACATATTTCTCTTATGTGAGTTAATGTATGGTTATATATTTATGTACAGTGTGTATAAATAGTTAATCTTTCTGGTAACAATGTAATGCAGGTGACAGTGTGTACCCTTTGGAGCCTTTTCTTATGAACCCAGACACCAATCCCACATATGAGGCAGAGGAACTCTACTACAGGGCCCATGTAAGAACAAGGGTCATTGTGGAGAGGACCTTAGGAGTTGTGAAAAATTGCTTTAGGTGAGGAAAAAGTGACATTTTAATATCCCTTTGTTTTCAACAAATCGCATGCAAACTCTTTATATAGTTATAATTTGCTCCCTCTCCAAACCTCAATTCTGAAATAATATGTTGAGTGCCATAACAGTTTCCAATCTATGGCAAGGTTTCTAAATCTTTTGACTTTATAATGAAATTATAATTTTACCTTTATTTATGTATTTCATATGATATGCTTTTTGTTCACATTGGCCCATATAATCCTTTGTTACAGTTTCCTTTTATATCCCTTTAATAAATGGTATCCAACAGATGTAGTCATCAATCTGTTGGAGAATTGCAATAGGAAATAGATATACTATACTGTATATTAAGACAAACTTCAGGGTTGAATTAGTGCAATTCCAGATATTGTACTGTACAGTATTATAATACCTTTGACTTTGAAGTATTTACTGGTGTCTCACTGTACTTGTAATTATATAGTAGCACAGTAAGGTAAGTTAATGCTACAATAAATGCTAAGCCGCAGTGCATACTTCCCCTAACATTGTTAGGATCAGGAATGCTCCTACTGACAGCCCTGTTGTGCAGCAGGAGACAAGCACTTACAATCTTTGCAAATCTCAAAGGAGTGTACAGCGTATTGCAATTCTCCAACATATTGATGACTACATCTGTTGGATACCATTTATTAAAGGGATATAAAAGGTAACTGTAACAGGATTTTATGGGCCAATGTGAACAAAAATCATATCATATGAAATACATTAATAAAGGTGAAATTTATATTTCATTATACTGTACTGTATAATCAAAAGATTTAGAAACCTTGCCGTTGATTGGAAACTTATGGCACTAATCATATAAAATTAGAATTGAGGTTTGGAGAGGGAGCAAATTATAACTATATAAAGAGTTTGCTTGTGATTTGTTGAAAACAAAGGGATATTAAAATGTCACTTTTTCCTCAACTAAAGCAATTTTTCACAACTCCTAAGGTCCTCTCCACAATGACCCTTGTTCTTACATGGGCCCTGTAGTAGAGTTCCTCTGCCTCATATGTGGGATTGGTGTCTGGGTTCATAAGAAAAGGCTCCAAAGGGTACACACTGTCACCTGCATTACATTGTTACCAGAAAGATTAACTATTTATACACACTGTACATACATATATAACCATACATTAACTCACATAGGAGAAATATGTATATCATACAGTCTTAGAACAGTACACTTGTTTTTTAAAACATCTCATGATACCAACCTAGGAGTATGTAGTCCCCAAAAGTGCCTCTACTAAAGTGACAAAGTGTTGCCTGAAGCTGCTGTTCTTTCAAATGTAGGCATCATGAGTGGATCCTGCAAAGTGACACATATATTAAACCATGTGGTTTATGCCAAAAAGCCCTCACATATATACATACAGTATATATATAATGTTTTAATACACTTGGCAACCCTAGTGTAAATAAGAAGACTTTTTACATCAAACTTGATTTTTAAAGAGATTTAATCATGCTGGTTTTGGGAATGTTCTTACATACAAGGTTATGAAATATTATAAAGCATATACTAAACAGTATCTCACACAAAGTTTCTTATTTACACACATTATTTAAATCTAGGAACATGAAATACAGTACAGTACCTGGAAATCTAGCAGAATAATTGATGATCAAGTCATTTCCATCACAAAAAACTTGAATGTTTAGTGAGTGAAACCTTTTCCTATTGACGTATAGTACAGTACATGGCCTATCAATACTTGGAGCCTTGATGTAAACATGTGTACCTGCATACATAACATAAACATTAATATACTGTGTAACAATAGGATCAATTATATCCATCTGCCTCATACTCTAATGAAAGGAATGACATAGTATATATAGTTCTGTATATAGGTACAGTATTATATGAGCTAAACCTTCCTCAAGAGGAAGGTACACAAGGCAATATTGAAGTTAATATTGTGGGCAAAAACTGTTACCTCTCTTGCACCTTGTATGTTGTAGAGTCAAGATTCACAACAATGTTAGTGGGGGGAGACTGTGATCATTTATTATGAAGTATGTCCCCATATGACTGGCTTTCTTACAGCATGGATTTCATCAATAAAATTATGAAGCTTACCATCTATAGCTTCAATTACTCGTGGGAAGTTGCTGACTCTGCTGAAGGCCTGGGCTGATGTTCACAACTGCTGTGGTGTTGATGGCATATTAATTTCCTCAGCAGCCTTGGTATTCATGATGTTTGTTATTCTTGTGAATATTCTGCTGATGCTTGCTTGTGTTGGACCTGAAACAATCATTATTTATTCAATAAGTATATTTGTTACATGAGAAAAAATATTATAGTATAATTTGCTTAGGCTTTTAAACTGTAATAATACAATTTGTGTTAAAATTTCTTGACTGCAAACCTATGCTGCCTAGAAAACTGTGTACAGTACAATATTTAATCATAATAGAGTAGTGAAGAAATTTAAATATTAAAGTGGATTGTTTATGTAGTCCAAACATTTTTCACAAAAGATTTTATTCATGCAAAAAAGTACAGTTTGATACAACACCGTATATATACAGCTCCTGTTACTTTGGCCACTATTAGTACAAGCTATATCAGAAAACATACTGTATCATTCTTACAGTTATTGATAACATGATAAGCAATAATGAAAACAGGTTACAAAGTACAAGTTCTCATGTGTTTCAAGACCTTTATTATGATATGATATGCTTATCTTATATAGTATTTGCTTATGTAAATTGCTGATATTCTTTATCCTTGAAAAGGTATTGCACAAACAATGCATCTTTGAACATTAAGTCTAAATCCATTTTAGTATAATGGACAAATTGAAATACAGTATTTACAATAAAAGAAATTATTATTGGTTATACTTATGTACAGTATATGTTTCATATATATATATATATATATATATATATATATATATATATATATATATATATATATATATATATATATATATATATATATATATATATATATATATATATATATATATATATATATATATTTTTTTTTTTTTTTTTTACTTGATTTGATATATGCATAAATTATGTTAAGGAATTCTGAGGGTAATACATTGAGAAGATATCTCTCAATAGGCTATAGTAAATTAGGGAGGGTTTTCCACTAGCCTAACTATTAAAATTTATAGAGAAAAACAATAAAACAAAAAAATTACATTTTATTTTACTCACCATTTGTGTCTCCAATTAACATTGTGAAAGGAGCCACTGGCATACACTCTCAAGGCAATCAATAGCTGGGTATGTGTTGGTATGGGATCATGCCGAGGGAAGCGGTAATGTCTTATCAGCTCGTTGTCATTGCGAGCTAGAGGGTCCTGACGGTCTCGAAACTCCTCTCTCTCCTCAGAGCTCTTACTTCCATGTCAGCCAACACCTACCCCTTGGTGAAGTAGCCTCAGCAATGACTATACAAGAATGATAGGAAAGCTCTCCTCTCGACCAATAGAAAATCACAAAACAAAGCACAAACTGGAACCTCACGAACGGCCGACAACGCCATCTATATACTGCTTAGATAATTAAATTTCAGGAGTAACTTATCTAAATTGTAGATAATTAAAATTTCAGGAGTAACTTATATAAAATCTCATAACTAATGTAGCCTACAGTACAGGACTAACTCCTCTAATTTTAATCAATGCCTAACTTCTATTGTGCATAATCCGCCTGATTTTCAATATTTGTTTGTGCATGTTATGCACTGAGAGTAGGCTAAATGAAAGTCATAATTGTAATAATACCTGTTACATAAATACCTACATCATTAGGCTACATAATGACTGTCTAAATTGTTGGAGTTTGCAACACCTAATAAATTGCAATTACACACATTTATATTACCAATTACTTTTATCATCATAAAAACATACCTGCGTATTAGGTGTGCAAGTTTGGGCCTGGTTCACATGTATCATACTAAACTCCAGACGAATTATGACAGGAATAAAGACACAACCTTAAACAAATAATTGTTTTATTGGGGAAAATAATTTTGTCACAGATGTAGCATAGCAACCAACGACATGCTGTACAAGTAGGCCTACAACATCCCAATAAAGGTATATGAAATAAAAACACACACAACTAAGAACTATGTAACACAGTACAGTACTGTATAACAACACACAAGATCATGCATGTACAAGACATAAATGCAGTACAAATAAAATTATGTTTATGCACTAACATAAACACGCTTTACATTTCGTCGCACATTTCTTTCGGAAATATATAATAACACCTGCATAATTAATTCACTACATCCTTATGTTTACTCAAATTATAACTTACAGTGACCACAGGCATTATATAGAGTAATTCATATCATTCAATGTATCTGGTTTTAAGTGAATTATTGGGTTAAGTGTAAAGGAACCGAAATATACATATCGCCGTTAACTCTTGGCTCTGTTGTTTTTTTCTTTTTTTGCAGACGACACACTACTACAACAGCCAGCGCCATCTACATGCGGCTTGTGAAACTCCTTGAAGGGGGTTCATAGTAGTGATTAATGAGCTTTCCTATCATCCTTTTTATAGTCATTGGCCTCAGTCCACTGACGGGCAGTGTGAGAATAGATCGGTCACTGGTGTACAGACACAGTACAGAACAAGCAGTACTTGAAATCAGGGTCCAGAGAATACAGGGTTGGCGCACCCTCAAATTAGTCTAACCACACAGTGTGTGAAAAAGAAAACGAGAGATACGAGAAACTAACACTAAATGGTAAACTATACATAGGCTACTACACTGATATATGGCTAGCCTATACAGCTAAACAGCCCACTGTACACAAATGTGTACATTCCAGTAATTACTTGATTATAAAGATATTTTTTTTCATTTTTTTATACTTTTTCATTAATAATAATAATGGTAATAATAATATTATTATTATTATATTCATTATTATTATTGTAACTACAATTGTAGTATAATGTTATTGTTTGTATCAATTATTTTATCCAAAATCTTCTTTGTTTCTCATCTCGAGGAAATAGGTGATAACTAAAGTCATATATTTTATGTCTGTTATACACTGCACAATGTAAAGACATTACAGTGTAAAAATCAAGTATCTCCACCAAAATGTGCACCAGGACAAGAGAACACGGGTGTCTTGGGAGCTCTGAATACCTTGGCTGTCAGTATTGGACTGATGGCCATACGGTCCCATACCTGGAACGAACCCATCGCTCTTACTTCCACCTACATCATGCGCGGAAATGACAAATTTCAGTTTGGCTGAGAGCCGACCCTGTATTCTCTTGATCCTTCTTGAAATGTTGTGTAGCAAGCTTATCGCTGTTTAACAGCACTTTCTTTACTTCTTGCCATTTTTAAATGTAGGCCTATATTGATATCAATTTCCACTGTAATTAATGAAATATTTACTAAATATTTGAGCCCATATGGTGACTATGAGATGGTACTCATTGACACAAACATCAAGCCAACAACACAAAAATAATTACTGCACTAGAGGCAGTCACAACTTAAAATACCATACACACCAGACAAGCACTGATATATTTAGGCATTATTTCTTTCCCCGCAGCATCCAAGAGTGGAATCATCTCCCATCTCATGTAGTTAATAAAATAGCCCCACTCTTGACACGTTTAGAAATAGGATCACCAATCATTACCTCCCCAATCCTAATCCTCAACCCACAGTCCCTGACCCAATCCACCCTCATCCTAACCCTTTTCCTAATCCTACCTTGGATCCTTAAATCCCCCGCACAACCCCTCCATATTATGCTGCCCACGAGCAGCCCTCTGCGCGACCTCTTAACTTAAACTTGAACTTGAACATCGTTAACCGAATATTTTTACAAGATGCCACAACTCGATTTCAAACATTTTACTATTACCAGTGTTTATATTTCAATACTACAAACAACTTTTCTATATACCATTTGCCTCACAAATGCGGTATAACAATATTTACCTCTTATAATTGAAGTGGACCTCGTATTTTTCAAAGTCCAAAAAATTCTTAAAATTGCCTTTTTCACACTTTTCGTCTTGCAATATCCTCTATTTCATCTTTTACTACAATATTTGTTAGTAGCATAAATGCGTTATAAGCCCAGTACTCACTTTACAGTCATTACACGTATGATTCAATGTCGTTGCACAAACAGTATGGCGACTCTCATCACTGAACTCACAACATAGGTCAGCTGTTTTATCTGTGGGTTTCTATGGTAACCACTACGGACGCACTGCTACCTGGTGGGAGTTTCTTAAATTTCAACCCAAACCCAACCAATTATTTCCTTACACATATCTATCAACTCCTTTTCGACCAATGATTGATTGATTGATGGATAATAGGTGCCATAACATCGAGGTCCTATAGCGCCAGAAAAAAGGTGATGGAGAGTTGTGACAGAAAGCAGGAAGGAAATAAAAAGAAAAGAGGGACAGTTGAAGAACTGAAAGATGGGAACCATTTAGTCTGGTCTCTCACTAGCAACCTTCCTAGCATGGGAAACCCTCTCTCCAAAAAATCGGGGCAGAGCAGGGGACGGAGCCCCCTCTAGTCTAGCTCGCCAGGTCTCAGAGACACACAAGCCCCCCACCACGTCAAGGCTGTTCCCGTTAGGGGGTTTCAACCAATGACAGACAGACCTTCAACACGTGAGTACGTCACCGATACATCCGTCTCCATTCATTTTTGCTGTCATTCCAAGTATGTCATCTTTGTGTGCACGTTGTGCTTATCACGTGCTCATCTTACGTGCTCACGGAGTTTTACCCACTTGTGTAGACTGTCCCAGGTGTCGAGTTCCGTGCAAATATCGTGAGGATAGACACCAGTGGTACTGTTACCAGTCATTTAAGGTTCCTAAAACCAAGAAGAGAAGGTGGTGTAACTTCTCCGTGAGCGATAGAAAAGGTACCTTTTTAGATAATGTACACATTCCAGCTTGAAAAATGGTTTTATTTGTAAATTATTGGCTGGATAAACACTGGAATCACGAAACTATTTCCAAAACTATTGCATTCTCTTCCCGTACTAGTGTGGACTGGCGACAGATTATTGGTTTTGCCATCAGGATCCCATTGGAGGTGAAGGGGTTATTGTGGAAATTGACGAGTTGTGTTTCGGACATAGAAAGTATAATACTGGATGTCTTCTTTTTCAAATATGGGTGTTCGGTGGCATAGAAAGAGTCTCTAAGGAGTTATTTGTAATTCCCTTAATTGATCAAGATAATGGGGAAACTCTAGCCATGACTCGTCAACTCCACAAGAACCTTCCAATTCTTTGCCTTCTAATTAAGGTAAACTGGTGTATAAAAGGAGTCTGAAGTTGTTTTCCTAATTCTATAACCAATTGATGCTCTGGTAAAGTCCGTAGGATAACAAGGTTAGGTCCCGAAGTATGTCAATGTTAGGTAAGGTCAGGTAAGGTCTTTTTAATTCTGTAACATCTCGATACTCTGGTTAAGGCCGAAATATGCTTGATCCACATTGGGTCATTGGACAGCCGTGAATTACCCTCATTGCTCCATTCTGAAATTTTTCTAAAGTTTCAAGAGTAGCCCTGGGAATTTGAATTAGAGCAGGGGAGAGGTAATCAATAACTGAACGGATAAAAGCCATATCTGTAAATGGTCCTGGCTACTGAGATGGAGATACCTGAGGAGTTGTTGGAGAGCCATTGAAGTGGTGTAAGTCGGCGCTGGAGACGACCCAACAAGTCCTGGACAATAGGATGGTCATGAGGTCTGACAGGAACAATTGGCCAAATATTAACTGGCGTACCCAGGTAGTGGTACTGGGGTCAAATGGGAATGACAGTCCCTCCAATGGTGAACACTGGCCGAGCTTGAGGAAGGCGGCAGGTGAATATTCTACTCTTATCTGGTGAGACAATAATACCACAGTGAGAGGAGGCCACAGAGAAAGAGTAAAAAAACTGCTGGAGATCCCTTGGTGCGGTAGAATGAACACAGATATAATAAGCATAGCATGTAATTGTAGTACCAGGAATATCAGGGAGAGAAGTGAGCAGCCGATGCATCAAAATATTAAAAAACAATGGGCTGAGAACACTCCCTTGAGGCGTACCGAGATGAAAAGTGCGCAGAGGACTGAGCGCACCACTGAAAAACACACGGGAGGTCTTGTTACTCAGGTAGCCCAGAATCCACTGTAATAGACTACTCTTTATCCCAAAGTCAACCAGTTGATCCAAAATGACGTCTCTATTAGCAACATCGAAAGGTACTTCGAAGGTCAATGAAGGCCACCACACTGTCCCTAGAAAGGCGAGAGTACAGGTCGACTAGGCAGTGGTGTGTGCTCCACTGGGGAAGGAAACCAAACAGCCACGGAGAAAGGTGATCCTGCAGTCTGTAGGCTACATGAGATGATTAAGTAAGATTTTCTCCATAACCTTACAAAAACAGGAAGTAATGGTAATAGGCCTGAACTTCGCAGTGCTGAGCTTAGGGATGGGTATTATTGTGTTGCTGATCCAGGCTCGTGGTACACAACCATCACAAAGACAAAGATTGTACAGTTGAAGTAGGGGGTTTCAAGGAACTTGTTGAAATAGGTGTAGCACAGCATATGTAGTACCATCATCACCAGGGTAAGAGGCTCTACTGTCCGTGAATCGTTGCCAAGACTCAGTGTGGTCACACTCTTGCAGGGCAACTAAAGCGTCTCTAGATATCTGGTAATGATGGAGCAGGTCAGGAGTTGGGTTGGCTTGAAATAATAGGTCATCACGTTCAGCCTCCTCCTTTGCCTCCTGTATACGTGCATCAAGCGTCCAGGAGTGGGCAGTATGGCGATGCTGGAGGTGTGGCCGGGAGACATATAGCCTATAAAAGTCATGAATAGCAAATACAAAATCAGAGTACAACTGTTCAGCTGATGATATATAAAATTTAGGGAATATATGCGCCATAAATAAGATGTAAGTCGGGCAATATTTAGGGGGCACAGCAATACGCAAACAAGTGGCATAAGAACATGACCCAGCAGGGAAAGAATAATGAAACCGAAGAGTGATGTGGTCAGAGAATAATTCTGGCACGGAGGAGCACTGGACCAGAGATGCTATCAGGCCAGACAAGATGATGTAATCCAGAGTACCTCCCCGGCAATGAGTGGCACCACCAGTGTCCCAGCGTGTCAGATGATGCTTGCGGATATATGAAAGGAGACAAACCCCATTACAATTAATAGAGCCAGAACCATCACCCAAATCAGAATGGCGAACATTAAAATCTTTCATATACACCAAACCAAGTACTGTTGGAGAAGGAAGAGCCTCAAGAGTGAGTCTAGCTGGGGCAGAATAGACATTACATAATTGGAGTACTCCATTCACAGGTAGAACCTCAAATAGCTTAACCCCTGCAGACCGGGAGGGGGGGGGGGTCCCTGCCTCCACATATCTACCCTGCCGCTAGCGTCAAAATTCCTTGATTTGCCCTATATTCACAACGCTCACACTCTTAACCTATATAGTGTACTGACTTCAAAATTTTTACATCCTTACCTTCAACTTTTCCTCTTTCCAATGGTACCATCGGGAGGGCTGTACGATGAATAGTTGTGGAGATAGGGCGAGTTTAAGTAGACCATGTCTGCGCGCGAATCTGCAGTATGTCTGTATGTACGCGCGGGATAGACTCGACCCCGGCTTAGTGTACAGTTTCCCGCGCAAGTCCATTGTCAACTCACTCGTATTACTACTATTATGTATCGTATGTCATGATTTCAACACTAAAAATAGTATGAACACTTGTAGTAATATATCATCGTGTAACTGTCACTTAGAAAATGATAACAAACCGACTTGTACCGTAGGAAACACGTATATTTACTATCAATTGTGCCTGTATGGGTGTGTTTTGTGGTGTTATTTTCTTATTACTATACCCCATTATGTATCGTGTGTCATGATCTATACACTAAATAATAATTTGTAACCTTGTAGGAATATCATGGTGTCACTCACGTACATATATTCACTACGGTATTGTCTTACGATCGTTAGAGCACAAATTCGGACAAGGGCAATTACTTAAAAATCGCCCAGCCATCGTGGGGTCCCAAAATCGACTGAGTGGGTAGAGGATCGATATTGTGAGTGTATTTTCTCGCCCAACGACAAGAAAAACTAGCCCTACAGGGTGCGAAATAGCGCTAAATCGCTGTGACGGTAGGTGCTGTTACCCGGTTCCTTGCGTAAGACGCTCTATCACGTCAACCGGTCTTTAGGGGTTACAGGTCATGTGGAGGTATGGAGAAGGTGATGTGGCAAGGATCTATGTATGTAAGTCAGGAGACCATTCCTTACCAGATGAATATATGGCACATAACCTGAAAGGGGAGGAGCTTGCCCAGCAGTGAGTGGCCATCCTGGAGATGCTTCCTGGAGAAAAATAACACTGGGATGATGATGAAAAACATATGCCTTGAGTTGAATGAGCAAAGCATAACTGGTGATACCACATACATTACAGGAGATGACATCCAGCCGGCACTCACTAGCGAACTTTGTATTTGGAGGTAGAAGTCCGGTGAGTGGGGGCAGATAAGCGACCTGTGGAGGGTCATGGACCAGGAGAAGGGACTGACTCGAAAAGCATTTCTCGGCGAGATGCAACAGAATCCATCTTTTCGGTAAGGGTAGTGACAGTTAAGATGATGGCCTGCTCAGCCTCAACCAAGGTGGAGAGTTTGGAGTCATTGGTAGCCTGAGTGGCAACCGACCCATCAATCCTGGCTTCAAGGGCAGAGAAGCGGTTCTCAAGGGCCGTACATCGTGCCATGAGGGTAGCAACAGACTTGCGGAGGGCCAGGTCCGGAGGTGAGGCAGGGCTGGTAGGAGGAGCAGTCTGAGGAGGAGTAAATAGGCATCGTGGACACTTCCATCTAGACGTATCCTCAAGATGTGAAGACTCAGAGGTGGAGGCAGCAGGATGTGATCGTTCACCCCTGACAGGACACGTCTTGGAATCATGTTCGGCGGCACACCATGCACACTTCGGCATGGCAGAACAGTATCGGGAAATATGCCCAACTCCCCAACACCTGTAGCACCAAGGCTGGTCATTATGAAATTTCTGCACCTCACACGGTGGAAGACAGAGGAGGAAATTTCATTTGGAGGTGGAACAGGTTGACTCCAGACAACAACAATACAGCTAATGGGGGAACCATCTTGGAAAAACCGATGGGCTAGTACACACCAGGGTATTCCTTGGCAAGTTTCGGGTCAACATCAATAGGAAAACAGGTAAGGATGTGGCTGGGGAACTTACGAGGACTCTCATGTGAGTCTATAAGAATGAGAGCCAGAGACGAAAATTCACCAGTCTTGACTCTATCAATAATGTCCTGACGCTTCCTAGAGATGTAGACAAACCTGGAGGTGACAGAAGCCATCTTGACTTCAGCCAGTTGACGCTGCAGACAACCATCAGACAACCAACGCAGCTTTGTATCCATAGATTGGTTCCCAGGGAAGGATAGCTTGACATAAGCATTTCTCGGGGCAAAAGCAGGAAGGTTGGACGAGAGCAAGGAGTTGGTATACAAAGATGGAACACCAGGAGAAATATCAGTTATATATCCAACTCGAAAACATTAATCAGTTATTACATATCATTATCTCCGTCTAACTCGTAGACACAATTAATTCAATTCATCCTGCCATATTTTCACTCACGTCGCTCATACAGTCAGCCCAAACCACTATCATTTTTCCTTCCTTCTCTCTCTCCCACCAGTGAATGCTTCGAATGAAACTTTCAGTGTATGGTGTGATAGTTCTATATGAGTCAGAAGTGGCAACACTCCACCAGCCCCTCCAGAACCTGCCCCTATCTCTTCCTCTCTCCCTCACTTCCCCCTCCATAACTCGTCAGGTAGAAATGACCCCATGATGAGTGAGCTCGTGTCTCCATCCCATCAGCAGCTCGCGACTGTACAGTGCCGGACTAATGTTCTGTCCCACAGCCAGCCACAGTGCACTAGCCTTCTGAACCACTACAGGCTCGGACAACAAAACACCAGGTTAATTTTCGGATTCAGGTCAAGAGACGGCCTATAGTGATGAAGGAATGGGTGAACACAGGGATTCCAGTAAATTCAAAGATGGTTTGATAAGTTGAATTGTGTAGCATCTATTGAGGAAAACGAGCTACTGCAAAGACACCACACATTGAGCCTAACGGATGCATGTATAAAGCTTATTTTTGTTTTCTTCTTTGGCTTACGTTGTTATACATTTTCTACCTTCGATACATTATGATATTATTTGAAAAAAAACATACTGGATTTTAGTTTCAAATTAGTGAAAACAAATATCGGTTGGAATTATACATTATTTATTACCACCTATGTTTGTGGAATTAATCCCACAGAATTATTCCCTCATTCATTACGTTTAATTGAAACAGAAACACCTACTCTTCATTGAATTATATTAATAAAGGTAAATGACAACATCAGGTAATTAACAATATAATAATCATGACAATAATAAGATTTCGTCAATATATGATCCAGCCTCCCTCAGCGTCAATCACTTTATCTTATCACTTATGTAGGGATTCCACCATTCCTTCATCACTGTGCACCGTCTCTTGATATGAATCCGAAAATGAATCTGATGTTTCGTTGTCCGAGCCTGTAGTGGTTCAGAAGGCTGGTGCACTGGGACAAAACAGTAGTCCGGCACTGTATATGTGAACCAAGGAATCCGCTGCACGGTTACTTTTCCGAGTTTTTTGTAGTCTTAGTGTTTGTGATATTGTTGTTTGTGGTTTGTCTGTTTTGATGTCGTTCTGTGTGCATGTTCGTGTGTTTGTGTGTGTTTAGTTGTTCGCTTCCCATCTAGGTCTTGCCTGGCCAGATAAAGAATGAGGATTCGGACGTGGCTTCCTGCCTGGAGGCTGACTTGGTCATATCTGAAGAGGATGAGTCTATTATCGAGGATCACTGGCCTGAGCTGCCTTCTCGCAACCCTCCCCACCCCTCTCCTCGGTCACACCGCAGCTCAGGTTGCAGCCTTCAACCTCCTCAACCTCTACCGAGCGACCTGTTGATGCCTCGTCCGATTCCGATGATGCGGATTGTCTGCCTCCGGCTGCCAAGACTGCGAAGGGTGCTTCAACTGTGCATGCCGTACCTTCTCTGCATCAACCTGATGTTTCATCTTTGTATACCAACTCCTTGCCCTCGTCCAACCTTCCTGCTTTTGCCCCGAGAAATGCCTATGTTAAGATATCCTTCCCTGGGAACCCATCTACAGACAAAAAGCTGCGTTGGTTGTCTGATGTCAACAGGGCCTTCCAGCTGCAGCGTGAACTAGCTGAATTCAAGATGGCTGCTGTCACATCCCAGTTTGTCTACATCTCTAGGAAGCGTCAGAACATTATTGATAGAGTCAAGGCTGGTGAAATTTTGTCTCTGGCTCTCATTCTTGAAGACTCACTCGAGAGGCCTCGTAAGTTTCCCAGCTACTTCCTCACCCGTTTTCCTATTGATGTTGACCCGAAACATGCCAAGGAATACCCTGGTGTGCACTCTGCCCGTTGTTTTTTCCAAGATGGTTCACCCATTAGCCGTATTGTTGTTGTCTGGAGTCAACTTGATCCACCTCCAAACGAGGTTTCCTTTGATTTCCTCACTTGTCTTCCACCGTGTGAGGTGAAGAAACTTAATAATGACCAGCCTTGGTGCTACAGGTGCTGGGGAGTTGGGCATATCTCCCGGAACTGTTCTGCCAGGCCGAAGTGTGCATGGTGTGCTGAGGAACATGATTCCAAAACGTGTCCTGTCAGGGGTGAACGATCACGTCCTGCTGCCTCCACCTCTGAGTCTTCTTCTTCTGAGGATACGTCTGGATGAAAGTGTCCACGATGCCTTCAGCCAGGGGTTAGCGTGTGGCATGGATGTACACGACGTCAGGTCCAGGCTGGTGCGTCTACTATTGCTCCTCCTCCACCACCACCACCAAATCGCCAGACTGCTCCTCCTACCAGCCCTGCCTCGCCTAAGGACATGGTCCTCAGCAAGTCTGTTGCTACCCTCATGGCACGATGTACGGCCCTCGAGAACCGCTTCTCTTCCCTTGAAGCCAGGATTGATGGGCTGGTTGCCGCTCAGGCTGCCAATGACTCCAAACTCTCCACCTTGGTCAAGGCTCAGCAGGCCATCATCTCAACTGTCACTACCCTTACCGAAAAGATGGATACTGTTGCATCTCGCCTAGAAAAGCTTTTCGAGTCAGTCCCTTCTCCTGGTCCATCACCCTCCCCACGTCGCCCATCTCACCGGACTTCTACCTCCAAATACAAAGTTCGCTAGTGAGTGCCGGCTTGATGTCATCTCCTGGAATGTATGTGGTATCACCAGTTATGCTAAGCTCACTCAACTCAAGGCATATGTTTTTCGTCATCATCCCAGTGTTATTTTTCTTCAGGAAGCATTTCCAGGATGGCCACTCACTGCTGGGCAAGCTCCTCCCCTCTCAAGTTATGTGCCATATGTTCATCTGGTAAGGAATGGTCTCCTGACTTACATACATAGATCCTTGCCACATCGCCATCTCCGTACCTCCATTGATCCTGACATGACATTTAAGTTATTTGAGGTTCTACTTGGGAATGGAGTTCTTCAATTATGTAATGTCTATTCTGACCCAGCTAGACTATCTCCTGAGGCTTTTCCTTCTCCAACAGTGCGTGGTATGGTGTATATGGGAGATTTTAATGCTCGGCATTCTGATTTGGGGGATGGTTCTGGCTCTATTAATTGTAATGGGGTTTGTCTCCTTTCATATATCCGCAAGCATCATCTGACACGCTGGGACACTGGTGGTGCCACTCATTGCCGGGGAGGTACTCTGGATTACATCCTCTCATCTGGCCTGATAGCATCTCGGGTCCAGTGCTCCTCCGTGCCAGACTAATTCTCTGATCACATCACTATTCGGTTTCAATATTCTCTCCCTAGTGGGTCAGTTATTTCAGCCACTTGTTTGCGTATTGCTGTGCCCCCTAAATATTGCCCGATTTACATCTTATATATGGCCCATGTATTACCTACATTTTATATATCATCAGCTGAACAGTTGTACTCTGATCTTGTATCTGCTACTCATGACTTGTATAGGCTATATGTCTCCTGGCCACACCTCCAGCATCGCCATACTGCCCACTCCTGGACGCTTGATGCACGTATACAGGAGGCAAAGGAGGAGGCTGAACGTGATGGCCTATTATTTCAAGCCAACCCAACTCCTGACCTGCTCCATCATTACCAGATGTCTAGGGATGCTTTAGTTGTCCTGCAAGAGTGTGTTCACACTGAATCTTGGCAGCGGTTCATGGACAGTATTAACCAGCAAACAAGTGTGGGTTCTATGTGGCACTTAATTCGCTGGGTTGTTGAAAAGACGCCGGCCACTGCTCGTCATCACACTCCCGCCAACTATGCCAAACAACTTGTCGATGCCTGGTCTGAACAATCTATCCCAGCCAGTCTACCCATCCACATACAAGATGTACTCGCTTCCCGTGCTGCTATCCATCGGCTACGTCTAATGTCTGCTCTGTTACAAGATGATGACGATGATGCAGACAAGATAACTGAGGAGGAGTTGCACCGTGCTCTCTCTCGAGGTAAAGCTTCTTCCCCTGGTGATGATGGTATTACTTATGCTGTGCTGCGCCTACTTCAACAAGTTCCTGGAAACCCCCTACTTCAACTGTACAATCTTTTTCTTCGTGATGGTTGTGTACCACGAGCCTGGACCAGCAGCACAATAATACCCATTCCAAAGCCCGGCACTGCGAAGTTCAGGCCAATTTCCCTTACTTCCTGTTTTTGTAAGGTTATGGAGAGGATCTTACTTAATCGTCTCATGTACAGACTGCAGGATCTCCTTTCTCCATGGCCGTTTGGTTTCCTTCCCCAGCGGAGCACACACCACTGCCTAGTCGACCTGTACTCTCGCCTTTCCAGGGACAGTGTGGTGCTCTTCATTGACCTTCCAAGTGTCTTTGATGTTGCTAATAGAGACGTCATTTTGGATCAACTGGTTTACTTTGGTATAAAGGGTATCTCCTAAGGTGGATTCGGGGCTACCTCAGTAACAGGACCTTCCGTGTATTTTTCAGTGGTACACTAAGTCCTTTACGCTGTTTTCATCTTGGTACGCCTCAAGGGGGTGTTCTCAGCCCATTGTTATTTAATATTTTGATGTATTGGCTGCTCATTTCTCTCCCTGATATTCTTGGTACTACAATTACTTGCTATGCTGATGATATCTGTGTTCATTCTACCTCACCAAGGGATTTCCAGCGGTTTCTTAACTCCTCTGTGGCCTCCTCTCACTGTGGATTTATTGTCTCACCAGATAAGAGGAGAATATTCACCTGCCGCCTTCCTCAAGCTCGGCCAGTGTTCACCATTGGAGGGACTGTTGGGTCGTCTGCAGCGCCGACTTACACCACTTCAATGGCTCTCTAACATCTCCTCAGGCATCTCCATCCCATTAGCCAGGACCATCTATATGGCTTTTATCCGTTCAGTTGTTGATTTCCTCTCCCCTGCTCTAATTCAACTTCCCAGGGCTACTCTTGAAACTTTAGAAACATTTCAGAATAGAGCAATGAGGATAATTCTCGGCTGTCCAATGTCGACCAGGATAGTGAACATGCAGTGTGAGTTGGATCTTTCCCCCATTAGTGGAGAGAATTTATTCAAATGTTACTGTCATTTCCCACATCTTTCACCCCATTACTCTCAGTTAGTCAGAACATCTCTTCGACCAAACTACCTGGTCCTTCCCATACTGCCTGCTGGACGTACTCTTTTAAGGTCTGTTTCCTCTATGCTCCGTAGTCTTAATATAGATATAATGGTTGCAGACATCCCCCCAGGGCCCCCTCCGTGGATGCTACTAACACATGATGTGAGCTATACACCTACTTCCAAGTCTGAACTGCCTTCTCTACAGCGGCAGTTGGCTCTGGAACACATAGAAACAGTGACGTTCTCCATCACAGATCCATGGCTCATTGCAAATCGATGGTACAGCAGGTTGTGCTGTTTTCTCACCTGATATGGAGTCACCTCCAGGGGTCTGGGTTCGCCGTCGTCTCTGTAACCACTCCAGCTCAACATTGTGTGAACTGTATGCAATTCTGGATGCTGTTAGTCTCGATTGTCAACGTGGAGTGAATGCTGCTATTTGTTGTGACTCTAAACCTGCCCTTCATTCCCTCTCTAGTATTCAGCCCACACACTCTTCTATTATTCAGCAGATTTTCTCGTTTTTGGCCTTATTACGTCATCGTAACTTGACTATCAAATTCATATGGGTACCATCCCATGTAGGTTTATTTCACAATGGTACAGTTGACTGACTCGCAAAGGAAGCTTGCCATCTGCCTCCCCGTAGTGTTGGACGTCCTCTCTCCCTGACATGTTACCTCTCTAGAGTCCGCTCCACTGCTCTCCTGCAGGGATGCAGAGAGGCCCTTCAGCATCTCCATCACCCATTACGAGTCTGTCTGACGTCACAAGTATTCCTACCGTCGTCGAGGACTCATGGTTCGAAGGCACAATGTAGTCTCTGCTCCTTTGAGGCTTGGCTACCAGCCACAATGGCAGGTTGCTGGGATGCAGGATGAGCCTCCCTTTACTGAGTGTCGCTTGTGTCGAGCGCCTCGTGCTAACACTTTAGAGCACTATTGCCTGGCCTGCCCCACTGTCCGACACTTGCTGCCCCGGGGCCTGCCACTTGATGTGATTTGTCGACACCTGCTGAACCATCAGGTTTTGGAGGAGCTTCTGGTAATGTAATTATTTGTCTGAATGCTTGTGCTTGGTACCGTTATGTTTTCATGATATGCGTGTATGTGTGTGTGTGTGTGTGTGTGTGTGTGTGTGTGTGTGGTAACTTGATTCTCATGGGTTCTGCCTACCTGTATGTATGGTTGCATGCCTCTTGATTGACGCTACGGCGCAATTAATTAAAAAAAAAATCCTCAACTTCTTTCATACGATGTTGGCATTAGCCATAGGGTCTGGTCACACGAGGGATAATTTCGGGTATACAGTATATCACCGGTGATTTTGCTGCCGCTACGAGTTCCAGCAAAATTTGGTTACACGATATAGCCGTGTTTTGCAGTTTGACTGTGCTCTTTATTCGGCAATGGGACGAGTCGAATCAATCGTAGTAAATAACTTGGTAATAACGAACATATTTATGAATTTGCAGCACCTAATAATAATCATTTTGGTGGTTGAGTTGACGTAAGGTGTTGTATGATTATATTTTAATATGATACTAATTTATTTACACGATGGAAGGAAAGTGTCGGTGGTTATTTGATTGTGGCTGTACATACACATCAGCCTTGTTAATCATGCGAGACGACGAATTTGCAGCTCTCGCAATGTTATTGTATAGAGCCTCTGCAGAATCCCACAAATTCCTATTTTCTCTTATAACCTCAAACATAGAAGCCTCAAAGGTCCAGCTCCATTGCATTTTATAAATATTTTTCAAAGTGAAATAAGCACACTAAGGTCGTGTGGTTGAATCTGGTCTGTTTTGCTTTCGGTACATACCATTGTGCTCCACCCATATAATCGAATTTTAAAGTTTCATCAGCAAATGTAATATTTTCAATATACTACTAAGCTTAAATAATATATCAGATGGATCAACAGTATAGTTTCAAAATCGGCCATTAAAGACGAGCAGGCTTGATGCTGCCGGTGATTTTTTGCCGAAATTATCGCTCGTGAAACCATGCCTTAATTAAAGAAAGAGAAGTAACCATTTCAAACAGCACATATTGAGCGCCCAGAAAGGATTGCCTTATTACATTTTATGACCAACTTGGACACACACACAAATATAGCGACCGCAGACAGATACTCAGACAGTGCCTTCTCCCATCACACACACACACACACACACAGCTGAGGCCGGCGGGGAAAACACAATGAAAGCTGGACTCAGGCGCCATCATGCCAGTGTGGGGAGTAGGTCAGCAAGGTGTGGCGAGGCAGGTGGCTTGTTGGCTGACTGACTGACTGTAACACCAAGGCAGGCAGGCAGGGAAGCAGGTACACTGATTTCCAATACATAACCCTCGAACATAAGGTGTGTGTGTGTGTATAACAGTTAGGCAGGTGCACTGACTCAATAGACAACACGCGAAGTTAGGTGATTGATTGTGTGTGTGTGTGTGTGTGTTTGTGTGGTTATTAAGATGTGTAGGAGTGAACGATCTGTTATGAAGTAGATTCAGTTGTGTGTATTTGTACTTGGATTGTTGTGGACGGTACATGTGCTTGTGGTTTATATAGCAACTAGAGTGTGGTGAAGCTGTATTAGTTGTACTCTGAATTTGGCTTTATGGTTGCACAGTTGAGTTGTGGTGTGGTTAAAGCCTATTTACCTATTCATAGTCCGGTGACAAGTCAAGGCTGTAGTGTAGTTATTCTAGATTTCAAAATGAGGTGAGGTGACAGATGTGTATAATGACCGTGAATTAGCCTGGCTGAGTTGTATTCATTTTGTCGTTTGGGGATACATGTGTGTGTTAGCTGTTGCCATGGTGATAATTATATAGTAATGGTTGTGGATTTCATTGTAATGTTGTTTTTGTCGTCTTGTAGGTGTAATTGTACTTAGATCTACAGTATCAGTATATTTGTTTGATTGTATATTTGAATGTGTTGTGGTTGTGGTTTAGAAGTTTCGTGGTCTGGATGTGGACTTAGTTGTGTTGTGGTTGTGAATTTGGTTGTATTGTGGTTTTGGTTTGGGTATAATCATACGTAGTGATATGTTAGAAGTATTGATCATAGAGAGATGGTACAGTGACGAGCCTTGATAAGTATCCAGGTCTTCTTGAAGTTTGGAATCATCTGACCTACCAGTGAATAACTTATTATAACGCTTAGGCCTATTCTGTCTCATACTTCATTGAGCTCGTTTAATACTCTATCGGGCTATTTGAACTCTACGTTGATACTTATTATGGCTTGTGACTGTACTTCCAGGCGCTGGTGTTGTGGTTTTGTCTGCGGCTTTGACAACTGATATGGTTCTTTCTTCTTCATGCGGTGGGATGGTTGGTCTGGCTTTGGCTTTAGTATGGCTGTGGCTGTGGCTGTGTGTCTGGCTGTGGCTCATGTTTTATATGGCATTATGGACGTGGTTCTGGTTGCTGGTAAGGTTTTGGCTGTGGTCAACGATGTAAATGTGAAAGTGTGATGATGTCAGTGAACTTGAACGCCCTGTACAGACTCCTCCAAACTGAGTTGCAAAACTGTTTGTTTCTCATCTGCAAAAGGAATGATATATTCGTGATACGTCAAATATCTTGTTTAATTTCGTTCGAGATGCCTATAGACGCATGGAGATTGAAGGAGCATACATCGTAGTAAGGGAGAAACATATGGAGGTTGAGTGTGCCAGAGGAAATTGACCAGTTCTGCATAATGAGAGACTGCAGGTACCAGTTCATTTTTGCACAATTTGCAGTGATCGGAGAAATTTTCAAGATAAATTTAGCAGAGTTTGTTGTTGATGGTGGAAGATTTTGTGATGGGAATTAATGTGTCTACAGTACATCTGTGTGTGTGTGTTTCTGTACGTGCATGTAACACACACACGATGACGTCAGCGGAGAAACTGCGATTCCACGGCGAACCTTCTCCCCTTACCTCCTTCTCCTCTCCTTAATTCCTTCTCCTCCCCCACCTTTTTTCCTCCCCTTTCCAACTTCGCCTCCCCCACCTCTTCCCCTTACCCCCTCCTCCATCATTACCAACTCTCCCCTTTGCCTTCTCCTCCCCCACCTTCTCCTTCCTTCCCTCACTCAAGAAATACCTATATAGGAAAAAATCTCACCCAAGAAATGCACATAAGCCAGTTTGCAACCAATTGTGATTTCAATATGTTTTGGTAGTTTGAAATGTGAAGCAACTCTTACGCAACGTATAACAAATGAAACAAGGGACTCCAAGTCTTATGGATGACGGCATAAAGTCTATTGTTGGGATGCATGTATGTGTTCTCTCTCCCCAGCCATTCCCTTTCAATTCATCAATAGGAGAGAACACAAACTGCTGAGTTGCCAATGGTCACCGGATGTTTTAATGTAAAATTTCGTCTACCGTACTAGCCCTTGCTAGAGTCGTAGTTACAAAAATAATTATTGTGTTCAATACTGATGCACCGCATCTCAGTGTCAAAAAATAAAGTTCCTTAGTTATTATACAAAAAGTATGAATGACATTCAATAAGATAAAATGTCCAGAAACAATTTTTCCAAGCCAAATTCCTGCCTCGGTACTCCCCACCTTCCAGCCTTTTTCACGAACACCATGTGATATGTTTTATTGAGAACGACACTTGAGGTTTTGAATACACTTATGCTTCATCTGACAAGTGCTCATAACAATACACTAAATAATGTTTTAAAAACGACGTAAAATAAACCCTTCGAAATCGTTCCGCGACAAAACCTCCGACGGAAAACTGTTGAGCCGAAAGCTCTCCCCTACACTGTCAACAGGGCGCGGCCCTGTTGACTGCTTTGTTGTTGTTGTGTTGTGGACGATCTCGACCAACCAAAGTTACCAAACACTTATTACACGCAGGAGAGAATCATAGTAACATGCATTTATAAGTTATATTTTGGGTTATTATACAGAAATAATCGTAATAGATGGTAAGCAAGCTTCATTGATCAAGGAAGCTAAGAACAAATTTATGCAAGACAATACATTGATCGTGTAATGTTTATAGGGTACCGTTCAAAAGGCAAAACCCCGGACGACTACGACTATATAATATATATATATATATATATATATATATATATATATATATATATATATATATATATATATATATATATATATACTGTATCATAATATATACAGCCTCTGTACCATATACATTTTATGGAAATATACTCTTAAAATATACTCTACTTGTGTTTAATCAAGGGAATAGTCTCTTCTTGGCTAATTGGAGGGTTGTTGATTTCTCCTAACTACTCGTATACCTTGTTGCATGGCATAGTATGGAGGAATCAGTAGCTTTAAGAATTGATAAACATTGATGGCTACCACAGTAATAGTACCGTTATAATGAGAGCAAATAACTTGTTCGCTGGGGATCTTATTTCTTGGGTTTCTCTGTACAATGTAGTCAACACAAACATCTGTATGTCAACAAGCCTCCACAACGAGCTGAAGTGTGTGTATGTGTGTGTGTTGAAACTTTTGATCTATGTACAGTATAGAACTGTTTATGTTGTGTGTGTGTTTGCTGGAACTTCTGCGTGAGTGTATGTGGGAAGGCGTCAGGATGACTGGAGTCTTAATGGTATGATGACGGATGAATGATAGATGCAAGATATATCCCACACCCACAATCCAAGTTATATATGAAAGTTTAATAAGGGGGCAGTGTCAAATATTTGGAGCGATTTGGAAGGGTCCTCATTTCTACAGAATCTTCTAATTCATCACCCATTACAGAAAAAATGCAGCATTCGCTAAGCTACTCTTTCTCACCACTTTTCAGTGCAACTCGCTAATATTATCAAGAGTTGACCTATACTGTCTCATTTATGTACGTGTACACAACTAGACAACTCTGGAACACACACACACACACCTCCATAATGCAAGAGTTAATAGGTACGCTCCATCTTTCATATACACAACTGGTCAACTCGGGAACACTACCAGCTTTCCTAAACCTTTAACCCCAGTGTGTCCAACTAATTTGTTTTCCAACTTAATTAACCATGATTTTGTACATCTCGCACTTTAAATTCCATTTCACAGGCGTGGACATTAATTATTTGGGTTCCTTTCCAATATTTTTCACCATTCTCAATTTAAACAAATTCTAAGATCGATTTTGTTTGCGGTTTGTTATAATTAACTTTCTATAGACGAAAGAATGTTGACACTTTGATCTGCATTCCTAGTCTATAGGATCTGTTTATGACGATGACCCTAATTTTCCTCACTGGTGAATCTGCTATTCCATCAAGTCTTTTATTGGGGCGCCTAATATCTATTAAGTCTTTTCCCGAAACATTTGCAGTAAACATTGATTTTTATTCTGTCGCCGTTTTTAGCATTTTCCTTATTGTGGAGAGAAGTATGGAGGACATTACTTCCTGGAAAGTTCTACTTAATTCAATACCAAATTGGGGAATGTGTGTTTGTGTATGTGTGCGTGATTTGTCGGCCATGTCTCCCTCATACACACTACACCACCCGGAACACACATACACACAGACACACACACTAGCCGGCCCACCACTCCCACCACCACCATCTAGCCCACCACTCCCACCAGCCAGCCAGCCAGGCTGAGCCAGCCAGACAGTTGCTACCCCGACGCCGGCCTCAGTAGGCAGACCGATCGAACATCACCCTCCTTCACTGTAGTACTTGTATAGCTCTTTCTCTCACACACACTCTCACTCACTCACTCACTCGCTTGCTCACCATACCCAGCCTACAGACGAACGTAACTCGGATTATCATAGAGACACTAACACTGGAGGTGATTTAGACCCTTAACGTGCGAGGTACAGTTCATACAGTTTGTCCAAGAGTGATATAAGTCAGTAGTAAGTTTCTGAAAACCCAAGGCAAGACCCCGGCTAGTGCACTAGTGAGTGTGGAGTTTAGAATGACGGAGACGATGACGGCGGACGTGCAGGTACAGGAGGAAGTCGTCCGAAGGGTGAGTGTTCTTGATTTAGTAGTACTGTAATAGCAGTTGCAGCGTGTAGTGGTTATGGTGATTCGACCACGATTCTCCGACATTAATGGTGATTCTAACTCTATTCTTAGACTTGGAACGCTATTACTACGAGGATATATACATATTCAATACTTTTTGTATGGAACCAGTCCTTACTGTACATTACGAAATATTATTTGGTTCTTATAAACCAACATCTGGTAGAGCAGGGCCAAAAATATGTAACAAGTAACAAGTAAGTACTAATAATGTTTATTTCTCTAAGTTTCTTCCTCCCTTTCCAGTGGGTTAGTTATGAGCATCTTACAATCAGTTGGAAAGTTCAAAACACAATAGATTAAATCTTCATAGCTGAAATGATTCGTTGATTACATAAATCCAATTTGAAATTTTCAACACTGCAAATGAAGAATACACATGAATGACTGTGATTAGCCTACATTCCAATATGAGGTTCGTGACTCGAGACTCCAATAAATTATACAGTATACACTATATCCACTGACCCTAACCACTTACCATTATAAATTGAAGTAAAAAAAGTGAGCCATGACACTTAATTACCGAGGTAATTATATGACAAACGCGGTTCATACTCTACGAAAGTAGCTTCACTAATTTATTCTCAATATATAGACTATACTTTGACATAGTTTATCACTTAGCGAGAGGTTTTGATTAACAGAGCTTCTCAAATAATTAAGAAATTATATATTATAAATAAGGAAAATATTGTTTCGTGTTGTATATTTACATATTTGTTTCAATGTCTAAATGGCTCCCTGTAGCTGAAGAACTCGAAAGCCATCGTCACTTAATTATTATACTTTGTGTATTAAACTAAGTAAATCTCACTTTGCTGGGAAGGACACATCAGAGTATCATTAACTCAGCATTTCGGGCAGCTGAATGTTTACGTAAGTGTTTAGGTCAAGGTAACTATGGTGCATTAATAGTATAATTTTCTCTCGATGTAGCCTCCTACGGTGTACAAGAGTTCATTCCCTCAGCCAACCACAGTATAACCGAAATGAATTTCTGTGGTTCTGACGATAGAACAGAGTTCTCCATTTATTCTTTGTTGCTTAGTTGTTCAATCTGTATGTGCTTCATTAGAATTGTGGCTGGCTGAGGGAACGAACTTTAGTGCACCATAGTACAGTCACAAACCATAGTAAGTATCCAGGTCTGCTTCGAATTGCCTGATGGAGTATTAATTAAACTAATTCAGCAAGTATGAAACGGGTTATAATTATAATTGGTTGACAGGTATTTCAGATGATTCCAAACATCAACAAGATCTCTGGATATTCCTTATGGTTCGTAACTGTACTGTTCTATTGGCCACGAGAATTCATACACACCCTGTTGTATTCGAGGGTTTACAACAGAGAAAATTAAAGACTGCAATAAAACATTATTACTAGGTTTGTTATCACAGAGTCACTTGGTTGGCCATTCTTTGCAGGGTTTTTTTCAGAATAGACATAACCTGTGGCCAACTGTACATATTGGTCCAAGACTAAACACCACTGACGAAACAGAACTTGACCTAACCACTGACTGAACACTGTCAAGGAAGCAGCACAGTGTTGGTAGTTGTGGAGCAAGTGATTCTTCCAACAATTTAAACAGCTCACCAATATTATTTTTTACTCTGGTCCTATTTCCGGGCAAACTTTGGAGGAATCAAGTATGAGAAATGTATTACCCTATCAATTCTTTCCCTGACGGTAGAATACGTAGCTTTAAGGTGTTAACTTCGGGTGAACTTTTTGTTATTCATGCAGTATTTTCACATAAGGATGAAAGAATATTGCCCTATTTCTGGACAATCTACCCTGTAGGTTGAAGGTGATAAAATGGTGCGACAGGAAGCAATCATTCCAAGGCATTTTGCCTCACTGGCTGTTACCTTAAGTGGTACATAAAGGTTCATTCCCTCAGCCAGCCGCAATATAGGCTACCTGAAGCACATGTGGTTCGAATGACTAAGCAACAGAAAGAACTGCAGATGGTGAACTGTGCTCTATGATTCGAATAAAAGATCCAGGAGAATCTAATGAAGGGTTGAGCGTGATCGCCAGCAGTTTTAATAGGCTATGTGAGTTAGAGACCTGGTGTTGACCAGGATCGATGTATTTTCTAAAACCTTCCCCGTGATAATTATTGACATATTCATCTATGTCTTCACTTTATGTTATTCAGTAATTATATTAACTTGACAGATGAGTATTGGTGTGCTACATGCAGTAAAACACTGACTAGAAACCTTGAAATAGTACAGGAGTTGGCAGAACTCATCATATTTGTATTAGTTCCTACATGTCCCTTCGATTTAAAACACATTAACATTTTATCTGAAAGAACAATGCTTTGTTTAAACATTTCTGAGAGCAATTAGGAAAGTTTTTCACATCAAATTATACATTTTTATGTTGCCGAAAATATGCATGTACGAGATCGCCGACCAAGACTTGTGTATGACTATGTATCCTGTTTATCACAGAATCAAAACAATCAAACGGCACATCAGTAAAAAGCCTTATATGTCAACGCTTTTTATTTAACTTGTTAATTTTTGTATTGTCAGATAAAAACGTGAAAGTAAAATGAGATGTTTTTTTCATTATATAATTATATATAATGGACAGGAAAAATATCTCATACTGGAAATAAAACTTTAATCGGCAATTATTTTTCTCTTTACTTAGCAGTATTACAGATTATTTTCGTTACAGAAGTTTGCAAAAGTGTTGATCCAATATATATAGTATAGAAAAGTTTAGAGACCTGAATATAGTTCCCCAACCTTTTTGTCAACAATTATTCTGTTTGGTGAAATGTGGCAGTTTTTCTTAGGTTCGTGACCTCAGAAATTTTATTGCGACTGACTGACGGATTGAACCTTTGTGCCCTTAGTCCTGGCAAATGGTGTGAAAGTTATGGCAGGGCGAGAATATGCGGGCAGCTGAACAGGTGGGGCAGGGGTTGGATGGGTGAGTGGTAAGTAGGTTACCGTGAAAGGGTCAGATATGTGTGTGATGGAGGGGAAACACAGGTCACTTGGCAGGCATGAAAGGTCACCCAGTTTATGAGGGCATCCAGTCACTTAGCAAGTCAAGCAGGTCACTACACAACCCAGAGGAAATAAGGTTAAGGTAATCGAATTTGTAATCTTGGTTTGATTGTGCAAAACTGGCTGGAAATTTTATAATGCCAAAGGGGATTGGATATCGCAGTGTCACGTCTCACGAGTGCTTAATCTTAAATATTGGGCAATATTTTAAAAGACTTTGAAGCTATGTTACTATTACATTTTCCGTGCTTGCTGTCCCATCTCTCTTATGTCCTTCTTTAATTCTCAAATAAAAAATATCTTCTAGTCATAACCAATAAATCGCATAAGAACCTGATTAATTTCTGCCTGAGTTATACCTTTTTTTAAGGAGGTTGTACAGTTGCCCACACATGAATCTGGTACGCCTCGTTACTTATGATGTGGCTACAACAGAAAGGAAAGTGATTAAAGATGTAGTTTGTTGACAGACAGACAGTAAAATGTTATTACTGTCTGCTTGTCAACAAACTATAACTTTTCCTTACGTTCCTTTCTGTTGTAGGTATCTCAAAAGTAGCGAGGCGTACCAGATTCATGTATGGGCAACTGTACATATTAAGTACATTGGTGCGTTTTCATTCCTCCAAAGTTTGCCAAGAAAAGAAACTAGATTCACAAAAATAATGGTGGTCTGGTGCTCGGAGTAACATAGCAAATTCGGTTACTCCACATTTATCAACACTAATGCCACCTTAAGAATTTTTTGTACAGTCCTTCAACCTAATTGGTGAGAAGTATGTAATGATGATAATCTTCCGTGCGACCCTCCCCATGCACATACACTCTGGATGTGTGTTTGTGTACGTACAGTCGGTAGCATATGTTCGCTTCATTTCCACCTACGTATGTATGGGCTATATTATGTTGTACCGCAATTTGAATGCAGAGATGAAAGATATACTTCACATGTGGTAAATTACACATGTGTTTAGGATAGAAACTGGTTCAGAAAGCAACTATCTGGTCATATTAGCATTATCTATAGTACATGAGATGGACACGAATTTATGCTGTCGACTGTACCTGTTTTCGTGTGTGTGTGTGTGTGTGTGTGTACGGGATCTGAGGGACTGGTATCACTCGGTCGGGTGGGTGATCAAGGCCAAACTTTCACCATGTCCTCTCTCTCTCTCTCTCTAGGTTATATTCGTCTTCCGTTGTGTGTGTGTGTGTGTGTGTGTGTGTGTGTATGTTTCTAACTCACCCACACACAGTCTATAACTCTATATTATGTTAGTCTTATTCTGTGTGTGTATATGTGTGTCTTTTTAGTACGCCCGTACACACATTCTCTCAATGTCGGTACTCACTCTGGCTCGTTTTATCCTCATTCTGTTTCTGGTTCTTAACTTTCTATGTTTTCCACCTTACTCCTTTCCTTGTTAGATTCTTTTTGTAGGTCGCTTTCTCTTTTCCACGATGAACTTCTCCTTCTCTACCTCTGATCTTCTCACGTGCTGTTTCTCTCCCTCTCCATCCTTTATCATTATTTTGTTTTCAGTGTTCTTTCTTATTCTCTGTCCATTTGATTCTCTTTCGATTTCATTCTCTTTTTTCCTCATACGTAATTTTTTATCGTCTTATACATTATGATGAAAAAGATGATAAATGGGCAAGTTAAAATCCATACGTAGACCTATGCCATATGGAGTAGAATAATCATGTGGAGTCGCTAAATGCCTGGGAAATTGGACGGCTACTGATTCACCCAAACTCTTCCTTGAAACAACCGATGATCACCTGTTAGCAACATTGTAATGGGTAGTTTGTTTCCTGTCACAGTTTGGAGGAATCAGTAGTTCCCCATTCCAATCAACAACAGAAAATGCTACCCTTAGGTATACTTAACAGCTTTCTTGGTACATAATTTATCCTGTAGGGGGTATTGCCCGTAGTGATGTGGGCAATACTTTGTGGATAAAATTCGGTGATGGTAAATTTGGAGCAACTAAATCTTCCCAAATATTCCAAGCAACAGAACACCATTATTTTTGCTCTCCTGGTCCTGTTTCCTGGCATACTTTGGAGAAATCAATGCACTCCAATGTAACAAAAGCGAATTACCCCCTTAAGGCTTTTGACGACCCTTCAGCCCCAGCCACTCGTGTTTAGTTCAACTGTTCCTATTCTCATTCTATTGTGGTCCTGCCTAATAATAATAATAAGTTTACCTCATGAACGACTCCACCTGTGCATCTCTCGAACCAATTTGTTGGATTTCTTTTAAGGGGTGATACACTTTTGGTAGTATATTAGAACGCATTGATTCCATAAAAGTATATCAGGAAACAGAATCAGGCTAATTAAAATAATGGTGGGCAGGTGATTGGCATGATTAGAGGAAATCAGTTGCTCCAATTAGTTTACCAACACTACACTGTCCCTTTAAGTCTCAGCGATGGAGTGGACAGCGTTTATAATTATTATTTTCGCCCTACAAAGTAATTATAATCCGTGCAGTTAGTATATGTATGCCTGATCAAGCTGTAAACATGTCCGCAGAGAGAGAGAGAGAGAGAGAGAGAGAGAAAGAGAGAGAGAGAGAGAGAGAGAGAGAATGAATTAACGGTACAAACTTGTGTTGCTCTCAAGCTAAATGTTTTTGCTAGGGTCTTCAGTCGTTTTGCACTCCTCTGAATTCTCTACAATATTCTTGTGTTATAATGAGTGTTAATTGGTGTTCAAAAAGCATGTTGTTGTTTTTTCTGTGGACATCCTGACTTTGACTCGTTACAAGATAGTCTAGTGAGAGGCAACGTGACCGAGACACCTCAACACATTTTACAGTCACGAGCCATAATCAGCTTCTAGGTCCGGTACTTATCAATTTTATCAGAATTGGCACTTGTTCGTACGTTTGCATTATTGACCAGGGCCGGTACTCATCAAACCTCTTAGTATTCGCATTTGTTCGTATGTTTGCATTACTGCAGGTTTATTTTGAAGCAATGTTCGAATTTCTTCCTCTTGCAGTACAAGTCTATATTTCAATTTCAAAGCAGTGCCTGGTTCTAGTCCTTAGTAACCATGAGTTAGCCTACGAACAAAATATTCATTTAGAAGTGAATTTTCCTCCTATTGAAGTACAGTCGGCGGCATATGTCCTGTCGCCTCACCTGCTTCACAGATGTGCAGTGTTCATGGACTCGAGAAATAAGCACGTTTTCTACATTTAATAATTTCGAGTCTATGAACATCGTGTGCCTCGGTGAAGCAAATGAGGCGACAGGACTTTTGCCGCCGACTGTACAGCCATGGTTGATAGTGCTTGACCATAAGGACTCAAAGAGTGTTGGAGAGCAACTGAACAGAGTTCGAACAAGTGAATTTTCCAAACCATTCTCAACGTTGAGAGAGGTTTAGAAGACTCACGTTTTCGAACTCTCTCTCTCCAACACTCCTTGGACCCTGGTCAAGCACTATCAGTCATGGCTGTACAGTATGAGTCTATGTTATGGTTTCAGAGCGGTGCCGGGTTCTATTCACTGCCATGAATGCGACGTTATGTTATCTAAGGTTTAGCGACGTTATGTTATCTAAGGGGTGAACTTTGCTTTGATTAAGACGGCCATTATAAGCATTCAGGTCTTGTTCGAGTTTCGATCATACCAATTACTACGCTTACCCTGTCTCTTACTTGCTGGGGATAAAAAAAATCCATAATAATATATTAATTCACATTCATATTCAAGTATGTTCATTCATAGGACAATAATATTCATCCACACAGGGGTAACTCATGAAAGTAGGGCTATTTGACAGTTTCCCTCTGTTCGTTCGCTGGGAAACTTTCAATTAAATAGGTTAATAAAGCAGCGGCATCTTCCAATTTACTGCAAACATTTCAAAACAATAACATCATATAAGAACGTGGATAATTTATTTATCAGTTTGTTCGAGTTATTCATGTGTACAGAAACTTGTGTCCACGACTGTACAAGAGCGTCCTGACGAGAGTTGCGTGAGCACACCATAACGGGTTTTCCCTCAGTGAGTGAGGCAAAAACGTGTACAAACAGCGAGCGATGAAATGTATAAATATAAATGGACGTAAAACATATTGTTGAAGTAATTGCTCTCACTAGTTTCAGTGACATGCAGTAGAGAAAGCATGTTTAACATTACATAATATTCGATGTATAAGAGTAAATGGATGCATAATTATATAAATTGAAGAAACGTTTAGATGCACGATTATATTATTACACGAGGTTAAAATGATGGGATTATTAACATATACCCTTGCAGAAATTGATGAATGCATATATGCACTATATGCCTCTCATGGGGACCCTAGACAAAAGCAATGGTGTTTAGATGGTGTAAAGTAAACTCCTTTTGCACCACAGGCTAAGCAGTTACACTGACCTCTTAGTGGCGGTGGATATTAATTTAGTCCTAAAGGGAACATTTTCTCGGTTTATTCCAACCTGGAGAATGAATACCAACTCTCTTTGATACGAATATATTGGAAGGTTACTGACTCCTCCAAACTGTGCCAAAAACAGAATAGTACAGCTGGACACACTCCCGCGAGGCCCACCCAGCGTTGTCAACGTTGGCCGAGATATGAACAAAAAAGAGAGATACATACAGAAAAGAGAGATACAGAACAATTAATAATTTTTGCTACCAAGAGACAAATGATATAGCCTACCACATTAAGGGATTCATAATACAATACCAATAGTTCCGTACAATAGGCTATAGTATATACAGTAGAGTATTCAGAATATTACAAGGCATCTAGCACGTGAGGGACAAAGCAAGGATTGATATTTGACACACCGTTTCTAAACTGTTAGTCTGATAGGTAGATACGGGGGAAATGTGTGACAGTGATATCAACACTTGCCACGTGTAATATAAAGGTATTCCCATTTGCTTCATTTAATAAAAAACATTCTGGTTCATGATTCTCATTCAGTTATTGTGTAAGTATTTCACAACGTTAAGTGTTTGATAATGATCATTGAATACAATACGAATTAAGTATACAATAATGTTACCACGGTTGTCTTTGTGTTACATCATATTAATAGTTAATCTTACCTTTAATGATGATAATAATTGACACGAATGTCAGTAAATTAATCATTGATAACTTGGAGAGTATATTCGTACATTTATTAAGGATTCTACTCATCTCTCACCTACCCAAGAATAATTTCTCACTTCTCTTGTATAGGCTACCCCCCTTACCCACTTCAAATCCCTCCTTACTTCTCCCTCCCACCAGTGAATGGTTCGAGCGAGCATAGTTCACTAGTGTTTCGGAGTTAATTAATTAATATCTCGGCCAACTTTAACAACGCTGGGAGATCCTCGCGGGAGTGTGACCAGCTGTACAGTTGCGGACACATGAAACAGACAAATTCCAAAAGGACCCGTTATCAAACATATAATAGGACTCGCTTCTACACACACACATGCACCCACATCTCATCCGACCCTATGCTCAATGAGGCGCTCGTTTCAGGTGTATCTGTTTCATATATCCACAACTGTCCGCCAAACGTGTAACCAAGGTCTTATTAATAAAGAAAACTATATATGTACAAACATTACAGCAGATGGGGAGGGAAGATACAAGTAGCAGCAGCTGAAGGACGGCTAGGAGAAAGTAGCCGTTAGGATGTTATTAATAGTACGGAGGGTTGTTGTCTCCATGCTTATAGTTTATCCGTGTGTGTGTGTGTGAACACTAGTATAACATCTATCTAAATTACGAGTGTGACTCATACCTATGTACAAGTAGTTTGTGTGCTGGTGTGTGTGCCTTTGTGTATGCATGTGTGTGCCTTTTTTTGGATGTGTATGTGTGATTCATTGGTGTGACTCACTGGGTGCATAAAATATTATTATATATTTGAGAACACTACCATCCTAACTAGAATTCCATTTGTAATCAAACCTGAAGGGAGGTGGAGTGTTTATAATACAAAGTAAAGTTTTGTATTCGGGAGGCACACAAATGGCTTCAGTTATGTGCTAAAGGGGAAAGTACAGTGATGGCATACCTGAAGCAAATGATTCCTCTATGTAATTCCAAACAGTCGACCTTTATTTTTGTTCATCTGGTCCTATTAGCTAACCTACTTTGGAGGAATCAGTGTTGAAATGAACCAAGAGTGTATAAACCCCATTTAGGTAATCATTTCTATTAGTCGAAATGGAGGGCAACTGAATATTTTAATAAAACTTGTAAACTATGACAAGCAACAGAAATGTTTATCATTATTTACATTTAATTAACAGTCCTTGTATCTTCTCTGGCCAGTTTTACAATCCTCCCAACCGCTTGAATCTGGTAACCGTGTAAACATTACAAACTGACTTGCTCAATTATGATTGCGAAGCTTGTATCGAAGAAAGAGGAAAAAAGGAATAATATAATGAACGTGTTTTAGTCATCTTGTCTGTACAGTCTCCATTATAATAAATAATAAATTGGTATCGGATAGGAATGTCTCATTTAATAAATAATCTTAGAAAAACAATACTGATACTTTTCTTTTTTCTTTGTTTCCACCTTTGCGAAAGCGGCGATGGAATTTAAATGTTCATAAGCTCGCTTAATCCTCGATCGGACTATTCGAAGCAAGCCTGAGTATATGGTTTGGATCTGAGAGAACGTAGGTAAAATGGATGGAGGGATAGCCTAGTGTTCCATTCAATAAGAGTGATCAAGACGGACAGAAACGTTGTATGTTATTCCTCTGTCAATTACACCTTTAAGACTACAGCTTGTTTTTATTAAATTTTCCCATTAGCCGATTTCTTTTACGATAAAATGTGTTTGCGTGTGTGTGTGCAGAAGGTATACAGATATTGGTTATAGTTTACGTGTGTAGCCTATATGCGTGCGTGTGTGTGTTTCAGAGTGGTGTTTGTTGTGTGCAGGAGTTGGCACTACTTAAAATTACTTCACTCAGCCTTACGGTATGTTGCAAGGGTCAGGCCGCCACACACACATTATAAGTTTGAGTCACACTCGTAATTTTGATTGTTGGTCTTGTTATAGTAATACACACATGCATTTGTCCACGCACACGTACAAGCTGAGACACACAAGCATGCATATGTCCACACACGTGCAAGCAGAGATATGCTCTCTCACACACATACACAACCACACACACACACACACATATACACACACATACACACACACAATCATGTACACTAGTACATACACGTAGCCTAAGCATAAACCCACAAGGATACACGTACACGCACACGCACACATACACATACACACATACACACACTTGAGGTGCGGTAGTAATAATTTGGAGGCAGGACCATATAATTGGTTTGTTCCTGTACCTCTCCCAACAACTCCCAACTTCTACTCTCTCTTTCTCTCTCTCTCTCTCAGTATGTGTGTGGTATTCTGTCTGTCTCTTTATTTTGCCTTTCCGTGATCTGACCTTTCATCAGCACATCAGTAAAGGGGTGATACACTTTTGGTACATAGGTACGGTTATATTCTCCCAAAGTAGGCTATGTCAAGAAACAAGGACAAGTATAACAAAAATAATGGCGCCCTGTTGCTTAAAATACGTTGAAGGAATTTGTTACTCCAGATGTATCGAGACTGTAAACTACTCCTTTATGTTAGGCTAAGTTACGCTTCAATTATATACCTTTCGCTTGATAATTATTGTAAGGATACTTACTGCTTCCTCCAAACTATGCCAGGAAACAGGCGAGCTCAGTGATACGAATGGCCGATAGGGGTTTCTGTTTCAGGGTATAGTTAGGGGGAATCAGTTGTCATTTATGTCCTTCATAAAATACCCCCTAAACTCAAATAACCAAGATTATGTGAATTTTCATCAATTCTGCTGGATTGAAAAATAATGTGGACAACTCTTATTTAGCCCGATGACAGTTTGGTAAGAATTCAGATAACTAATGCAAAATCCATTACTGTACCAGATCATAGAGAGCATCTTGTACTAAGGAATATGGCTCCGGTAAATACAGTGCAAAGAAGAAAACCCAGTACGGTACCTGTCTTTATAATGAAACAATAAAAAATAATATTACAATATAAATTAAACACTTCGGTAAAGTAATGGAAACACAAGAAACTGGTTCAGTAAAAAAGCTTCGGGTGATAATTCCGAGAGAATAAATTGTGGTTAGTTTTAACAACACCCAATTTGATCCTTTAAGATAGCACTAAATAAATTTGAAAATTGTATAATATGAAATTAAAAAACTATATAACCTAAACAAAAAAAAGAACGTTAACCCTAAGAATTGAACTTTCTCGGTATTTTTTTTTAATTTCGGAGGAAGTATAATAAGTGGGTAGCCTATCTTGCTTTTAGTCCTCACCTTGTTCAACATCAACAGATATAAAACCGATGTGTAAAGCCTATGTGATGGTGGTGTTTAAATCACACCTACTATTACAACCACCACCACTACCACTACTACTGTATATGTAGAGTATATATACCGTATGTAGAATAACCGGTACATACATATGCATGTGTGTCCTCACTGGCGTGTACCCTTCCTCGTCTGTCTACCCACATATGGACACAGGAATGGTGAAAGTGCAATAAGAAAAGATGGATATGTGTGTGTTCGCTTTGCATTGACTGCCTGCAATACAAACACTACTGTACTATGATACATAAAAAAAAAGTTTATTCCCTCAGCCAGCTACAATATAATTAAATCACCTGTGTTTCGAACAATTAATTAAACAACAGAGGATTTATGATGAACTGAGGTTTGTCGTTAGAACCACAGAGAAATCAATCCTACTGTAGGTGGCTGAGGATTGTTTACAGTTCGCTATATAGTTCGACGGTTTGCACTACGTCTGATAATATTAACATGCTGATCTACTGTCTGGAAAAACTCGTAACAAGACAATGATTGAAACCGTATAATTCAGTAATTAAATCCATCTAAATTCACATAAGCATTGGCTCCTATGCTTGAAACAGTATAATTAAGTAATAATAAAAAACACGTGTTTATCAGCAGTTGCTTCTCTTAATAATTAAGGGATAGTGTTTATATTTGACAGACAACCCTATTTTGAATGGTTCTTATACATTGTATAATACTGTATGGAAATGGCTAAGTGGGTCGGTCATGATCGTTGCAAGTGATTTGGAGTCTCTCTCCCCTTACCACATCAGCTAAAAATTCGCTACACATAAGGGGATTTTTGTTGTGCAATGACAAGAAAGGTCCATCTAGGTAAAGTCTCCAGTTGCATAATATTATATAGTGTAAGGAATTCTTTTTATAGCCATAGCTCATTCTGCGGCTTAGGAAGTTCTTGCTGAGTTAGATTTTATAATATGATATCATTTATAATATAATTTGAATACAGTAGTATTCGAAAGTTGTGATACAAATATGGGTGACTCTGGATAAACATTAATACCTCTGTTTCATGTATTCTTACGGGATATAATACTCTTTGTACGTACGTAAAAGTGTATCGATTCCTCCAAAGTACACGAAGAAACAAACCAAATAATCTAAAGTAGGTTAGCCTGTTTCTTGGAATTAATTGCCACATATATGACAACACCATTACCGCCCAATCACAGATTTGCTTTCATAAGTGAAGAAACTCTTTTTTCAGTCCACTAGAAAAAAAACTGCTAATGTAAGTCAAAATGATCCAGTACACATTACTACGAGCAGAAAGATATCGCCTTCACTTGAGTAATCCCCATATATCCAATTAAACTGATGATGAAGGAAAACTCCACAAGGTCCCGAAGACCCTGTAGGTCGGGGGAGAAGGTTATAGAGAGATGGGACAGCAAGCAAAAAGGAAACAGATGGAAATGAAGAACAGCTAAAGAATTAAAAGGTAATGACTACATGACTGACCTTAAAGGTCCAATGCCCATAAAGTACACAGTTAATGAAAATTCTGCCCGAATCTCAACTATACCTTTCCTGAAAAGTTAATGGTACATTGTAGTTATTTTTCTTGCATCACTTCAGATTATTTTTTATATTTTTTTTTTCATCTATTTTATTCTATAAGACAAGTTATCACTGAAGAAAAAATGTTAAGGGGGGTACTTCACTTTTGGTACATTAGATTGCCTTGATTCCTCCACAGTATGCCAGGAAACAGGATTTAAAAGAAAAAATGGTGGCCTTTTGCCTGGATACGTTTCGAGGAATCAGTTGCTACAGATTTAACAACACTTTGGTTTCCCATCAAGGTGTCCTAATGAGAGCACATTGTTATCCCTAGTGCCTCTTCTGCTAGAATTGAAGGGTTGCTATTTGTTTGAGGGGATTTGGGAAGTTGCTGATTCCTCCAAACTTTTCACTATACGAGTAGGGTATCTGTTTCGTAGCACAATTTGGAGGATCAGTAGCCGTCCAATTGATAGGCATGAAACGATCGACCACCATAAATAAAAGGTAATCAATCTTCTTTGGTTCTTGAAGTCGGTTTTGTATATGGACAGTAATGGATAACCCATATAAATGGCTGTCTAACATTTCGACATTATCATATGGTTATTGTTTTGAAATGTGAATAGTTTCGCGCAGTAAATTAAATGTTGCTCTTTAATTAATTTGCCTATTGGAAAGTTACCCAGCTAACGAACAGAGGGAAGATGGCAAACTTATCTATGAGTCACCTCAATGTGGTTGATTGTTATTGTCCGCGATTGTGATAGGTATAGTCGCTCCCAAAACTATTGTAAATATATAGTGATGTACATTCTAACACAATGGACGATGTATCTGACATGTACAGAGACAAGTGGACGGGGACAAAGTTTCATTCTGTTCATTCTTCTAACCCACTGTAACGATAGTTTTGAGAGCTACTGTATATAAGTTAGAGTGAGATCGACAAATGCCTCAGGTTGTGATGTGTTCACGTGCGCGTCTGCATGTGATTGGTTGTGCATAGGTGTATGTCATTGTGTGTGCTTCTTGTCCATGTGTTTTTGTGAGTGTGTGGAGTTTGTGCGCTTGTATATGTGCACTCTTTCCCATTCCATCCTTGTTCTCACTAGCTCTCACAATCACATTATCCTCTCCTTACCTCCCTCCCTCCCTCCGTCTCCCCATCTTCCTTATCATCATCCTTCTCTGTCTGCTTGCTACCGGACGTGTTCTCAACCCATTGTGTACCGTGTTAGGGGAAGGCTGCTGACGTCACACAGTCCATGATTGCAGGAGTAATACTTTCTCCTCACGTGCGTGGAAGGGGACGTTGGGGTCGTAGAATGTACCGTCCTAAATATTGGCTCATTTTGGAACTCAATACTTATATACAGTCGTGGACAGTAATTCTGGTACACATTGTGGTGAAACACATACGGTAGCCTATTTTCCAAGTTTTTCATGTAATCTCATGATAACCCTTTGTTAGTTTGCGACTAGTTACTGGATTTTAGAAGCTGTTTTTAGCTTAATTATTAGAAATATATACAGCTCACAACTAAACTGTTAAATGTTTGCTTACGTTACTCATTTGTCTATGACTTTATCGAAACTGTTGGCCGAGCCTGTACTATGTGATTTATCATGGTATTTTCATTGTAATTCCTTGCATTGTGTTGCGATTCATGTAGGGGTCTAAAAAATGCATCTCAGAGATCACACTAGTTAGTTTGTTTGAATTACTGATATCGCCAATGTGTTTCAATCTCATTTCGGAGCTGTGGACGATTTTCCTCTTCATGAAGTTTCAGTCTATCTAATGATTTCAAAACAGTGCCGGCTGGGTTCTAGTCCTTGCCACAAATGAACGAATACGAAATTTATTTTAGCTTAGGATTGAACCTTACTTTTATGAATGCGTGCCAAGCATAGTAGACCTATATCCTAATGGCTACAGAGCACCTGGTGTGCTTTGCAAGTAATCCTTACACGTTTGTAGAAAACTCAAATTGTCTGATATATTACTTAGAATTTCTAAATTGACTAGATGTAAATATTTCGCTAATTGAATACCGGTATGTTTGCGTTGCTTACAATTATAAATGATGGCTCTTCCTTGCTGTCACCAATATATACATAGGAAACAACACCGTATGGACAGGAGCCTTTATTGACAATGTTTCATTACTGCTTCTTCAGGTCACAGGCAGGTTCATACTAAATTTGAATGCCATATCAATCCTTTGAAGCTATTGCATATTTGAATACAATAGTATACATAGTTGTAAATATTCCTTCATAACCACTGGCAGGCAGAAATATGCCATAAGTACAAATAAAACGAAATTGTGATAGTAAATGAGGTAACGTCATTCGTATGCAACTTATTATAAAAATGACACTAATAATATTATTAAATGTTGAAATATGTCTAGCCATTGCTTGACCTGGATCCAAATGAGATGCTTATTGTGCACAAAAGTTCATTGCCTCAGCCAGCCACAGTGTGACTAACTGTGGTTAGAACGAAATAACAATAGAGGACAGATGGTGATCTGTGTTTGACATTAGAACCACAGATAATTTAGTCACATTGTGGCTGCTTGAGGGAACACGTGTATACCATAGTATAACAAGGGAAAAATGCTATCTCATTCACTCATCTATAAATCGGCCCTAATAATGAATGAGCTCATTATGTATGGACACTCGAGCTCGTAACTTCGTGACCACCGGCCTAGATGTTTGTGTCATCTGAGCCAGTAACACTGTGTGGGGAAGGTGTTATTGTAGGCGATAGATTGTTTCCTGTCGCTGTATTATGTTCCACCAATTCTGATTCCTCCACAATCAATGTTACCAACTCAAATGACATACACATCTAAGTAAGTGGTCCCGAATTTACTTGCTCGTGTGTACAAAAACATTGCATGTTAATGTTTAGTGTGACTATAACATGCTGGAGCTTCCCACTCTCCTGCCTTAAGAACATACCCGACATCAGAGAAAGTTAGCTGCCTTAAAGTCGTGTAAAGGTAACTAAAACCCGTCGTCCTTCCCAAGTCCCTTCTCATGTCGTCTCCTTCCTGTCATTCCTAAGAAGACGCCCTACTCGTTTCCAGTGCCACCGCTTGCCCCTCCCCATATAGAACTGTACGATAATCGTGGGTTGATGTTGTGATACCTTGATTGCAGCCTTGACAATGTCCATGTCTACATCCGCTAATGCATAGATAACAGTGAAGCCATTCTTATGTAATTCCTCAGTTACAAGATCAATAAGTACTTGTTTATTGCAAGATCTAGCAAAGAAATTATCCTTTCTTCCAACAAACTCAGTTTTAGCATTGAAGCGGACGATAGGGTGTGTGTTATGCCTACGTCGGTTGATGTGTATTGTCTTTGATGGAAGAACTTTCAGAAAAGTCATAAAAAACTATGGTTGCTTATCCATAATGGCGTATAGTAAAGTCAGCATACATCCATGCAATGTCATCATAGCTGTCATTCTTTTTCCATGGCAGGCGATAAAGCAGGGAACCACCGTCGAGGACATAATGTGTAGTTAGTTGGATAGAATCCATGACAGCATCTTTTGATTCTTTCTTGAATATTCAGTAACTACATGTGCTACTTGGGGCTTATCAGCTTTACGAAAAAATTCTTTGGCTTTAAACAGTGCTATTGGGAATGGACTGAACTTATAGCTCATTACGACTTCCAGTGAAGGTCTCAGGTTTTTGACAACCTGAAATTTTTGAAACAGCAGAGCAGGATCAATAATGTGGCCATGGCCAAATACGATGGTTGACTCATCTGCGAGGGTTGTTGCCCGGTCTTTCCGTTTGAATGAAATCTCCCAAACAGGTTTTTCGACCATTTTATCTATAATCTCATTCCCAACTGTATCAAACTTATACACATTCATATCCTCTTTGGCAGCTAAACCAGTAATGATGTTTCTCAGAGATGGTTCTGATGAAAATTGCATACATGTGGATACCCCTAGAAAATTTGTCATATACCTGTCTAGCATGAATAATGATGGAGTAAGAGGCATTTTAATAGTCTGGCGGCCAAATTGGTCCGCCATTTTAGATTTTGTAATTATGTAACCACTTCAAAATAACTTAGTTAGGCTTACGTTATACATATTTCTAGATCTCCCAAAAATGGGGTTAGACATAAAAAATGATTGTCTAGGACGAATAATGAAGGGGTAACTGGCATTTTTAAGGTTTGGTAGCTAAATTTTGCTCCATGAAATTTATACGTTTTGCATGGTAGTAAGCTTTTGATATTTTATTAAGCACACTTGATACTACAATAAACCGTTGAGAAACCTTTTGTAAGAATTTTTTTAGGGTAAGGTGTTGTTTTTTAATAACTTCAGCCGCTTATATGTAGAGGCAATCTCAGAACTCCAAGGACGTAATGGTTTCCGTTAGACCTCGCCTTATTACTCCTGCAAAAGGGCCGACAAGATCAACTCCAGCAACACCTGGGTTGAGATGGCCTGCCCCGCCCCCTCCCCCCATTGGAGAATAGCAAGAACCCTATCACCTCCAGTCTCCAGTGGGCCTGCCCCAATGTCAGCCAACGGCCTCTACTACACCAGAGCTGCCCGAGCCCTGGTGGAATAGTTTCGGCACCAATGCGAGTCAGTGAGCTGCATACCACTGTGATGCATAGGCTACCCTCCTTACCCGCCCACACTCGCCCATCTCCACCTTCCAAAGGCTACTGCTTTATGGCTACTCTCTACCTTTCCTTTCGTGCCAGAAAAGTGTATTACGAAGTGATAGTGCACAGTAATCAGAACAATAACCTGCAGTGGAAGGGCCTAAAAAAGCTTTTCCCTTTGGGAAAATATTTAAATATGTTTGCTCAGTTCCTCTGATTGATTATAATCGCTTAGTAAGCTGTGAGTTCTACCCAGTGCACATCCAAACCGGTGATACAACCCTGCACAACCTATGAAAATCTAGTATGTAACGTTAATATCGACGAGGTGTTGTGTTATAGACCTGTTGCAGTAAGTATATCCATATAATTGTTTCAAATGATGGAACAGTGAAAATATACTTACATCCTTCCCCGCTAAAAAGAGAGGGTATTTCTATGGAAACCATTCTCCAGTTCGAAGAACATCAGTGACAAATAGCAAGTATAGCCTATTTGCAAGCCAAATATATCTAAACCTATTTACACCTGTGTGCATATACTACAGAACTGTACGTTGTCTGTATCACGAGCCACAAGGCCTTTGTGTGTGTATATATCAGATGTACGGTATCCAGTGTGCAGACTTTTCACTGGATTTAACCAGTCGGAAACATTTATAATACAGAGGGGTTCTGTTTCCTGGAGTTGATAATAAGGATCAGATTCGTTGAGGGAAGAATCACTTTTTGGCAAAATGGAATTTGGAGGGCTTTGAATTCCTCTTAACTATGCAGGAAATATATCGCCTCAATGTTACAAAGAGGGAATCTCTTTCGTGACATAGATTTGATGATTTAGCAGTCCTCTATACTCTACTGTCACAGTGTATTCCTATAACCTAACGCCATGATTGGAAATAAACTTTGAAAGAAATATTATCCAGCATTATCTTTGCGTCCGCTCAATTATAATTACTCAAATGTTCCTCTATTCCTTCTATATCGCTCGAGTTTCTGGTACCACCTCTATCATTTTCTCCCTCGTGCTACAGGGTTTTTAAGGTCTCTCGTGGTCTTTCCTCCACTGCAATTCTTCAAAACCATACTATTTCTGGCTTTCGATCATTGCTTCTAATATACACCAAATGACAACATAAATCTGCACATTTTAATTGAGTAGTATAGTGTTAGTAAATTTGGAGTAACTGATTTCTTCAGACTCTTTCAAACAACACTACTCCATTATTTTTGTTAACCTGGTTTCGTTTCCGGGCAGCGTAAAAACACTCTCCAACCGGGTACATGCTCTCACCGCTGACTGCTGGGCCAAAATCTAGTGGTTGGAACCAACCATGGGATAAAATTGGAAATATTCTCATTCTCTTTCCCAGCTAATTTAACCATAAATATACAAATGTAACCATACCTTACCTAACCTAACCAAACCCGTACCTAACCTAACCTAGCCTATCCGAGCGCGTGCATGTACTAGGTTGGAAAGTTTTTCTGTGCTTCCGGGCATGCTTTGGAGGAATCAAGGCGCTAAAAAGTACCAAATGTATACTATCCCCTTCATGAGGTCTTTGATGAAATAGAAACCTACTGGTTTCTCATATATTTTCTTGCCAACAGATTTCTTCTGTAACTGAGCAGGGGATATGATTATGTAGTTTAGATTGGAGGAATTGTTTGACTTCCAGTTACCCTACATAAACGATACCCTTAGCTGGAACTTACTGGACCTTGTTCCTCATTCCTTAGTGCAATGAAAAAAATTTACAATGCACCAAATAAGTTTATGATATGTATTGATTTACATGTCATAGGACGTAATGGCAATGAATCTAACCTGAATCTGCTCTTATAATAAATCAAAGCATTACATAATGTATATACAGTTGTGGACATCCGTTTCAGGACGTATGTGAATAACTCGGTCAGTGTACTGATTAATCCTTTCACATGATCATACTGTTTTGAACAGTGATACATTAGATGTTGCTTAACCGATTTATTGGAAAGTTTTTCGGCTAACTAACAAAGAGAAGTCGTAACTCCAATTTGAAATTATCTTGGATGGTGTTGCGGAACATGGCGATTAAATATTGCATTGATCTAAAAATGAATGTTCACGACTCGACTCCAGAGAAGTAAATAGATGCAGTGAGTGACCTATTGGCTGGTTGGCTGGCTAACTAACTAATTAACTAACTGACCAACATATTTTAACATGAGTAGCCATCATATCAGACAAGGGGTAGGGGAGGGGGCAATTAAGTACGCATAGTTACACTTTGGGGAATAGAAGAGGTAGGAGATAATATGTAGAGAACGAAAGAGAGAAATCAGGTCATGAAAGGGAGTGCCTGGCTGGAGGTGGGTGGTGTCAGCAGGTAGAAAGATAATGGGGGCAAGTTCGTGGGTGGGTGAGGGAGGGCGAGGGGTACTGATCAAAGGGGAAAAAAAACTCTGAATGTACCGGTAGTGGTATTATTTATTTGCAAGTCTATATGCACATCAGTTTTTCCGTCTATCTGTCTCTCTTTGTCTATATATTCATCCATCTATCAAATCATCCACCTATTAATCTACCTACCTATTCACCCATCTATACATTTATACAATATATAATATAGCTCTAACTTTTACAGGTGCCTGGTTGATGCATATGAACGATGCTATGCTTTCAGTCAATGGTTCGCCTTAGATTAAATACCTAGATACCAGAGTTATTTTGTATTTGTATGAATAGTAAATAATTTCGTTGTTTGATTCTCGTGTGTGTGTGTGTGTGTGTAAAGTTTAAGCTTCACCAAGAGTAAGGAGACTATTCAGCTGACACACAAGTCAAATACTATAGTACCGGTATTCCCTGTCCTAATTCACCTCTCCATTCTTAAGATAATTATTATGGAGATGGAACAATATATACCTACAATGCTGTGACTAATCGTACGGATTCAGGTTAGAAGTGTGACGAGTAGAATAGCCTACACGAGAGCAGAAGGAAGGAGAGTAGGAAAGTGGGCTGTGTGGTACCGTTACGATGAGAGTGTGATGTTGCAGGTGTAACATCTGTATGTGGTAGTGAGAGATAGAAATATATTCAGATAAATAGACAGGCGGATAAAAAAGAATACTTATAGACAGATAGACACAGGCACAGGGAAACAGAGACAGACACAGGTAGGCAGAGCCAGACTGATTGACAGAAATACACTGATAGACAGGATAATATAGATAGACAGACAAATAGACAGTCTTACAGAATAAGACAGACAGATAAACAGATATAAACACAGACACAGAGAAAGAGATAAATACACAGACACGCACACAGATGAAGATTTATAGACAGACTGTACAGTTAAGTATATAAATAAAGAAGCATCAATCTCTTTGATAGCGGGGTCGTTTCTTGTGGACTCAGTAGGGGACTAGTAATTCCTTCACTCCGTGCCAGGAAACAGACTACCTCAGCAGACAAATCGAAGGTCTGATTTCTAACATAGTTTGGAGTAATCAATAGCATTCCAATTCCCTCCAAACCAGTGATATAATTAGTTTAGAGGATATTATACTTTCGGTACATTATAGAGTCACGAGTTTCAAAGTATATACCTAGAATCAGGACCAGAAGAACTAATATAATAGTAATCTGTTGCTTAGAATTGTTTTGAGGAATCACTTGCTCTAGATTTACCAACATATTACCACCCCCTTAATTAAATGCAACAAGAAAAAATAACCAAACTAGAGCAACAGTGGAAGTAAATGTACAAAATTATCATGTAGTTTGATAATAGTATGTCTGATGGCGAGGTAAGTGAAGAGAGGTGAAGTAACGTTAAGCATATTATTCGTCAATTATTACAGTGGAGGTCAGAAAAACAGGTCTGCAGGGGAGGTGAAGAGGTAAGGGCAGGGCAAAACAAGGCAAAACCAGAGCAGGGCAAGGCAAGGCAAAACCAGGGCAAGGCAAGGCAAAGCAGGGCAGGGCAGGACATAATGAAAAAGGAATTAGTAAGCGATGTATTTTTTTGTTCTGGGGGTACCGTAGTCTATATTCATTTGTGGTTATGAGGAGGTAGGCTATACAGTATTTATTGGAGGTAAGTATGTCATCATAGTCCGTTGTTTGGATTAGCTGACTCATGGATTCCTTGGCCATGAGCTGACTAGCCTGACTGGTTACTTCGTTGGCTGCATTGGTGTACGAGAGTCTGTTATAGTGCCGGGATGGGTATAATGTGGTGGTCGAGTGTGGTTTAGTGGGAATGAAAGAGCCGTACGGTATTACGGTATGCAAGAATGTCCGCAGTATTGACAATGGCACAGTACCGATGAGAGAGAACACAGTTACCTCCACCACCTGCCATCTCATCTCCGCAATCAACCCCAATAATTATCAACTTCGGGAGAACCTGCCTGGGGAAGCATTTTATAGTTTCTTTCCAAATTCCCATGCACCATAAATGATTATGCTTACTATTTTTATTTTAAACTCTAAATAAAGGTAGATGTGTATGGACGGTATGTGTGTATTAGCCTATTTAAGTTGCATTTTGGGCATTGATTGTGCATGTATCACAATATCACCAAAATTCTCGCCTGAAAACTTTAGAGTGAAGTGTGACGAAGGAATGTTGATGGCGACAGTGTATGAGTAATAATGGAAGCCAACTGTAAATAGGAGAGCACTGTGTGGCCGCGACTGGCACCACTGACTCAGCACCAGTTGTCTGGCACCACTGACTCGGCACCAGTTGTTCCTGTAAACTGTTGTGGGTTTTGTTCTGTTATGTGACAATGGCAGCAGCAGCAGCAACAACATTTATTTCCCCCACTTGAACTGTGTTATATCCATATAATTTTTTCCCTCTCACTGCGTTTCCGTGTAAGCAAATAATTTCCACCAGTCATCCTTCCATAGATTTCCTCCATGTGTTGATTGACCAAGAATTTATGTTAAATAGAATATGCCTTAGCGCAAATGGATCTTAATTGATGTGATACGTTACGCTATAATGCATAAATTAATTAGAATAGCTTTAAAACAATTTATAGACAGTTTCAATATCACAAAAACACCTGTTCATAATTATTTCTATATTTCCTCGAAAAAACACAGACAAAAATGATAGAAGATAAGCTCGTTCTCTTTTCAACAGCCCGCTTCACAGTGGGACGTAATCTTGTGTACACACAAAAGTATCTGTCCAGCTGGTCACGATGTTTCTGGTAGTGAACATTAGGTCACATGGGCAGCATTATCATTTGGGTTGGTAATAGTGACTGTGAGATGCCACCATTCTCGCATCCACATCAAATACTGTTACTGTTGAAGTCCTGAATGTTACATAAAGATTGGAAATTGAAAGGAATGTTCTATATCCATAACCCCTATGTCATTTGTATTCACTGAAAATAATTAATCTTGTATAACATGACAGGCCAGAGAAGTGGCTTCACATACAGGGATGAATAGTGCTTAATTTTATTAAACATGTCTCCTTCGATTCGCTTATTATTTGAATCACAAAAGTGTTATGGTGTTGGTATCTGAACTACAGGCGTACCAACAAAATGCAGGTGACACAGTAAAGTATCACAATGTTTTGCCATATTGTTTCGATGTGAAAGTGGCCCGTTGATTTTTGGTGAGTGTACAGCAATTTCTATTGCATGAAAAAAAAACGAAACACAAGTTCCATTTATCACAAGGTTGGTCAGTCGCTTTATGAGGAAAGGCCGAGTACAGCTGTACACCTTGTTCTTTCTGCTCTGCTTCCTTTATAGTTCACACACACACACACACACACACCGGCTAGTAGGCTACCTATACATTTTTTTGTCTGATCTCCGTAAATAGTATATATGGCACCTACGATAAGCACTTTCAATCATATAAAACTTGAAATTAAAAATTTCTTCAGCAATATATTGGTGAAATGTGGTATTACTGTATTAGTCTATATGTTTGCATTAATAGTAAATGAATGGACAGAACTAACTCCTTTTATAGCATCATCATTATATAGATGCTATGTATATAAACAGTGTTACCACATTTCGCCAAACACACTAGACGTTGTGTTCGTAAATCAAGCAGGCAACTGTACTTTACCCCGAAACTTCCATGCACCATACATATTACCACTATACACCATATATATATTCACTATACAATAACTTATACATATCTCCATTATACACCATACATAGTGATGCAGTGTATTTAAATTAGGACCAGAGGAATGTAGTATCGGCTCTCATATTACATAATACGAAAAATGTAAATGCAATGTAAGAGAGATTTAAACCTGCTTCTCTTACCTGTGTTTTAAATACATGCATTTTGTTATTACAGTGCTCGACAAAAGTCTGTGCTGGGTGTAAACAAAATCAACCGAGTGAGATAGTAAAAAAAATTGTATGTGTGAAAAAGGAGTAAATTGTACGTATGTTACATATGGCTCACCTTGTAATACTTTATAGGCCTTCCCCAACGCTTTTTAACTTCTTTTAAGCGTCTAGGAAGGGATAAGGCAAGGTTACAGAGAGTAACTGGTGTTATATTATCCCACGACTCCCTTATAGCAGTTTCTAACTCTGATAGGGAGCTGACATCCTCTCCTTGTAGATCTTTTTTCACAATGTGCCACAGATCCTTTTAATGTAAGGCACTTCACAGTCTTCTAGCCATTTAATCACTGATTTGGCTGTGTGTGCAGTCTGTTCAAATGAGTCACAAAGATAGTCGTTTAAAAGCTCATAGTACACAAACTGATTCACTTTGATGTTAGCTGGTAGAACAAGAAGTTTTCCTAAACCCTTCCCATTCTATTTATAATATTAATAATAATAATAAGAGAGCACTGGACCAACAGAATTAAGTGATGAAAATTCTAATTGGAAATCCTCGACTGATATTATCTGCCAGTTTTATATTAATTTACCTCTCTGTGGTGCATAGAAGTAGTAGCATTTAAAGGGGTAATTGTTTTGCTTAGAATGAATTGGAAAGATAAGGATTTCTCCAAACTAGGCCAGGAATCAGATTACTTTTTTCTGACAGTGTTGGGAAATCAGTAGTCCTTCATTTCCCAGGCAGAATCTATTTTTAGTAGAATCCTCCAAGCGAAACAGATCTCCTAATAGTAACATTGTGGTGACTTGTTTCCTGTAATCGTTTGTCGAAATCAGTTGCCCTTCAAATCACTAAAGAGGTTTTCCCTTAAAAACGATTCAATTGATTTTCTTCCTCAGCTTTTTACGTGGTGGGAGATACACACACACACACACACAAGAGCGTCTATCAAATACCGCACGTTATTATGGTTTGTGGTTTGTCACGACATATATTCTCTGACGACTGAGATAAATCAATTTGTTTCCTGAATCAATTCTCTCTCTCTCTCTCTCTCTCTCTCTCTCTCTCTCTCTCTCTTCTCTCTCTCTCTCTCTCTCTCTCTCTCTCTCTCTCTCTCTCTCTCTGTAGTAAATAAAAATAGTTCCTATTCCACCTGTCCTTCCTGAGTGTGAAGAAATCAGAATGAAATTAAGTATATTATGATATGAAAGTTTAGTCATGATGTCTGGCACAGGAGCTGAGGTTGACCAACAGGCCAAAATGCTTTCCAAAAGGCTGCTTTCGCTCGCTCTGCTCGGGATAAGGTTATATGTAATAAATAAGTTTGGCTTACAGTGACATGAATATACAATAAAGAAAAATAATGGCCGGGGGTGGGGGGGGGGGAGACACGCAAACTGACTTGTCTCTCATTTTGATTTACTGAGCTATCGGTCTGTCTGTGTGTCTGTGTTTGTGCTACGAGTAAGGCAATCCCATTTGGTTAAGTGCACGACCTTTGACTTACATGTAGTTATGAACAATGAATTGCCGAAAAAGGATAAGCTTGTTTGTAAAAATCTGCGTGAAAAATCTGCGTGACACATTCAGCCAGCGAGTTAACCCAACCCAAAAATACATTTATCATACATGTAGGCTACTCAGTGACACTACTGAACGCTACAAGGCCGAGTTGTGCACCTGTCACAAATGTTTTACCCAGCAAAAACCTCATCAGTATCAGTCTGTAAAGGCTCTGTCCATTGCCTTATTTTCTTTCTTCTCTCTTGACTGAGGCGGCCCTTTAACAGAAAGCGAGGATGTAGGCTACCGCAGGAAGGAAATAATGTTTGTTTATCTCTGTGTAGCGCGAACCTACAGTGAACTGTATAGTACTAGTACTAAACTTGTTCAAATTATTGCACCGTAATGTTGTTGATGAATTATATATCCTGTGGGTATCCTTTATGTTAATAATAACAGGATAGAGAAACAGCTGATGTTGCCTCATTCACTGGCATTTGTGTTTAGTCAGGGTGGAGCCCAGACAGCTGAAACAACACGGGAGTACAGTGAGAGAAGGCTGGTATTAACACATTCACATCGGGTCTGCCTAAATATGCTTATGTAAGTGACTCGTCTGTCCTCGGGATTATGAAGCCTACTGATTCTTCTAAACTAGGCCATTCAGGAAACTGATCCTCTATTCGTATAAGCTTCTGCTATAGGCATAGTCTGTTACCTTCATGGTATAGTTTGGAGAAATCAGTAGCCCTCCTAATCGTCAAAAAATAAATGTGCCCCTAAACAGATACTGATTCATATTCAATAACTTCTATGACTAAATAACATATCTGGTAGCCGAGATCACATGTATCGAGGAGAGAGTTGTCATGCATGCTGAATTTTATATTAAGTTTTGTTTTGTTCAATAGGTGTTGCTTTTTAATTTCGTTTTGAAAAGATGAATACACTACCTTCAAATTGCCCAGTCCTACGCCAACCTTTTCTCCTCTTAATCTTAAACCCAAATCTTCTAGCGGCAAGCCCATTGATCTTTCAAATTCATCCCTATCTCCTGTAAGTAGCGGGATTGTCTGCATGGATGTGATCAGTGATTTTTTTCATTTTTGGCATCCCATTCGGACGTGAGACAATCCTATACCTCTGTTCATTAGTTCCTACTACATGCCTTCTTTGTGCTTGCTATCCCACCTCTCAAAGATTTTTGTTAGATGGCCTCACACAGTCATCTTTCTTAATTCCCTCTTTTTATTACTTCCATCCCTACCACTTTTTCTGTTTTCTCATCCACTACCACATTCTCGTACACCTTAGTCATCAGTCGGTCCAACTGAGCTAACCACCTCGTGTATTACTCCTATCTCCTATTACTCCTATTTTAAAACTAAAGTTCACTTCTAAGCTAAAATTCATGGCCGGGAAATAAAAAAATATAAACTCGAACTTCAAATGGAGGAAAATCGTCCACTGCTTCTAATTGATCCTGAAACATTTTGGCGAGATCAGAATGGAATACAAACAAACTAGTGGGAACTCTGAGAACCTCATCGAGTCTAATAAACCGTGGTATATAAATATTACTATAAATTGGTATATTTGCCATCGACTTTACTTCCAGTGCTTCATCAGTATATCTTTTCGTATAATCTTTTATACTATAATATATATCGTCCTAAGATATGGCAGCATTGTTATTCGACACTAGATGTTTACACACACACACGTTATGTGCTGTCTGGTATAAAGACTTAGAGAGCATTGGTATATTGTCCTGCTTATTGCAGGTATAGTATAATTATTTTAATTTGTGTCACTTTTATCCCGGATTATAATACCCCGAAAATTGAAACTAAAGATTTATAAGTATGATATATTGTTTTTAGTTTATCGATACTCTACCTTTTACGGATCATAATCAAACAGTTGCCTTTCTGAAAATGACTTCCTCTTCTCCCACACCGCCTAGCAGATGACGCTAAGCAGCAAATATCTAATTGTACAGTCACAGTAAAAATATCTTGCATCCCCTTCAATGAAACTCGGAAAATGATGAGCAACTATAGCTGTTGGTCTCTGTAATATTTGTTCATGAAATACCTATAAACGGCCCATTTTCCTTCTTCTGATGCATCACTTTTGACTGTGACTGTACATCATGTAAGTCTTAGTGGTAGAATAATAGGGTTGCCTCCAACAGATGCTCATGTCTATGTAGTTTTCATATTTATAGCTTTGAATAAATATATCTATAATAGTGTTGATAATAATAATTAAAATAATATTGATAATAATAATAATAAAATCAATTAGGATAATAATAACAGTAATAATGATAATGATAATAATAATAATAATGATAAAAATAAAAGCGATGAAAATAGTAATAAATATAATAACAAATTTATTAGCATAGTAATATAATAATGATAATAATAATAATAATAATATGATGATGATAATAGTAATAATGATGATATAATAATCAGGGTGATTCAAAAGAAACATTACCCAGACTATATAATATATTTATCACATGTATATTATAAGCTGTACACATGCATTTAAGACATGAAATACAGAATTTATTTACAGTGTCTAAGAAGCAATAGTAAATCATATTCACAGCATATGTTCAAAGTGTGGTCCATTTTCCTGAATGCAAGCTCTTACCCGTTTTATCATGTTGGCAGACACTTAGCTGCAGTAATGTTTGCAATCGTAGTTTCAATGTTAGCTTTCAGTTCGTCTAATGTTTGTGAGTAAGTCTGATGGACTATACCTTTCAGGTGACCCTATAGAAAGTAATCGGGAGATGTATGGTCTGGCGATCTTGGAGGCCCCATGTTCTTGGAAATGAGTCGGTCAGCGAAAAACTCTCTCAGGAATGCTATAGTTTCATGTGATGTGACATGTAGCACCGTCTAGCTGAAACCAGTAGTAACTTTCATCCTCATCAAGAAGTGCGAAGAACTGTGATATTATATCTCGGTATTCAACGTCTTACAGCACACCATATTCCAATATTTTGAGGATGCAAGTGTTTTTCATGAAACATATGTGGATTTTCACTTTCACATCCTACTGTTCTGACTGTTAACATACTCGTTAAGCTGGAACCATGTTTCATCACTAAAGAAAACGTGTCAAGCACACAAACTCTTATGTTACTCAACAAATCATTGAAAACACCTACAATACTGTAAACGCTTTATCAAGTCTGGTTGACACAGTTCTTGAAACACACAAATGCGATATAGCTGCAGGTGTAATTTCTTTGCAGCTCTATGTGCACTAGAGTAAGACATTTGTGCCTGTGATGAAAATTTCCTGAGACTTTTACACGGAGATTTTTGTAACGGCTCCTTCACATTTTCAATCTTTTTACCAGTCAGCACGGATGGTCGTCCACTTCGTTTCCTGTTGTGCACACCTCCAGTCTCACGAAAACGGTCAACCAGTAGTGTGGTGGACTGTGGTGCCAATCAGCTTTCCTAAGGATGTCTATAACTGAGAGGTGAAAGTAGTGCCGTGGTCGGATGTGATGTGTTCTGGAACACTGTATCTGGAGATCTATCCGGAGTGCAGGAAGCTGAAGTGGCATCGGTCATTGGGGTAACTTCAGGTCATCTTGTAGAGCGGTCTACGATGGGAAAGAGGAAGCTTTGTCCTTCTACGTTAATGTGGGCGAAGCATCTCTATAGTTGGTGGAATTATCCGAGGCCCACCTCATTATGTCGGTGGACTTTGGATCTCTGCCAGGAAATGCAAGACCGAACCCAGTTCCCAATGTCACGAGAGATACAGTGCCACATGAATTTCTGTGTCAGTAGTCATGTAAATGCTCGTTGTGAAAGATGTGATAGGTTATGTATGAGGTTGATGACGTGACGGTTCAGGGATGCTGGTATCCATGGGCATGGTTGTCCTTTGCTGATGTCGCAGAGAATGGCGGTGCTGGAGTCATCCAGGGGCACACCCTGGCACTGTAGAAATGTAATCAATGTTCTAGTTGCTGATGTTCCTGTGTCCTGCTGTTGTTCCTTGGCGAGGTGATTATAGTCTAGTCCTAGTTGAACTGCATCAATTTCGATTCTGGCAAGGGCATCAGCTATTGGATCTTTCTTGCCTGGAAGGTGCTTGAGGGTACAGTTAAATTCACAGATGGCGGAGAGGTGCCGGCATTGCCGTGGAGGCCGTGAGTCTGTTTGTCTAGTGAAGATGTATACTCAGGGCATGTATGAGACGTGTAAAACTGTAGCACTTAGTAAAGCTACGCCAACATTAAGGTGCTTCCGTTTCAAACATCACGGTATCATGATTCAAAAGCATGTTGTGAACCAATGGGTGTGCATAAGTGGCACATGGCAACTGAGATTTCAGGGTTACCAACATGTGCTACTTGGTCTCGGGCGTGTTTCAGATCACATCGCTGATTTTCACAGTTTCCCCTAAAAAGAGGGCCGATACTTTTTCGAGGAGTTGTACATCCTGGATGCAGGTGGAGAGTGAGATGACAGAAGGTAAATTGCCTGAGATCAGATTATAGTTCCCTGTGAGAAAGCTGGTGGTGGATAGAGGGGACTTACGTATCCTCTGCTTGCTGGGCAAAATAAGAGTGAGTGCGAACAGTCTCATTACTTGAATCTTACCAAACACAATTAATAGCCCTCCAATGCCCAAATATAAGACTGCCAAAACTCTTATTTTATACACACAGTTGAAAGACTTTAGTCACTCAGTGGAACCATGACCTTTCTCTAGGATTTCCCCTCGAACTCGATTTTCTTCCTCCCTGGCTGACCTTAATATTAGAGTAAATATGAAAGCACCGGTGAGTGTATATGTAAAGGTCACCTTGATGAGTCACAATCAAACACCCTCTCTAATCACTGGTCGCCAATCACGTGATGCTGGTGTGTCTGTTGTGGTAAGCTGGTAACTCTCTCTCTCTCTCTAGGTGTGTTGGATTCATTATAGTTTTTCTGTCTAATTGTGTGTGTCCATTCGATTGTCCTTTCCCGTATTCTTCTGCCCCTGTTAATATTTTGGAATGAACTTGTTTGGGGTTCTGCCTTTCTGTTCTTAGGTCAATTTCACAGTTACGTGTGTTGGTAATATTTCCATTTTTTCCAAAGGATGCGGACCTGAAGAGCGAGGGGTGGAAAAAATAAATTAGTATAGAGGAGAGACATAAATACCCAGTAACATGGGTCTCACTCACATTTAAGCCTTAATTCAAGCCCTGAAAATATTCAGCTCCATCTTCACGAAAGCAGTTTCAATCAACCTAGGTGGCATATTATAGTCATTACATGGACTGTCAAGTTAAAACCAGGTTGCTAGCATTAATTAACATGCAGTCTTCCATATGAATCTCTTCCAGTCTTGCCCATCTTGAGTTAGTTCTTTTGCTTCATTCATATTTACTCAGCACTGGAGAGTTTAATGGGAAAAATAATAGTTTTTATTTTCACGGGGCTTCAACTAGGATCCACAGTATCTTGATGCTAATGTACAGTCGGCGGCAGAAGTCCTGTCGCCTCACCTGCTTTACTGAGACGAGCAGTGTTCATAGACTCGAGAAATACGCAAGTATTCTACACTTAATAATCTCGAGTCTATGAACTTCGCGTTCCTCGGGGAAGAAAGTGAAGTGACAGGACTTTTGCCGCCGACTGTACTATGCATTATTAATGATCGAAAAGGTCTGCTTCTGCTTTAATAGTGGTTCCACTTCACACGGTGGGTTTTCCTACTTTAACCATTCTGTCAAACTAATGCATATTTTATCTCAAGCTATAGACCTCTCGGTATAGCTGAGGTAGGCTATATTCAGCATAGTATATAGGCTAATAGAATCAGCAGGCTCCTCGTAATTGCATGACGTAATCTTGAACATAAAATAGTACATCTATGAGTAGGTATCAATCTCCCTCTTCCTACTGGGAGTCTTGCCCCCATACACGCTCAGTGCCACTGAGCAAACATACTGCACAAAAATTGGCTTTCACAGTGCAGTTTGTGCGTGTGTGGGGTAGTTTGTGGCCCGTACAGTTCCACAAACTACTCACACACACACACACGCTGCACTGTGCCAGCCAGTTTTTGCACTGTTGTTTTTAGTGTAACTGAGTGTGTATGGGTCCCTTTAGGGCAATCTTCCATTAATAAATTAGAATTTAATCAGAACATTGAAATTTCGAGCTTGTCATTTTATTTTCCACAGACACACTCAAGGAGAGTGAAAGTTTGTGTGTAAAGGTCAATTATGGGATAATATGTTACTTGTTAATATTTCTGAAGCAAGGTATTAATGCCACTTGTTTATGTAATTAGAACAAATGTTGAGACATTGTTTGACGACGGAATAGGTTATAACCTTAAATATGAATGAGGGTGATTTAAGAGTAGATACAGTGAGGAAGAGATTGTATATAGTGTGGTGAGACAGAAAGTGATAACCGTATAGGGTTGAGGGACTGATCGATGATAAGCAAACTCAACACACATTAAGATTATTCTCCAGTTTCACATTACTGTATGCCTTGAGGTTGACTTAGACGACACGTTGCAATATAAATTTTGAATTGTTATTAAAGGATAAAGATGCAGACACTTAAACATTATGCACTGACAGGCAGTGTCCTTAGTCTGTCGTCAGAGGGTCGTATCACTTCACACACACACACACACACACACACACACACACAGATTTATTGATTTATTCAGCACGGTAATTTATTATTTGTTTGTTCTTATCTATCTACAATATCATTGCTCTTATCATTAAATTATTTAAATTTTCATGCCAGATGTTGAGTTAGAGAATGCTGTTTGATCCACTGAAGTGAAATATTGAAAAGTCGACGTCTGGACACTTCACACTGGAACGTGTGAATTATGCCAGGAAACAAACCACCAGTGTTACTAATAGGGGATCTTTTTTGTGACATTGTATGGAGGAATCGGACACAACATAAACAACCAAAAAGAGAATCTCTCCTTAAGCGTATTGAAGCTCATCTCAGTCGTTTTATATGTTTTACCTTATCGGTATTGGTATATTAATTAATTTTCATATGAAACCAAACAAATTCATCTTTTAAGGTTATATGCTAGAATTTCGTCTGGAGGTTGAGGTTTGGGAAGCCTTCCCCTTCTTTACAGTGTTCCGATCACGAAAAATCGTAATAATAAGTGAAGAAAGGACAGATTAGACTGAGAAAAACAAAAGATACACGGTAGAATCTCTAGGACGAGGGAGAAGGCGATAGAGAAGTGGGACAGTTAGCTCGAAGGAAATACAAAGAAAGGATGGACGGGGTAAAGGCGACATAGAGGAGACCAGTGAGCTCATATAGGAAATGAAAGAATAGAAGGATAGTCGAAGAAAATGAGGGAAAAGATAGCCTTTCCGATTGATGGATACTTGTCTGTCTGTTCAGACGATCAAATCAATCGTTTAGTTTATTCAATGTTGAGTGACTACTCTCCAAAGCTTTGATTGAATGTCCATGAATGCATCACAACAAACTGAATAGTGCATAGAGGCAACTTAATGTGCATTAGTAAGAAAAATGATCCACCTTGAAAATAAAAGTTCCAACAATTAAGTCAAGAAAATTAATGAATAAGCAGCACCTCGAACAAATATTATTATTAAAATAGACCAGAGACACAAAAGCTGAAAGAGAATGCAAGCATTCTATCAATCTTAGGATCCCAGCCCCATGAATCTAACTTAAGAAAAGAAGACTGGGTAGAGAAAGAAAGATGAGTAGTTAGCTCAATAAAAACATATTAGCCTTACTCTTGAAGCCAGCCAGTCCTACACCATCAAAGACAGATTCACTAAGGTCATTCATTCTACAATGACGCATACCGGTACTAAGGGCCAAACGATCGACTGTACTAACAAGTTCCACATCGCGGCTATTCGTAAGCAAACATATTGGAGGCCAACACACCACGAGTGACAAGAGTTTGAACATACATAGGTAGGGAGAAGAGTCGGACTCGATGTAGCATTTTTCAAGTGCTGTAGAGTTGTGGGCTCCGAGCATTGAGCAACACATCACTGGCTCCATTATTGAACAGTTACTCTGCCTCCGCACAGACACCATTAGCCATTCTTTGACACTCAATAAGCTAATCCCACTTCGCTATGCAACGATCACGAGTTTATCTACGATAGGCACCCTGCTTTAAGGTCAAATGTAGCCCTACACTCATCAGTAAATCAAGGTTAATCACTATTGCACACACGAATGATCTTCTTAGACACATACAAAGAGCATACATACAAAGTACAAAGAGCGAAACTATACTGTAATATCACACTACTGTTAATGTAGCCTATCTGTTACATCATAGTGAGTGTGTGGGAGGTGTAGGACAGGCCGGATAAGATAACACGCTACTGTACAGGTTTAAATTCATTTTAAATCACCCTTACAGCACGATGCCTTATGGCACGCCACACTCTGATCCACGTAATCAATCACGCCGGCTGTAACAGTGATCGTTGCCAAGTCCCAAAGCAAGGAGTGGCTGTTATATAAAATTTGTTGTAATATTATAAGAATTACATATCGATTTTTCAGAGTGTGTATTGTTTAGACTGGTGACCGTTAGCACAAATATACAGTAAAGTCAATGTGACGCTGCTCTCCCACTTATTCACAGTTGCACACACACACACTTCACTCACACACACAAGAACTCACTCGCTTATTATTTCATACAGTCATTCTTTCATTCACTCATATGCACACTCACTCACACTTATTCACTCGAATCTCCTTATTGTAACACATACACATATACACACTTACATATAGATACAGGTACCCACCACACGTAATCACTCGTTCACATTCAGTCACTCATTCACAAACGCACTTTACATAATTATTTTGTAGTAATTTTAATGCCCAGGTGTTATATCATTCCTTCTCCCAACTACCGTCTATGATTGCAGCTCGAGGAACAAGTCTACCCCGCCTTCAACTCCCAACTCCACCTCTATTCTCTATTGAATAACCACAAATTTTATCATGTGGTGTAAATGATGGCTGTTGTAATCAATTATCGTACTCACTGTCAACAGCAAAGACGATATCATGTCTGTCTTGAATTAATAACATTCGTAAATGACAAGCATAAAGACATATTTATAGAAACGAACGCAAAATTTTCTCTCTCACTCTTTCTCTGACGAGAGAGAATGGAGACTTCACCACAGATGAAGAGCGATTTAGTAATATCCTTAACACATTCCTTGCATCAGTCATACTACAGAAAACACGAATGATATACCAACGGACACAACAGTCCAGAATGGAAACATCGAGGTATTAAGTAATATCAACATAACAGATATTGACGTAATAAAATGTAAATAAGTCACTTGGGACAGATACGATCCCCCTCGCGTATTAAAGAAAGCAAAAAGCGAAATACTTAAACCGCCGACTCTGCTCTTTAATTATTCTCTACACACTGGGATAGTACGTGACAAATGAAAGCTCGCTAATGGAACATCAAAAGGCAGCAAATCTCTATACCCAGCAACTATCACTCTATTAGCCTAACCTCGGCTGTATACAAAATGCTAGAGACACTCATACGAGATAGACTTACAAACCACTTAGAGGAAAACAACTCAGAGACACTCGACACGATTTTCGTAATAAACTTTCTTACCTAACGAACCTATTAGAATTTTTAAATTATATTTTTAGTTATTGCGATAAGAGTAAAGCAGTAGACATAATTTCTCTAGTTTTCCAAGAGACATTTCAAACTTGGCAAATGTTTTATAATGCAGATAAGTGAAAAGTGTTCCACATCGGATATCGTAACTTATCAGCAAACTATACTCATTGAATGGTACTTAACTCGAAAGTGTAAATTGAGAGAAAGACTTAGGGATAACAGTATCAAGTAACCTAAATTCTCCAACCAGCACTGTACGGAAGTGATTAAGGAAGCGAATACAACTATTGGCTTTATTGGTAGAGCATTCGAGTATAAGTCGAAAGACACAATCCTTACTCTGTATAATTCCTTGGTCTGTCCACTTATGGAATATTGTGTTTAAGCCTGGTGCCCGTAAAGATATAGCAAAACTGGAAAGAGTCCAGCGTAGGGTTACTAAAATCATACCAAGTCTGAGGAACAAACCGTACGAGGAGGTACTAAGAGAATTAAATCTATTCCTGTTAACACAACGTAGATTAAGAGGCGACTTAATCCAGGTATTTAAAATTATCAAAGGCATAGATAATATGGTCTACAATAAGAATTTCATTACTGACCAATCAAATTACACGAGAGGAAACGTTTGTAAAATCATATATAAATCTTTTAACTCGCACGAACCCAAGAATTTCTTTTTTAACCGAATCGTCAAATTATGGACTGGGCTTGCCAGTAACGTAATTGACTGTAGACAGCTTCAAACGTTAATTATATAAGCACCTTGCACCTACTTTCCGCCTTTCCTATAACATTTCCTTGGGGTATATTTCTGCAAACCCCAAAAGGTGATTACTTCTGACTTGTTTTCCTGCACACCTTAGGCCGGAGGGAGTGGTGGGTGGGGAGAGATCCTTCTACTTTGCTTTCCCTATTTACAACTATTACTGGGGAGTAATTTATTTTCTATCGGTAATTCCCAAATCAGGTCACCTCGTGTGGACCGTAAGGTCTGTTGATCTGTTACTAGAACACTGTAAATAAAAGTAATCAGACTATTCTTTGTAGAAATGTAATCTAAGCTTCCTATCCATATCACGTAGCCGAGTGTCTAACACACACACTATATCCAAACCTAGTATTTTCACTGACATAATGGCTATTATACTGTCTATTTAGTCATCCACATAAACGAAGTTCATGTTTGTGATTTAGATGTTCATTCATTATATTGGTGAAGTCTTGCTGGCAGCATCACACCATTATAAATGCATCTAAACATGGAGGATAAGGTGAGGCTAGACTGACCCATAAAGTTTTTTCACTGTAGCTTACCATTCAGAAATAACGCCTCTATTGTATGTAATAATGCAGCCTAATGTTAAACGATAATGAGTACCGTGGCATTAATGGTTTTGGCGAGTGTGTGTGTGTTGGAAGGCAGTAATTATACCACAGGAATGAGGTAATGACTCCGCCCATAACACTATCTGATAAGCCTTTCCCTCGCTTATTAGCAATGCTGATAGTCGTTATCTCACACATGGATCCCCTTTATATTCTCGTGATAATATAATTTCCGTAACTAAGGAACGCATTTCTTATTTTACTTATTCTAGTTAATGTATTGCCATACAACTTTTATCTTATGTACAGTACTGTACGTTACTCTATTTGAAACTGGAATCCGGACTCTCAGATAATTTCACTGTTTCTCTCTGTGTAAACACATTAATAATTTAGTGAAAATAATAGTCGGCTTGGGACTGAAGTTTTATCACAAGTAATAAAATAGGTGAATAGAAGTAGAGACACAAACGGAAAGAGTGTGATGGCGTGAAGTGTGTGTACGGGAGGTATGAGTGTTATCAGCAGTCAGGATATGGGTGAGCCTGCGGGGGACAGTGAACTAACACCAGTAGTAGAGCCGACCCCGCTGTGGTTACGACACACACTGTCACACTCTCTGCAGCTCTTCTACCACTCTCTCCACAACCTCAACCATCACGATCTTCAAACGCTACAGGTATATTCTTCATCCTCTTTCATTACCAGTTTCTCTGCTACTCGCATCCCTACAATTATCAGTGAATCAGTAGGAGTAGAAACATTGCAGGGTTAGGATAGACACACCCGGCTACTATACCTCTTCGCTCCACTACCTCCACCATGATCAAAATTCAAATCAATACGACAAGTTCTGAACAAATATATATACTCCATTTTATATACCTGCCGAAAATATATCTATTCGCTCATAGCATTTCTTGGCCTTTAACGTAAATGTAAAGTAATGAAAGATAAAAGTACACTAAACATTTACACAACTAGGGTATCAAAATTTTATCTATAACCTATAAACACTAGAATTAACACGAAACACGTATTTAAGGTCATATTATTTGTAAGGGAAATGGTGCATTTTCGCCACAAATATAGCCCACTACTAGTGACACTAGTAATGTTATTTGTATAAACTTTTTCGATGGCGACATTGCCACGTATGGTATCACTCGTCCTCCTTCACCATTTCAGTCAACATCCTCTCTTGTGGTGTAAAGAGAAAGTTTGCTTCTGTCACTGAATCTGTAAAAACAACCACACAGACATACCATCATCACCACAACTATCACCATCACCAGTGCTATCAACTCCACTGCTACCACTCATTTCTCTCATATCAAATTCACTGAGCACAAACCACTCACTAAACCACAAAGTCTTTCTCTCTTCACCAACGTGATCTACGTTTCACCTCATTATCGTCACCATCATGATCCTCGTTATCATCATCGTTACAATCATCATAATCGTTAAACCCATATTCATCATCATCGTTATCATCACCATCATCATCATCATCATCATTGTCGTTGTCGTCACCATCAACATAATCATTATCACCATCTGCTTGCTTTATCATTAACAGTGACAACAGCATCAATCTTTGAGACGTGGCAAAAGATGGCCTTGAAAGGTTGATAAGTAGTAGTGGATAAGGAATAACAGTGAATGAGAAGGAAGGGACCATTGTTGATGACGTGTCGCTGCTGTTGCTTCGTAAGGTCAAAGGCACCACATTCCTTCCAACATTTATAGCCTTGATTAAGGAGGTAATGGTGTTGGTTAATCTGGAGCAACTAATTCCTGCACACTATTAATTTAGTCATGTTCCCTGACATAATTAAGAGCAATCATGGTATTTATTGGTAGATAACCTAAGTACCATTACTTTGCCCGATCTAATCTTAATATGCGTTATATTATTATTATTATTATTATTTTTAGGTTATTTACTATAATATAGAGTTGGTAGTCGACATCCTAAGCGCTGCTGGGGTGGTTGATATTCAGGTGATCCTTGTTTAATATATTTGTTGTCATCCAGTCATGATATACTCGGCAGATGATTAATGTCGTGCATGGAAAAGAGAGAGAGAGAGAGAGAGAGAGTGAGAGTGAGAGTGAGAGTAACGACGGATGTGTGTTGGGTCGGTTGTCCGTTTGTTCTGATAGCCTACTGTTTACCCAACCACCCTGTTTACCCAACCACTCTGTTTACCCAACCACTCTGTTTACCCAACCACTTTGTTTACCCAACCACTCTGCTGACCCAACCACTCTGTTTACCCAACCACTCTGCTGACCCAACCACTCTGTTTACCCAACCACTCTGCTGACCCAACCACTCTGCTGACCCAACCACTCTGTTTACCCAACCACTCTGTTTACCCAACCACTCATCTACCAGAGTAATAATAAAAATAAGTATAATGATTATAATAATAATAATATTAATAACAATAAGGGTAATAATAATATAATGATATTGATAACTATAATATAATAATTTGAAATTTATGATGAATATGAGGATGAAATTATTTAGATTGATAATAGTGTTAATAATGATGATAATCACTGAATAACGATTTTAACTTATTGTAATAACAATTATCTTTAATAATAATAATAATATTAATATTAATAAGAATATTTAAAATATAATATCAATAACAATATTATTATTATTATTATTATATAATATTAATAATAATAATAATAATAATAATAATAATAATAATAATAATAATAATAACTTTTAAAATTCGTTAAGAAAATTGACTCTATAAATCTAGACGGGTTTATATAAGCTTCATAATCATGCAGAGATGATGAATATGACCTGTATGCTCTGCCACATTCCACACAATTACATGACCTGAATTTTTTACAAAATCTGTACATTCTGATAAAAGAGAGAGAGAGAGAGAGAGAGAGAGAGAGAGAGAGTAGGCTATGATGAGCTAAGTAAAATATGTGTTAAGTTACTTGGCTGGAGGTGTGACACGTTCCTTCCTTGTCTTTCCCTCACACCCCAACCACCACTATCACTACTAGTACTAGTAGTTCACCATCACTCATCACCACTATTTCATTTACCACTGACTATCATCATCATGACCATCACTATTCATTCACCATTATTATAACCTGTCTATCATCATTCTCACCACCAAACATCTCCTTCACAACCATCATCTCATTCACAATCACTATCACCAGCCTACAATTTATAATCCATACTATCATAACTACCGGTATCTCATTCACCACTAAAGGGGATTATTATAATTAAATGATTGCCACCCCTTGCTCAGACTATACTAAAAGAGGCACAGTAGCTCCCTAAACTTTCGTTAAAATAAAGTGTTTTAACATCCTGGCACCATGGACGATTTATCTGACATGTAACGATACGACAAGTGGACGGAGACAAGGTTTCATTTTGTCCATCCTTCTAACCCACTTTAACGATAGCTTTGGGAGCTACAGTACAATTCATAAATGAAATTGGTATTAATGTTTTGGAACTTTATTTCAAGTTTCCGTACAAAATTCAATAACCTGTGTTTCCTCCATGCGCCTCACGAACAGCTTGAATTCTCCTTGGGTTGTCTGCTGTGTTGTCACTCATGTTCTTAATTAAGCACTTCGTTGAGTTTTCCCTCCAAAAAAGCACAATTATAACGACTCCAGCAGCATCGGACCTTCACCTAGATCCTTCATGATCGCACCCACCTGACATTGATGTCAGCTGAATTGCTGGGCCATTCTTCGTTTCTGAAAGTGTCGATCTCGTTGCCTTTGAGGTGTTAGGTTGCGCTGACCTTCATGCAGGGCGTGATGAAATGTAGCCTCTTGCACATCCAGAACACAGGTAGGGTCTTTCATGTAAGGAATCATATACAGAGAGAATAACATATCACGGATCGAAATTAGGGCCCATCCCTGCTGGTTCCTCGTGGTTTGATGATCCAGATTATTTTTTTTACTGGAAACATTATGAACATTCATTGAGAATCATCTTATCAGGAGTCTTCGACCATATGACGTCATATTGAGAATTTGATTTCTGAGTAACGTAAACGAAGAATTCGTCACACACCACCAGGTGCAGAAAATCCTCCTAGACCAATCACGCAGAAAATTGCAAAACCAAAGACGATCCCCTCTGTCCTTTTTCTTTCGAGTTTTGTCAAACTCATGCCACGGTTTTAAACCTTCTCGAACCCTCAGCCGATACACAGCATGGCGACTGACCTGTTTGTTTCGACGGACAAGGATTATTAGCATCTTCAAGCTTCATGTTTTGTGGTTAATCGTGGTGGGATATTAGATAATATTAAGGTCAATGAGTGTTTATATAGCTGCAAACTTTATCAATTATCGCAGACTAACACAATGATTCATAATGTCACAAGCTTAACGATTAAGCTTAACCTCACAAGCTTAACCTCCATTCTCCGCTCCCACCTTTTCTACGTTAACTTCCTCAGCCAAAGCTCACACCACCAGCGACTCCAGGCACTCCATTTGACTACTCGGCAAATGTAAAACTTTACGATTTTAATTGAATAAATCTGTGCTGAAAAACTTTTTCTTCAACCAATAGCACTACTTATTAATCAAATGTCATTGTCTCACACTTTCATGAGGTTTTGTACTGTTCTCTATTTTTCTTTATTACGTCATGATTTATAGCTCCTTGTTAAATGAAACAATTCAATGTCACCTACACTTAGAGTATAGGCTTATGCAAAATTCACTTTGTTTTAAACATATATACGCCATTAACTAATTAAATACTTCCTTTTTTGGTTTCTACATATTGAGGATGTTCAGCAAAAACGTGCAACATATCAGGGAATGTATGTATACCTGAAACTAATGTAAATGACTAAAAAACCTTACTGCTAAAACTCAATAGTTTAGTAGTTACAGCACTTCAAAAGTCTGCTAGGGATGTCATGGATTTAGGGGAGGATAAAACGTCAACCATTAACAATGAGACTAATCGACAAATGGCAGCATAAGTAGTATGACATTAACATTTATTAACACACTACATCACATTGGTGTGTCTCTCCATCCCCAATCCCCCCCTCCCTCATGCTGCCATGCCTCACTTAGACTACCAAACTAAAATTGACATGTTAGCATGTAGCAAGAATTATTCTTGTCTGATACTGTACACTTCATGTTACTTTTTCCAAGATGTGTTAGTCTATCACATAAAGTTAACAACGTTGAGCAATGATATGATTTAACTTCTAAACTAATAATACACGATTTGGCAAAATGATAATTTTTCATTTTACAGCTAATAGTGTCCGAGGAATAATGCATGCCTGATTAACGACATACTTTTACTGAAAATTCTGTATATGAAAATTATCTAATCAATCAAATACCGCGAATCTAAGATTTCAGCAAATAACACATATCGTATGGAGACCAATATTTCTGATCTTGTGACCAGCCTCATATCCTGACGACGTGGTCAGATCCCAAAGTAGGTGTTAAACGGTTCTCTCCATCTTTTGTATAATTAATTAATTATTCTGTTGGGTAACTCTGATCCACTTCTACTGTTATCCAGCTTTCCCTATTAGTATGACTTACTTTCCATTAACCGCATTTTGTCGAGGTATCTCGAAATTGAACATGAATTTAGATCAATAATTCAGTTTATTTCGCAGATGGGGACACTCCATGGGCGAGTTTTTAGTCCTCACCTTGTTCAATACGGTACTGAAAAAAATGCACTATTGGTCGGCATGCTTCCAACAGCAGAATGTGTTTAATATAAATGCTGACGTAGGTACAATGTGGAGAGTCAGTTTTCTAAGCTGAATTATTATTATTTGCCAGTAATACAGGGACAGGATAATTAGGAGAGCAGACATTCCAAACATTCGTGTTATATGAAAATGCTATGAAATTTATATTTTACCAGGAATTAAACTCATAATATTTTTTACAGGTGATGTCCATGACGCAAATCGACCGCGACGGGCTGCGTGACGCCTACAGTGACGTAAGGGACGACAAGTCAGAGGTCAACTGGTAGGTGTCGACACTCCTGTGGTTGAGCTGCCTGTACAGACGGCTGTAAAAGTTTATTAATTTTTTTTTAATAATTTGTACCCTGAAAATTGTAATTATGGTGAATGTGTTCCTTCGATTATTATCTAGTGTGTGTGTGTGTGTGTCATCCTTCAAGAAACGCTGAGTGAAACTACAGAAATTTGACGCTTATTGTACTCCAATGTACTGTAGCGTCAAGGGAAGTATTATGCAAGGACATTGTTGGTGGGGTCGACGATGGAATAATACCGGTAAAATGACTTCCAAGACAATCTGCAAAGAGGGACAATTAATTAGTGAGAGAGATTGACTCTGGTGCCTTACGGGACACCAAATCCCTTAATTAAAGTACTGTTCAAATCACGAAGACCCCATTATTTCTTTTAATTTCCTTGTTTGTGCTGTCCCATCTCGCTATCTATCACCTTCTCCCTCGTTATAGCGTGCCTACAGGGTTTTCCAGGACTATGGCAGGCTTCCTTCATCGTCAACAAAATCAGTCATACGAGGCCAACTGATCTGAATAACCCAAGAACAGACAGACGATATAATTTTGTCAATTAATCTTGAGGGTCAACCGCACGGAAATGAAAGTATTGTGATGGTTCTGTGTTCTCAAGTGGGATTAGAAAGCTCAACAGTGGAGTGGAGAGAAAGTCATGGAGTCTGAAATATACCGTTGTGTGTATGTGTTGCAAAAAAACTGGGTGTAATGTTGTTGGTACAGTAATGAAGGTTGTCTCTGTGTATTGAAGATAGTATGATTCGCCCCTGTAGAGGGAGTGATTGTAGTTGGTCTACGTCTCACAAACCATTTTGAGAGAGAAAGAGATAATAGTAGAATGCACCGTTGAAAAATGTATTGGTATCCATGAAACGTGTGGTCATATAGTGCAATTTGTAGCAGGGAGTTGTACATACGAAATGAATGTGAATAGAATATAGAATAGAATAGGCTTATTGCTCAGAGTTCTATATGAAGTATGGAACATAGATTCCAAGCACATAATTGCATTAATAAATAACACTAATATGTTAGGCTTTATCTAAACATAATAAACACATTTCTAAAAAATGGGTGTAAAGTTCATCATAACTTCACCATTGATATTTTTCATTAATAAGATATATTCATATTGAGTTGGATTATTTCTGTGTGTGTGTATTAGGGGTGAAAATGCGGAATGTGTGTGTCTGTTTAAAAAGATGGGACGAATGTGGAGTGAATGTGTGTGTGAAGGATGAAGTGATGGAATAAACGTGACCGTGTGTGTGTATGTGCTTCAGTGGTGGAGAGGCGGAATGAGTGTGTGTGTGCATTATGTGTTCGCGTGTGGCAGGGATGTAGAGAGGAATTGAATGTGAGAGTGAGAGTGTGTGTGTGTGTGTGCGAGCTGCCTGGAGTACATAGTAGACACGCCCACACTGAGTCATCACTAGCCTACCCTACTGACGCCAACCTTCCCCAGGCCCCACCATCCTATAACTCTCTGGTATCGTTGCCAATGTAGGGTTTTTAGTTTTTACACGGCCAACAGTGACTCACGTTTCGGATATCTGTGATTGGTTTGAGGATGAAAAAAGAAGCCTGAATCACACTGTAGGACGAGGGATAATGTGATAAGCGAAGTGGGACAGCAAGCACGAAGTAAATATAGAGAAAGTAGGTGTTTGTGTGTGTGTGTGTAAGGGGTGAAGAGATGGAATGTGTGTGTACGTTTTTAAATTAGTATTTCCTCCATGGGCATCAGGAAGAGCTTTAAATTGGCATCACTGAAATGTCACTCTTCCTCTTATTCTTTCTGTCCTTCAAATATCCACACCACCGATTTCTACCTCTCTCCTTCATCCTTTATATTCTTTACTTCTATATTATTTTCTTCTATATTACTTTCCTTCTATGTCCCTCGTGCTTCCTCTGTCTCCTTTCCATCGCCTATTCAAGGGGTTTCTTATCGTGGATATATGACAGAATCTGCTGAATGAAAGAGTGAGTGAATACTAACAAATAAAACGTTTAAAAAATATGCGTAAATAACTACGGAATCATAGTATAATATGCCTGAATAGGGAATTGCTAAAATGAAGTCAGTAAGCCTTGGAAAGTTGTCCTGCACTAATTACTATTATTAAGTTCATCCTCCGATTTCATGCTTTAAAAAAAAAAATTGATGTATTCAATTCGTCCTGAATGTTAGGATTGTACAACGCAACGCTCATACAAAAGTAGCTCGACTGTTTAACGATAATATATAAAACATAATTTATAGATGTTAGCATGAGCAAATGAACTAAACTGCGTCACACAGTGTTGACGATTATAGTCATGATACAGAGGCATGAGTCACCAGCCTTCCCCTCCACCCCTTTGGTGACTGAGAGGGAGAGAATAAATTTGTGTTTGTATGCATATCACTCAAAAGTTGGGTTCAGTACCGGAACATCGAATACAGACTCAATATATATGTGAAACTTATGTTGACAGAACTAAGGTTATATTTATGTACTTATAAGTATTATGGTCCAGGGTTACTCACTTGGGATCGAAAAAGGAGTGATATATGGTGTCAGTCACTTTTGGTGTGTGCATGTAATTGGATTATGTAGCGTGTAGATGTGGCTGGGATTGTGAAAGCAACAACATTGTGTTTGTGAGGTGTGATTTAGGTGTTAATTAATGCTTCGTGACAGTTGATGGTCAATGTAAAGTTGATACACTAATGTGTTATGGACATAATTATTAAGGGAGTACAATATAGTGTAAGTAAACTGTGCAATGTATGAATGAGTCTGGGTGTATGGGTGATATGGAGGGACCTGGTGTGAAAGGTAGGTGAACGGAGTGGAAAAATGAGGACATGAGGGAGAGGAAAGTGAGTGTGAGAGAGGGAGGGAAGAGGTTGATCGATATTGAGATAACTGTCAACTCTTATGACCCTGCAAACTGGGTTATAACCTATCCAGAGTGACTGACTCTGGGTGCTGGCGGCCAAGGGGTAGGTAGGCCAGACAAGTCGATGATTCATACTGGGAGGTACTGGGGGTGGGAAGGGTGTCTGTGTGGAGGCTGGCTCGTCGGAAAGTGACGACGCTAAAAGCTAGGTGTGGCAAGGGGCAGCTACTAACGCTTTTAGGGTCGTGTCGCACTGTTTTTCGGGAATAATTCTGTAACTTAAGGTTGGATCAGTATGATGTTTTGCCACGGCTTATTTCACACCTTCCGCTAATTGTTGGCAATATTATGGAATACCAAAAGTGAATAACTAAGGCACTTGTCCCCGAGAAATGCGTCATTTTTATGAAATTTAACAATGAGATACGAACGATCATAGTGTGACGTATATACCACGTTAGTCCACAGGCTCCACCCATCCCATTCTTTCTCTCACCCACCTTTCTCTCTCTCTCTCTGGTTTCGAAACCTTGTTCGAAAATTCAACATGGTCACAAGCTTTAGGCTTAAAGATGTATGGTATATATGTCACACTGTGATCGTTCGTATCCCATTGTTAAATGTCATAAAAATGACGCATTTCTCGTGGACAATTGCCTTAATTATTCACTTTTGGTAATCCATAATAGTGCCAAAAATTAGCGGAAGGTGTGAACTGTAAAAAAACCCTCGGCAAAACATCATACTGGTCCAACCTTTAGTTACAGTTATTCCTGAAAGCATTAGTAGGTGTATGTACCGTAATAATATGTTTTTTATTTTATTAATTCTATATTATGGAAGATGAGGAATGAAGTCATAAATACCTCTTAATGTCCTCACCAAGGAAATTCTATAAAGAGTGAGAGGTTCTAAATCAAATCTATTTTCATTCGAGATGCCTTGACACATTGCGTTTGAAGACGCAGCTCGGTAAGATGGATGAAAATAATGTTCCAGTATTCACCAGTTGTGTACATTATATATATGAAAGACCGAGAGTACAATTAAACTCTTGGGTAGCAACCTCCTATCCTTCTGTTCCCTTCATGATCGCTGTCTCACCTTTCTATGACCTACTCCCTCTCCTTCTAATAACAAATTTCGGTAAAAGTGGGGTAAGGCTGAATAGTTTGGCGAGTGTTGCATGCCATTCTAGAATAAGGATGATACATGCATTAATGGTGATTATATTTTTCCAGGGCTGTGTTTAAGTATGACGGGAGCAACGTGGTGGTCTCAGCTAAGGGGGAGGATTTCGACGAGTTCAAGACTCAGTTCGGCGATGATGAAAGAGCCTTTGCCTACATTCGTCTGCAGGTGAGATAATATACAGTCACGAGCCATTTTGAGTAGCCAGATCTACTATCAATAGTCTATATAATGTGGTATTAAACGAGCTCGAGCAAGTATGAGACAGGATGAGTATTGTATTTGGTTCACTGGTATGTCAGATGATTCGAAACTTTAACAAGACCTGGTTATTTATTATACCTGGTTATTTATACTTGGTGACTATACAAATAGAACCAAAGTCTCTAGCCCAGCTGAATCAAAGCCCGAGATTTGAAGTAGGCGGTTTCTGGACAACAGTCCACACAACTCGAACCAAAGTAGGCTTTGGGTACGGGCTGTCGTCCATAAACCACCTGCTTCAGATTTCGGGCTTCTGCTCAGGCGGGTTAGAGACTTAGGTATCCGAGTGTAGTACTACCAAAGACAAAAGTCATATAGTTAAATTTGGTGGAAATAATATGGTAAAGAGCTAACCATACTGGGCATGGACGTTATTGTAGTGGGGTTTTCATTATGTTTCACAAGTTATATAAAATCATCGGACAAGACAATGACACGATTATTTAGCTCCGGCCTCAGCCGAGAGCTCAAGGTCTTACCGTAATTATTGTTGTTGTTCTTGGGGCGACAACTTCTAAAATGTTTCAACTGACTCACTCACTCACTCTCTTTCTTCCTCCCTTCCATTTTCTTTTACCGACATTGAATAATTTATCCGAGGGGTTCACCCTTAATAAAAAGGGTTCATTTTCAAAATTTCAATATAACCATATGAATACGAAAATCCAGATAAAATATAATTAATATTTTGAGACCTTTACATATGGATATTTTATTATTTCACTTGAATCATTAAGAGCCAGAGCTTTTGAAGGATTTTCCTTCATGTTCTTGTTGTCTATGATAGTACACTCGCGTACAACATTCCCTAGCCCACAAGAGTCGAAGCCCATAATCTGAAACAGGCGGTCTCTGGACGACAGCTCACGTGGTGCGCAACTGTACAGCCTGCCGTATATATTTGCGGAATCTCTTACAGGTGTAGGGTCTGGGTACGGGTCTGGTAACGGTGGGAAAACATCACTGCCAGATATTTCTGTTGACAAGTAAAATGCATTAAAATTTCCTACTTTGATCAGCCCTATATAGCCGCGCTTTAATGCATTGTCATCCATCTTCATTTTGCATTGACTGAAGATGTCATTATTCTGCTTGAGAATTTACAATGTGAAGGAGAGCATCTGTGAGGAGTGAAGTTGGAAAGAGGTCGGTCGACTTAGTTCGAGAATACAAGAGATCATAAGATGGAAACAAGTGGAGTAGAGTCACATTCATCAATTCCAGACATTCACAATATTTTCTGGTATCATTTAGTGTAATTATCTATTATATATATTATCTATAGAAAGATATTTCTTATGACTGAAATTTGATGACGATACGGCAGTAACCTTCTGCAAGTTTCAATATCGCCAACTGCTACATTGTATGCTTAAACTGACTGTCAGTTCATGTTTATTCATTTAAATAAATTTCATGTCTGTTACAATATGCCTTTCTTTTCATATTTTCAAGATCTGCTCCGTGTGTTTGGGATAAAAAGAGAAATAAAACTCGACAACCTTTCTAAAACAAAAATGTTATTTACCATATAACAGTTTAATACTAATATACAGGTGAAAAAGATAAAACATTAATAGATAGATCAAACCCCTTCAGCAACCTCCTGTAATCTTTTATAAATGGTAGCTTTTTTTTTATTTATTTTTATTGCGCTGTGGTGTCAATCAAAAGGTGGGACCCATGAAAATCCAATGACTACACACACACACACAAGAAATCATAACAGAATTAAACACGAGAGTACAGACAAATAATTACATTATAACCTATTATAATCCACCAAAACGAGAGTATTGTTACAGAAGTTCCTCTAAAACCTGGTGGTTCAGCAGGTGTCGACAAACCACATCCAAGTGGCAGGTCCCCGGGCAGCAAGTGTCTGGCAGTGGGACAAACCAGACAATTGTGTTCTATAGTGTTAGCACGAGGCGCTTGACACAAGCAACAGTCAGTAGGGACAACCGGCTAAATATTGATTGGTGCGCTCAGATAGCGGTACTGGGAACACATGGGAATGACAGTCTCTCCAATGGTGAACACTGATCGAACTTGAAAGCGGCAGGAGGTGAATATTCTGCTCTTATCTATGAAGACAATAATGCCATCATGAGAGGAGGCAGGAGTGGTACCATACTAGATTTCCACCTTATAAAGGCTATCTCGGACACTCCGTGAACTATTTCGGCAAGCTGTACCTATATTAAAGAATTGGATCGGAGTATTCCTATTGGTGTACAGTATTGGCTGATAGTGCTGGACCAGGGTCCATGGAGTGTTGAAGAGCAACTGAACAGAATTCGAAAATGTGAGTCTTCTAAACCTCTCTCAATGTTGAGAATTATTTGTATAATTCACTTTTTCGAACTTTGTTCAGTTGCTCTCCAACAAACCTTGGACCCTGATCCAGCAGTATCAGCCATGGCTGTACAATACTAATGGTGATATTTACATGATTGAAATGTATGGTAATCAACAGACAATATCATCCCAATGCATGACGTTGATAAAATTAATAATGTGTGAGATATCTATTGTACCTCGCAGATTATTATGGTGTTTCACCTATATTTATTATATTTTACTTGGGTAATTTCTGCCTTTAAATGTATCTTGATAATAGATAGATATTTGTGTCTAATATGCATCTGGTAATAGTAGAGGCAACTCATTTACCCCTCCTTCAACAAACCTTTAAAAAAAAGTGCCATTGTTTCTCATTTCATTGCTGGTTTAAATGAAGGAAGGAATTGCTCAGATCAATGACGTCTTTTGAAGAGATGGATAAAAGAAAGATTAAGAGGAGCATTAATGTTTTAATTACTGAATATGCTAATGCGTTTTGCAGAGCACAGTGAAGCACATTTCCAGCAGTAATAGTTAAAACGGGTTCATATATATTTTAAATGGATTCGAGGAATACGGATTACTCTATAGGAAGCTACAAAACAGAACCTCAACTAGTGTATGGAAGTGATTATATTCTTGTCATAGTTTGAAGGAATCAGTAACCATCCAATTTGACTACCCTTAATATTTGCACTACACTTGTTCCTTTATCACATAATACATGGGATATGATTGTGACTGTGTCCCTTTTTCCTCAGACTGGTGACGAGATGAGCAAGCGGTCCAAGTTCCTACTTGTGACCTGGGTAGGTACTGAGGTCTCCCCCATCAAGAAGGCCAAGATGTCCACGGACAAGGCACTCGTCAAGGAAATTTTGGCAGTAAGTTCATTAATGTTTGTGTACTCTACAGGTAAGGAGGCTTGGAGTCTGTACAGCTGTGTCATGACATTGAAATTTAGAAGGTACCATATCGTGAATTCAGATATAGGGTAATCGTAATTGATTACAATCGATTACAGTTTTTCAAGTAATCGTAATCATTCATAATTATTTTTAAAGAGATCGTATTCGATTACACTTAAAATGTAATCGTAATCACGATTACTTTAGTCAGTCTACTGTTTAGTATAGACACTATGAAGTTGAAATACAGAATACTGAAGTTTGAGTGACTAAGTTGGTTATTATCCATGCATATTCCTCTTCCTGTAAACATGATTGTAATAACAATTACATGAACTCGTATTCGTAATCGATTACATCCTTTTTTTTTTTTTTTTTTTTAATCGTCAAAATTTCGTGATGTGATCTCTTCAAGAGAAATTGTGAGGGAAAGGTACTACAAAATATTAAGGGAATGAGAAAGATAGTTGTAATGTCGTTGAGGAAGGGAGTGATAGTCATTTTGAAGTTTAGTGCGAGTTGAAAAATAAATTAACTGTTTTTTTAAAACAAGAAGATTTTCTCTGTCCTGGTCAGAGATGATGGAAAGATCAGAAATCAAGGGTGCCACTGCATCATCAAGTAATGTGGAAAGGAGCTGAAGGGATGGGCGATTGTCAAACCGAGTAGTGCAGGGTGGAATAAACATACGAGTGGATAGGAGAGAAGGTAATTAGTAAAAGAAGAGTGGGTGATAGGACTGAACCCTGTGGAACACCAATGTTGATAGTCTTAGAGGAAAAACAGTGAGAGTCTACTAGACAACAGCAGCTTTAGGCTAGTGGCCAGAAAGGAAATCAGAGATAGAAGTACAGATGGAAGTATAGAGGCCGAATAAGGGTAGTTTAGAAATTTAAAGCTTTGTACCAGACTTTTAAATGCCTTTGATTAACCACGAGTAAAGATATTACCGAAATTCCGAATGGAGGATGACCATAATTATATAAGAGAGGAAGGATGCCAGTCCAATGTCCGTCATGGAAACCATACTGACGATGGTGGGTAAGGTGCTATTGAATTTTGCAAATAAAAATAAATTCAAAGATTTACGACAGACAGGAGTTCAGATCAATGGAGCGATAGTTGGTTGATTGGTGACTGTCACATTTCTCCGAAACAGGTTAAACAAAGTAAACTTCCAGCAGGAAGGAAAAATATTAGATTACAGCCAGAGATGGAAATGTTTGCCGAGGGAGGGAGTCAGCCAGGAAGCACTGTTTTTGAGAACAGCAGGACGACTCCCCTCTAAACCAAACGCGTTCTGAATGAAGAACGTTCAGAACGTTCAGAGGGAAGAAATGACTTAATTTGAAGAGCTTCTTATAGTAGGCATATGAATAGTGGCAGAATCGTCCAGAGTGGAGTTAGAGGCAAAGATTTAAGAAAAGAGTTCAGTTTTATCAATTGAAAAAATGATAACATTTCCATTAGGAAGGATGAGAGGAGGGAAAATGGAAGTGAGGTTGCTGGAGAAATTTCCGGCAAGATGCAAGTGTCAAAGAATACCGTGTTACTAAAGACGAGATCAATTCGAAAGTCAGAGAGAGACGAGAGTAAAATATATACATTTAACAATTAAAACATATAATAAAAAACATCACAATATTACAGCCGGCCACAGATATATCCTAGTATACTCAGAGCAAAATCTATATGTGTTGGTCTATCACCACTCACACATACACTGACAGGGTTGATTGCCACTAGGAGGCAGCTCATCAACGTTCCTCCAAGAAAAGACACCGTAGAGGTCAGCAACAATTATCCTACGGGGCGACCTCACTGTCTGGTCCCACATAGATAGGCAAGCTGGATGACCACACTGGACGTCTAGGACATTGGCAAAGTCTTCAATTAAAATTCACGATGAGGGCGCCTCTTTGTCCAGGCCTTGACGGGAGTAGAATTCTGTTTCAGGTAAATCAATCGCCAGTAGAGATACAGTAAAATTTACACTCACTTTAAATCCAGACTGTAACACTTTCAAGTAAATTCAAGACAAGGAATTTGAAGACAAGGAAAAATACTACGCAAATTAAAAACAAATTCAAGTAGTAAAACACCAATGATCATTAACACGAAAGGAAGTATTCACCTCGACTGGATGAAGGTGGGAGTGAACTGACAACAGAGCCTTAGGCCCTTAGTGGCTAGGATAGGAACAGTTTTTAGGAAGAATTGAAACAGATTAAAAATTTATTAGCTGTTGAAGAACAAATATGGCACGATTCTCGGAAGTAGTATAAAGAGCACGAGATCCATTGGTTTGAATGCATCAGTACGATCTGAAAGGTTTTTAGCTCCGGCCTAAGCCGAGAGCTCTATGTCTTTTCGTAATTATTGTTCTTCTTCTTCTTTTTCTTCTTCTTCTTCTTCTTCTTCTTCTTCTTCTTGGGGCGACAACTTCTTAAAAGAGGTTCAACTGACTCACTCACTCACTCACTCATTCTTCTTGGGGCGACCATTTCTTAAAAGGGGTTCAACTCACTCACTCACTCACTCATTTCACTTGAATCATTAAGAGCCGGAGCTTTTGAAGTGTTTTCCTTCATGTTCTAGTTTCTTATTGCGGACAGCAGCGGAACAAGTCTGATTAAACCAATGGTTGTTTGTATTAGACTGAGATAAAAAATATGGAATGCATGCCTCCATGACCAAGAGGTTCACTTCGGTGATGACTGGAGTACTCACCAGGCCCCTTAGAGGTTTTTTGGTTATGGGTATGATAGAATAGAACACAGAAATAAGACTGTGATTGGAGGAGCCCAATAGAGAGAAAAGTTCAACAACATATAAATAGAATGATAGGTTAGAAATAAGTCTAAAATGCTGGGCTGATTCCCAAGGCGATCTGGAATATGAGTAGGGTGCTGAACTAACTGCTATAAGTCACTGTGGCCAATTGTAGGCCAATAGACCTTGATTTGGCAGATGAAACACTGGCAGCTCTGAAAAGACTACTGAAGGAGGAAAACATCAATTATTGCAGTTCGGACCAACATAAAGAATTGAATCTCTGCAGGCATGTTAATTGACAATGAGATCATGGTTTTGTGATGGTATTCACAAAGTATCTCGATATTGCACTTGTCATTATATTAATTTTGCATTACTGACCTTGCCGAAGTGTTCTAGGCTCATTTCGAAGCAGTAGATGATTTTCCTCCTCTTGAAGTAGGAGCCTATATTATGTTTTCATACTAGTGCCGGGTTCTAGTCCTTGCCAAATATTAACACGCATTAGAAATATTTAGCTTAGGATAAAACTTAACTTTTTTTTAAATACCGGGCATGGCAAGAGAAATTTGAGCTAAGATGTTTTTTTTTTTTTTTTAACTTAACTAGACCATTCGGAAGTAAGATGTGTAACAATATAGAAGTAGACACAGCTGCATATTAAATTCACATTACAGTATATTAGGACAAGTCTCAAAAAGATTTTTTCTCGTTTACAGAACTTTGCGGTGGAGCTAACCTTGGAGAGTGCCATGGAGCTGGACCACGAGGCCTTCCTTCAAGAACTAGTGAAAGCGGGAGGAGCCAACTATGGGACAGGTGTCCGTAACTAAACAGCAATACACTGACAGACAGGCAACCTCCACTATATGATACCTGCCTGTCTTTATCTATAGCTTGCCAGGCTTGGACTAAGAATATCAGTCATATTGTCCTTCAGCACCTTGGCTTAAAAGTGGTAGGGTTCTTCAGTGTCAGTGTACAGTATCTGTTCGTGCCTTTCCAGGCATCCCAGCAAAAGAAATAGTCGTTATTGCTTGAAAATTGGTTGAATTTTTGGTGGCCTGCAAGTTTGCTAAGTGAAAAGGTTTGAAAGTGCAAAATGTTTCAGATAAGCTTTGAAAATATTTTTTCTAATGAAACCCATATTAATGTAAATCATACTTCTGATTTAAGATCTGACAGTTAGTTTGGGCTTTATTTATGGTCTGAATCATTGTCAAATATAAAAATAAATATTAATTTAATTTATTTAATAGTAAAGTATACCACATTCAGTAAACATTTTCAATGTCAAAAGGCTCTGTGAATACTATAAATTAGCCATGTAACAAATAAATGATGAAGACCACTCAAAGGTCTTGGTGCAGACTGAGACTATGGCCATACACGATTAAGGTTTATGAATAATTTCTAGTGACTTAAATAACTGCTTGGAGAACACTTTTATACAGCTTTTCTAACTGGGTGTAAAATAACATGTACATCAATCAGGGTGTCAGATAACGGTGGTATTTTTTAAATATTTCGTAATTTTTTACATTCCTCCCAGAATAGAGAATAATATCTTTTTAATGTTTAATGCATTTGGGTGTAAAGCAACATGTGATTTTTTTGTCCAGTAATCAGGGTTTCAGATAATGGTGATATTCTTTTAATGTTTTGTAATTTTATACATTCCTTACAAAATAGAGAATACCTTTGTAATGCTTATGCAATTGGATGTAAAGCAACGTGTGATTGTTATTTTCTTAAGGTTAGAAAGCGTGAAATCCGTCATGCTAACCACACTGTTAATCAATCACTTGTACTTAGACAGTATTGTCAAACATCAACCAGTACTCCCTTATGGTGATCGTCTCTTCTCAGCAAATTAGATGACTACTGATTCCTCCAATCTAAGTTACAAAAGAGAGATCCCCTAAACGTATGTTGAAGTGATCTGTTCCTTGATATAGTTGGGAGGATTCAGTAGCTCTCCAATGCGACCAAAGGAGATGGTCTCCCTAACTATACATGATATTTGTCATTATGATTTTATTGCAGTTAGAAGGGATGCTTTATTTTTTTTTCATTTTGTTAACCAGTCGAGCATCCATGAAAATTGATAATATAGCCTTAATTTATCCGAAACAATGTATTAATTGGTTACTTTCATATTATAATTAATCATTATTTTCTGTTTGAGTCATGCACTACGAACATTATATTAGAGTTTATGTCAGCAAACTGGAGGTTAGTAATTCGTCCTTTTTAAATTGTGCCACAAAGCAGACCACCTAACCCGAGGTAGTCTCGTTAGAACATTCGAAAAGTATCAGTCACCTTCATTTCACCACACGTACTATGTTTCACATAAGTATATTCCCTGAACCAACCACAATGTAACTGAATCGCTTAACAGACAACTGATGGCAAAATGTGTTGAGTCATTCGAATCGCAGATAATTCAGTCATATTGTGGCTGGTTAAGGGAATGAAGTTTTGTGTACCATAGTAACGAAGCATCTTATCTCCCCAAAAGCCTCATAACGTAAGAATAGACGTCGTAAGTTGTTTGTCATTGAGTCAGTGCAGATGTAATTGTCACGTTGCCCAAATTATGAATATTAATGTGTTTAAAAGTTTATTGGGAAATTGAAGTTGCATTATGGATTTAATAATAAAAACTATATATAATTTATGATGGTAATACTTCCTCCTTTATCCAATAATATTTTGTACTGGAGACTAAACAAGATGTTTTTGATTGATTGATTGATGATAATTGATTGATTGATTGATGATGATTGAGGATGATAGGTTGAGGTGAATACCACTGCGCGATTGCAAACACCACCAGTATTGGGAAAAGCATCACCTCGGTGAAGCTAAAAGTGGAGGCGGTGTGGGGGTTAGATTTAGCTTCCCCCACTTATAGGTTTTAGAAGTTGTACAGTCTCCTCCACTGCCGCGTTCATCACTCCAGCGTTGTCAATGTGTGTAACCCACAAGGTGTGAACCTCCAGTGTCGTCGACTCGTAGTATCCAAAACACATACCAGTTTGAGTCAGTGGGAGGTTGATTGAGGGGTGGTGGGCGCTTGGGTGTGATGTTCTATGGAGGCAGGGTAGGGAACTGTAAGCTGTAATGCAGAAGTCTTTGCTAGGTGCTATTTTTATGAATGCTTAATATCATAACGATAATGATAGTTACTGCAGTTAAGAAAAATATCTCTAGTGTGAAATTTGAGCACGTCACCTTGTTACTATAACATTTCAAACCACCATTATCCCAACAAATCAAGATAGGCTCGTTTCTTCAAGTTAGTCATTGCATATTAATAAGATATTTATATTGTGACGATGACGCAGATTTGTCAGTGACAACCATGTCCAACATCTGATGAACATTAAAACAGTAGTTGTGGTGTACTAACAGTTGTCATTAAATATATATAGTGAACCTTTTACAACCATTATTGTTCACATTACTTTGTGATCATATATGGATTGGGTGAGGATGGTAACATAAATCATATATTTAAGGTGTTGGATGCTTCATATGTGTCGGAGTTGATGAATACAGTCGAGCTTCAAGGTGTTGTTGATTCAGGGCATATATAACATAAGTAAATATTATGATATTTTACTTTGATACAAATTGACTTGCACCTTATAAGTGATTTACAATACCCTATTTACACAAAGACAACATATTTCATTAATATTAATTGAATTTAGGCCATGACGATATGATGCTAGTAACCACAACTATGCACGCCAATTAATGTGTGAAGAGAGAGAAAGAGAAAAATAATTTCAAGGTATTTACGACTTTTACTTTAAATGTATGAATTTTGTTGGCATCCTGGCTCATTCCGTCTATAACCGCTTAGTAATGTCAAAACTGAAGTGTGTGAAAGTTCAATATGTACTGTAATTATAATAAAATATTACCTCGGTCGGAGCAGCCAATTTTCATCGTAGAATATCAACAGTCCTGACACTACTACCAATGTTCACAATGCTCGTAAATTGAAGATATTTGTTATAATTGACAGAAAATAAAGCCATCGTCATCACAATGATTAACTTGGTGGGACCAACCTATGGAAATTTATGAGGCCTGATTTTAATATGCTATGTTCTAGGAACATTGTAACTTTTAAAACTTCACATTCAATATAATTTACTTATTATGTGTAATAACTATCATTAACGTTATGAGGTAGAACATTAAATATTAATTAAAACCAAGATGCGCTGCTGATAGCTGGCATATACTAAACATTCATAGAGACATCTGGCTGAGACTAGCTACTGCCTCACCAACCCAGCATTTCTTTTACCGTTTGAGATCATAATATACTGATAACAAATAATAACTAATGACTTTACTAACCATCACATTGTTGTGGTCTACCAATGTCATGTTTGTTATGTAACAGATTTATATAGAAGACATAAAATTTAGTACAACATTACTGCTTACAACCCTCTCGCCAACTTTCCTCCGTAAAACATGCACCACACCATTCCCAAGCCTACACCCTTCCATTACCATCGACCCGACTTACTCCTGGCATGTGTTTCGGTATGCGAGTCGAAACTGGAGGTACACACCTTGTGGGATACAAACATTGACAACGTTGGAGTGATGTAAAGTCATGGTCTAATGTACTGCAACCTGGTGAATAAAAGCGAGCTATTTGAGTTAATTATATGAACCAAAATTGCACACCCAACAGCTATAGTTTCGGATCACTTTTCGAAGCCATCTCATTGGAAGGTGTTGCAGTACATTAGACCATGACTTTACAGCTCTGGACAGATCAATGGTCCACACCATATCCATCTGTGTCTTGGTTTGGGCCTCATCGGATCTGGTAACAGTTGCGGTGGAGGGAGGGGGCGATGATAGTGGGAGAGGAGGAGAGAAATGTGGGTGGGGCTATATGGAGGGTAACGAATTATCAGGTAGAGAAGATGGTGTGTCAGGAGGAATGAATGAATAGTATCGAATCACCAGTAGTTCAAAGCAAGGTTCATCAAACTTTTTCAGTCGTGACCCAGTTTTTACTATGACATCATTCTCGCGACCCATACAGAAAGATGTTACAAATGACCAGAATTATCAACCTAAGAAACTACAAGGCCAGAAAATGAAATGCAATAATTATGATTAAAAAGCATTTTAACCAGAATTATTTACAGAATTATAAACACTGCGGTGAGAAAAACAAGACGGAAAAAGAGGATGAGAGACTTCTAGGAGGAGCTGAATGAATGTTTGAGTGGAAGGATGATTAAAATGGAGGGCGACATGAATAGAAAAGTAAAAATGAGAGAATAGGAAGCATTTTTGGTAAATGTGGTGAGGAAAGAGTGAATGAGAATGGTGAGTATCTGGTGGACATCTGTGCTGAGAGGGGATTGTTTTTAGCCAACACATTCTTTGACACAAAAATGATCCACCAGTATACATGGAGGAGAAGGGACGCTTTAGGAAAACAAAAGAGTTTAATAGATTAGGTAGCTGTGGATGAAAGATTAAGGATGGATACTAAAGTAGTGAGAGGAATGGTTCAATGCACTGACCATTTTTCGGTCATGGTAAGGATTAACTCCTACGCTTCGGCTAAAGGTACAGTTGCCTCGATTTTTTGGGCCGCCGGTAGTGGCAAAATTCTTCGATTTCCCCTATATTCACAATGCTCTCACTCTTGTTTCTTAGTTACCTTCAACTCTTCCTCTATCGAATGGTACTGTACGATGTGTAATTACGGAGATAGGGCGAGTTGAAGTACACCAAGTTTGCACGCGAAGCGCCACTTTGTTTCGACTCGTACGCTTGGCTGAAAACCATTGTATACTCACTACAGTAAATTCAAATTACTACAATTATGTATCGTGTGTCATGATCAGAACAATAAAACTAATATGTACACTTGTAGGAATATATCATCGTATAACTGACATGTACAAAATTATAAACAAACTGATTTGTACCATAGGAAACGTATATTTATAAGCCACTCGTGGCACCTGGAGTGTGTTTGTGGTTGTTATGTTCTTATTACTAAGATTATGTATCGTGTGTCAAAATCAGAACACTAAAAATTAATATGTACACTTGTAGGAATATCATGGTGTCACTGTCACGTACATATATTCACTACGGCATTTTCTTACAATCGCTAGAGCACAAATTCGGACAAGGGAAAATACTTAAAAATAGCCCTACCATCGTGAAGACCAGGAGGCAACTGAGTGGCTAGCGGATCAATATTGTGGTTGTGTTTACTAGCCCACTGACACGAAAAACCGGCCCTACATAGCCCTAAATGGCGGGAAATAGCTATGATGGTCTAACACATCAGCCGGAGTGCACGTACCAACGTATATCATGTCAGCTGGACAGTAGGGGTTAAAGTCAGGGTTAAATGGGAGTACAGTAGGATGATTAAAGGGGGGAACAAGAGGGAGGTGGCAAGTGGAAAACTGAATGACATTGAGTATAGAGATGAATATAAGATGAGGATGGTTGAGATGCTGGAGGAAGCAAGGTTGGATATAAGAAGGAGTGGGAGTGAAAGAAGTGTATTGGTATCCTCTACAGACTTCACTCTGTTGGTGTTGGCGTTTCAGTACTGTCTGTCTTGTCGCAATTCCTCATTGCTCGATCCCATTATGTTGTGGATGGTGTGCGGAGTGAAAGAGTATAATTATTGTCTGGAGTGCCCCAAGGTGGTGTCTTAGGGCCGTTGTTGTTCCTACTGTATACCTCTGAACTTTTTAGCATCTTGGAGAATGACCTGTATGGTTATGCAGATAATTCCACCCTCATTGCTGTTGTGCCGACCCCTGGTACAGTCGCTGACAATAGCGATGCCCCTCTCCTTGACCCATACAAAACCCGCAGCCACTGCTTCAGTGAGGGGAAAGTAGGAAGCCAGTGGGTGAGAGGAGGCAGAGTTGGTCTTAAGTTAATTATATCAAAGTGATCATAGTATGGAAACAAGAAGAGCTTGTGCATTTGTTCAGTGTACCTCATAACCTCAAGGCGAGGGGCGTTGCTATGGTCGGGAACTGTACAGTTGCCAGACGAAGTTCGTTAAGTCTTGACTGGTGTGGGGTGGGGCTACAGAGCTGGTATTAATGTGAAGTATGAAATGCCATATACTGCTATTATTATATATTTGTAGCTTAATCAACACCCATATGACTGTGAACAGCATTACGTTACATTAACTGCCAAGGTGGGCAGCTATATCCATGCCGCCTCAGTACACTCGTGATAGATAATTTCTGACCAGAGTGTGAGGAGTAGAAAGCTTCAAATCGCCTGTTATTGCTCATTTCACCACTCAGTACACCTATAGAGGCTGAGTTTGAATGCAGGGTGTGCATGTGTGGTGCCTGCCGTTCGTCTCTGCTGGTCAGGGATTACGTATCACGAGTGTACACACCACAACGCCTATTCTACCCTGCATTTTTACTTTCCCTCACTGCTATGGTTACCCCCACTGACACCACACAATCCTCACCAGACATGTCTCTTTCTAATATATCCAATGCTCCTACACACACGACCGCACAGACACCCTCTTCACACATACCTTATGTTCCTCCCTTTACCTTCGACATCCACTCCTAGTTTCTCCACATAAAGGTATGATATGGAAACACGTTTTCGGTGGAACAGAAATTCTTGGCCATACTTCGTTCCCTCCCGAATGACGTGTTCTCCTCCATCTCCCCCCTACTATCTACATTCGACCAGAATAACCTATACCACGAGGTCAAGTCAGCCATAATCTCAGTGCATGGCATGTCCCAGCAGCAGTATTACAAGGCTCTTGAAGACGTCCAGTTGGATGGACGGTGCCCCTCAGCGCTTCTCCGCCACGTGAAGCAGCCGAATTAGAAGACCGTCAAGCCCTTCCCAGACGCGTACTCAAGAGTCACCATGTCAAGCTGCTCCCCAACGCCATCCATCTCCATCTTCAGGCGAAACCGGAACTTACCCTGCACGAGTACGGGAAGCTGGCCGATTTCCAGATGGACACCTTCCTCGACGATAGGGAGGTTTATAATATTATGTCATGATATTACGTCTGTAAAGCATTACCGGTAGAAGTATTATATCTTGTAATATGTGTAACAGTTTGGTGGGGTTTGCTTGAACAAATGAACACCACAAGTAAACCACTAAGAAATCAGATTACGGAAAGGAGAGATAGAGAGAGTGAGGAGGGAAGAAATGGCTGAAACTAATCAAATGACTCCAAGCACTACACTTCCCAAGTGATTTATATACTTAAGGCTAACACATGGAAAGTAGAATAATGATAAAAATCTATGTTCTATTTAATCTGCATATATTTGTTGGTTAAAGTTGCCATCTGGCAACACAGAATGCGAGGATTATTCTATAATAAGATTTTTTATAATGCTTCAAACTGTAATAACAGCATTGGATAGGGAAACATTATCTTGTCTTAGTAATTATAACAAAGACACATATACAGAAATATTGACGGATTATAGTAAAATAACTAATTGACAACTCCATTCATTCATTCATCTTACTATACCCACAAATGCTCCAGCCCGTCTCTCTGGCCAGGTGTACCAACTGCCTGGCCTCTGCTACTCAACACCCTGTCCCAGGTTCATCTGTGGACAACTGTACTGTAATATTTGTTCTATAGGATTTAAGCTATTCAGATTTTAACTCGTTTTATCTTTTGGTATCCCTCCATATCAATTTATTTCTTATCAGTTAAATTAACCATCTCGATCTAACATTATCAGAAACGTGGTAATGCTCCAGTCTCATACAACCTGTCTCATCCAGCCCCCACCTCCTACAGTTCTCCTCCCCCTCCTCTAATTTTCCCCACCCCACCCTCCCAACACATCAAAAGGCGACATCTGTTAGCTGATAATAGCATTTCCTCAGCTGTTCCGAAACTTCAAACTCAGTTTACTTGAATTCTCACGTTAGAAGATGAGGTTAGCTTTCAGAGAGTTCACTTACAGTACACACCTTTTACATTGAAGACTAGGATAACAAGAGGAAACATGTTATCTGTATCTATCGTGACGTGTGTGTGTGTGAGCAGCAGTTGACCTGGGCCACGATAACGGACTTGATTAAGCCTATGTCCAGTGTCGGATCATATAAAAAAAATAAAAAAAAATATTGAAGAACTTCTCAGTAAAATAGACAGATTAACCAGAGAAAACATCAGCTCGATTTAATGAAATTATATGGATACAAATCCAGATGTACAATTTTTTATGAGTAGGAGGTAGAGAAATTCAATGACGATGTAGAATGACCGGTTTAAGAGTTTGTGATAATATCACCTCCATTCCTTACGAGCATAAGTGAGAGAATGAATTATGCAGGCTGGCTTGGCTTATTTCCAGCGAATTTTTGCCTCGCAAGAGTATCACGGAATTTTACAGAGTTGACAAGTGACGGGGATACTTGCTAAACGGAGCGTGCAAGCAGGCCCGAACATTACCTAAGTCATAGTTTAGATATGTAAATTTTATTGTTGCCCAAGTCAATCAGTTAAGAGAAAGAAGAACTCGATTCTGTGTTCCCTGTGCATTAATAAACATGGGAAGAATAAATAAGAAAAGTAGACCCCATGATTTTTGCTGCCAGATAAAAAAATGTGTACATCGAGAAGCTTTGGAATTAATTAACAGGATCAAATATAGTCCACATGCTTGTCAATACATGGAAGGTGATAGTAGATGGGATAGAACAAAAGATTGCAACTTCAAGTGCCCAGGATCAAGTGCCCACCAACATTCTGTTTATTATTTACTTTTTTCTCAAGGTGATCTAACGGTTCTTGCAACATGTTCTTCATGTATGTTGGCTACGCCTTGTCCGAGCCCTTACTTGTCGGAAGTCCTCCAAAAGAGTTGGGTCAACAAGATTGCGACGAAGGTGAGAGAAAGTAGCGCCCTTCTCCCACACAGCAATGGTGCAGGGATAGAGTTGAGAGCAGTAGAGTGGAGCATTTTAGTGAAATATGTTACACCATCGTCAGAGCTACCAAAATCGGCTACCGAAGAGAAGTCAGCCTTCTCTAATTTCCACCTAGGAAGACGAGGCTGGTTCGTACCTGTTACCTTCTAAAAGTATAGTGAAATGGTCACTGCCATATAAATCAGGTAACACTCTCTAAATAAAATATAACGAAGTCCTGGGTGAGCAAAGAGAATTACAATGGCAGAAAAGTCCCAGTGGGGCTATTAAAATGTGTCACATCTCCCATATTTAAAACCCTCATCCTCAATAAAATAAGCCAATAAAACACCCCTGGGGTTGACCGAACTGTCACCCCACAGAGGATGACGACTCAATAACATAAAGGAAGAGGAAGGTCCCGTACAAGACAGTTCAGATCACCCCTCTCAACGGTAACACTGGGAGGAAGGTATAGACTGCACGCAGTGTACGGGCGGTCCATAAAAACCTTAACTGTAACAGCCTGGAGAGGAGTGTCAAGCTTAACCTTTAGAGACCGGCGCACGACATACACCGTCATACGTTAAAGGCCAGCTCACGACATACACTGTCACAGAGATATAGCGCTATTTCTAGCTAAGCGCGGCTATTCTGGGTGGGTTTAGGCGATCTAGCAGTGTAGCCACGTCGCTCACAATAGCAGAAAAGGGTTCAGTCAGCCAGATTCTTCAGTTGGCTACCCACCATCATGACGGGAAGACATACTGCTGATTCTCCCGCGTCCAAATTGTAGCGCGCTACACCCTCGCGTCGACGCGCTCCACTCGCCACCTCCACACCATCGTTGCCTCCACGTTGTCGCCGCCCTCCACAACGCCTTATTGACTCTGCAATAGGGCGAGAACTTGAACTGTCCATTTGTATGATGGGCAGTGATGAGAGTGATGTGAATGATGAGAATGATGATTCTGACCCAGAATGGCGTAGCAACAACTAGGCTAGAGTAGCCAACACCACGGACGAGGAGGATGTTATTCCACCTGCTCAACCTCTCTCCCAAGTAAGTGAACCACCTGGGAGTGTTAGAATAGTACTTGCAACCTCTGCTGTGCCAGTCGAAATCCCGTCGACGAGTAGGGGGATTGTAGGTGATTTATCACCAATTGCAGGACCGAGTGGCGCTTGTGGTTCCTCCACTCGCTCCGTAGCAACCCCTTAACCCCCTAAGAGGAAGAGGAGGTTACATTTTACCTCTTCTTCATCGTCGAGTGAAGATACAACTCCACCAACAAGAGGAAAAAGTAGGAGGTAGAGGAAGAGGAGCGAGAGGAGGTAGGAGAGGACGTCTTATCTCGTCTGAGATAAGGATGCCATCTTCTGACCCAGACAATCATTCTCCTGTTGACTCAGCGGACCTCACTCTCTCCCCGTTATCTTCACCACGACCACAGCACCCATCACGACCACAACAACAACAACCATTACGACGACGAGTAGTAGATGTGGGTCCGTTTGTGTGGACTGATGGCAGGGATTTCCAGCCTGATATTCCTGATTTTGATGCACGAGAATCAGAAATTCAACCAGAATTTCGCTGTACAGCTGAGTCTAAGATGATGGATTACTTCGTCGCATTTTTTGACGTAGTTTTAATGTCGTGGATCGTTAGGGAGACGAACGATTACAACCAAATTATCAACAACTGACACCACAGAACGCAACGGGAACATTCTCATATGCATGATTGGGAAGATGTGAACGTTGCAGAAATATATGTGTGGCTTGCACTAACGATGTTGATGCCGCACAACAAAAAACATCGATTGCGGGATTACTGGAGCACAGAGTATTTATTATCCACACCTGTCTTCGGGAGATACATGTCAAGGGACAGCTACAGGGACATCCTCACCAACCTCCACTTCACCAACAACCTGGGTCCCCACCCGAGTGATAGGCTGTGGAAAATCCGTACTATTATGTCCATGTAGCTCCAGAATATCCGCTCATTCCAACAACCATTCCAGAAAGTGGTAATCGACGAGTCTCTCATGCTCTTCAGAGGTAGACTGTCCTTCATTCAGTATATCCCGTCTAAGAGGCACAGATTTGGCATAAATTTTTATGTCATCTGTGACTGTCAGATGTTATATATTTGAGATTTTGTAATTTATACGGGTTCAGATGTGGATATCGCAGAGAATGATCCTCATGGCTTCTCAGGTGCTGTTGTGAAGCACTGAAGAAATGGTCATTTATGAGATTAGCTGCTTCCTGGATGGTATGTCCGTCAACACAGGGGATAGAGGGTGACTTTTTCCCCATCCCACACAGGTCCTTTAGTTTTTTGTACAACTGACTGATGTTCGTTAATTTGAGGTGGTAAATTTTTGTTGTGTAGTACAACTTTTTGGCAGCTTTGATTTCTCTTATAACCTTGTTGCGCAGCGTGTTATACCTCCTCCTGTCATTGTAAAACGCCTTGTTGCGCTGCTCCATCAGCCTCTTGATCCGTGGTGTTATCCATGGTAGGTCAGCAGGGTGATTCCTAACCTTCTTAGTAGGGAAGAAGTGGTAGTAGGCCTGGGTGATGGTTGTTTGATAATTCTCCCACTTCCTATCAACGTCATTAACAGTTAATACCTCAGTCCACGGGTACTATGTCAGCCACTGTCCAAACTGTCTAATAGCAGAGTCTGGTGTAGGTCTACATATCTTGGTGGTATGGTTGATTTGATGGTGGGAGGTGGTGGTGGCAGGGGCCCAGAACACGGAGAGACGGTTGTTTTTTCCCACGGGAGGGAATGGTAGGGGGGGTAGGTACTGGTCTGCTAGGTCTGTGATAATGAGGTCTAGAGTGTTCTGTTCGTGGGTGGGAAAGTTGATAATCTGGGGGATGTTTAGTTGGTCTTCTATTTCCTTTGTGTCTAGTTGGTTGAAGTCACCACATATAACCATTTTTGAAGATTGGTATCGTGCCCGTAAGGTGTCACAGGTATTGATGATGTGGTCGACGAATAGGGCATGGTTGGGTGCACGTGGTGGGTGATACACCAAACCACAAATGATGGAAGCAGTGTGGCGAGGGTGACATGGAGGTGTTAATCTTACCCACATGACCTCAAGTTCCCTGGGGATTTCAACGTTCAGCTGCTCGGCTGTGTACTTTGTGTGTGTAAACATCACAAGTCCACCTCCACGTTTTTCGGTTCTGAGACAGTGGAATAAGTCGTAGTTTTCAATGGTACACAACTCTGGTATAACTTGCCAGGCTTCCGTGACACAAACTATATCGGCGCTGATTGTGTTCACTGTATTCACCAGTTCGTCGAATTTGTTACATAGCGAAGTCACATTGGATAGGAACACAGAGGGGAGGTCATACTAGAGGCGGGGAACTTCTATCACTTTGTATGGTTTCACTACACTAGGTGTTTCGTCTTTTTCGCACTGCTGATAACACGGATCTTTTTCTGTTGTTTTTTTTCCTTGTTTGCGACTTCTATTGTGAAATAGGCCCATAGCTTTCAGGTAACCTATTATGGCAGGTGGTGGATAGCCAACTCCTCGTTTGAGAGAGTATAGTGCTGACAGGGGGTAACGGATTGTCTTCAAGCTGGTGTGCTGATTGGTAGACAGATTGTTGGGTCTCATTTTGGTTGTTTGATATTCTTAATGTGCAGCACTTGGTAGATGAATGGTGGTGGTGAGGGGTCGACAGGTTGACCCTGGCTGCCCAGACGAGCGCCGACTCACACATCCGACCTCGGTGACCTCGGAAGGCTGTGACCTGTGAAGGCTTTTAGAACGACAGGGGAGATTGAGGAGCATTATGGCCTGTGTAAGATCATTAGCTCTGATTAAAACACCCTTACTATATTTCTTTATGTGGTCCATTGGTAGTAATCCAATTTCGTTCTTTAGATACTGGGAAGCATGGATAAGGTTACCACGTCCCTCCCTTTAGTAAACTACAAACTAAAAGGGTGTAGGAACCCTACATTCCTTAGGTACATGTTCTTCAAAGTCATCAAAGATGTTAGGGCAGTAGTCATTGTCACTATCAACTACATTGGTGAGCAGCAGCATCTGAACTTTACCGTGAGTATCCCCCACAGTGAGATAATCTTTTGCCTCAAAAGCTGCTTTGGCAGTATCATTTGTATTGAAAGTAATATAGCATTGATTAGACCGACAATCACTGTCATAAGTGTTTCGGATGCGAAAAACTACTCCAAAACACATAAAAATGAAGTGGATAGCTCCATAGGGAAGGGATGCAAGTACATTCGTTAACACGTGTCAAAACCGCTAACAGGGTTTGTTGACACAACACCCGACTTGCTGGGTCTACTCTTATTTGCAGCCTTCTGCAAAATCATTACAACCAGAGAGTGACGTCTTGATGGCCTGATCAACCACCGCTCGAGAAAGAGATTGGGGCTTTTCATTATCCATATAACATTATTAATTATTGTAATGGTCCCAGTAGCCAAGAGCTACTACCTACTGGGTGAATGAGAGAACTAAGTGCTGGTCGCCGTGGGCGGGGTACCTCTTTTCCCATGGGGCAACTCGTTTTAAAAAGCAGCTCCAATGGCTCGAAAGTTTACACACAACGGGGCTGAGACCCCCTTCCCAAACATCACCTTGCCCATACACCCATAGAGGGCGGTCCCTCTGTAGGGCAGCACTGTTGGCCTGTAGTGGCAATCTATTGCATGGAAGCCATTTAGTCTGGTCACTCACTGGCGACCTTACTAGCATGGGAAGCCATCTCTCCCTGAAATCGAGGCAGAGCAGAGGCTGGAGCCCCCTCTAGGTCTCAGAGATACGCAACCCCCCACAACGTCAATGCAGTTCCCATTGGGGGGGGGGCGTGGTAGGAGAGGGTGAGCAAGGATGTGGTGGAGTGATGGTTTGAGGTGATGGTAGGGTTGTTGACCTACGATTGATGCCATAGGGTATGTGAGTGTGACTGTGCTGGTGGCGTGGGAAGGAGAGTTGCAGGGTGGATATGCGGTCACAACATGACAGAGTGGTGAGGTTGCTGGGTTGGTAGGAGTGGAGGGCGGTAGTGCGATGTTGACGTGGGTGGATGAGGCAGGGTAATGCGGGGGTTTGGTGATTGTCGCACGGATGCGTGTAACAGTAGAGGTTAGTGAGGTGGTGGGATGTCCGTGTGTGTTATCCCACTACCTGAATAGTAATGGTAGCGTCCATCCTGGAAATAACAGGAAAAGGTCCAGTGTAGGGTTCTTGTAGAGGTGTTCTGTGAGCATCTGTGAGTAGGAAGAGTTGCATAGCGGTACGTAGGCTAGGAGGCATGTGGTGTGGCGGTGGTGTTGCGAGTGGGTGTTGTGCAGGCATTGATAATGGCCTTCTTGAGTGCTGGGAAGAATGAAATTTTCGTTGTATCCATACTTGGGGATGTGACGTGTCCCGGCATGTGGTCGGTGTGGATGTGAAAGCTCCTACCCTCCAGGCAGTGGTGGAAGTGTCTGACAATGTCATAGATGGCCACCAACTCTGTCAAATTCATTATGCTTCCGTTGTGGTGGCTCCAGGCGCTTGCTGAAGATCGTGATGGGCTTCTGTACTCCGTCCACTTCCTGTTGAAGGACTGCACCAATGGCGTTATTGGAGGCGTCGGTGTAGATGGAAGTAGGTGCATGTGGAGTAGTGTAGGCTAGAAGGGTTGTGTCTGCCAGTTTTCTCCTGATCGCTTTGAAGGCTTCTGCCATGGGAGGCCATACCAGCTTCTTGAGGCCCTTCAGTAGGTTGTGAAGTGGTGCGGTGGCAGAAGAGGCGTGTGGGATGAACCTGTGGTAGTAGTTCACTACCCCTAAGAATTCCCGAAGTTTTCTGGCTGTCGTGGGAAGTGGGAATTCTCTGACACACGCTACCCATGTGAGGCAGGGAATATAACACACACCCCACACAAACACAACACGTGGGGAAGTATGCACAAGGCCCCCAACACGACACAAGTGTTAACACTAAGTGTGGAGGTGAAGACCCCACATGGGAAAACTAACCAGGAAACTGGGTAAAAACAACCTCGTAGAACACATTGAAGCTAGTGGTGAAGAAGCACAAGGAAGGAAGGGAAGGCGGTAGTGAGGAAAACACACAAGGAGGGACGCTACCCCACGAGGGAGCACAGGAAAACGAACCCTACAGACCCCAAAGGGGCTGAAAACACTAAAACAGATTACCAAAAACCCCTCACACACACAATACATCTGCACAGTAGGAGAGCCACTAGACACTGAAAGAAAATACAGAAAAACACACACACTAGCAGGAATAATGCCAAAACATACCCACAGTGACGGAGCAGGAGTGTACTGTAGATGTTATCGGTAGGAGTTCCGCGAAACAAGTTACCGATTGGGGTCACGCGCCAACCCACACGCAGGTCACGCTACCTCTAGAGGCCACTATCAAGTGGTTCACATATCAGTACGGCGCCAGATTTGAATTTGTATATTTATGGTTATTTTCATAGAATATACCCTTCTAGCCCAGAAATAGGCCTATCCCGGCCTGGGCTAGGGAGGGTGTGTGTTCTATAGCAATCCAGCTGTGCTGGTTCCACTTTACCAATATCGTGTTGTTTTGGAATTACTGGGTGAGGCTGAGCTGCCTCTTGAGGACAAGCCACCATTCCTGCCACCCGAGTAATAATAAGAAGGCCACCAATTAAGAAATACGCTTCCCGAAATGGCCAGCTGATCCGACAAATGTAGCCGCCCATCATTAATACTGGGTACGCGAGAAACTCCAGTAAGGTTGCCAAACGTGTTGATGTACAGTTGGCTCCACTCCCGCGTTTCTCCCCTGTCGTTGCCAATGTTGGGTCAGTCAGAAATTCGAATACCGATTCACAAGTTAAAATATTCGAACCATTCATATCTCTCACCCTAACATGCTGTTCCTCCTTTCTATCTCATTCTCTCTTCTCACTACAAAGTTTTTCTGGCCTGGCAAGCTTTTCATTTGTATGCATTATATCATCATCATCATCCTCTGGATTATCTTTTCATTCCTCATCCTTACTCTTCCCTTCACCATTTCCCTTCCTCTACTTACCCTCTCCCATTATATCTCATCCTACATAGCTCCTTCATCCTCCTCCTTTCACTTTGTTTATCTAACATCTTCCTCCTCCTCTTCTTTATTTTTTTTCTCCTTCTCCCTTCCTTCAAATGAGAGAAGTTTCCATTAGGTGATTGTCTCTTAGACGACGCTCAGAGAGAGAGAGAGAGAGAGAGAGAGAGAGAGAGAGAGAGAGAGAGAGAGAGAGAGAGAGAGAGAGAGAGAGAGAGAGAGAGAGAGAGAGAGAGAGAGAGAGAGAGAGAGAGAGAGAGAGAGAGAGAGAGAGAGAGAATAAAATTGAGATAAATTAATTCTAAAATTGAACGATTGAATAAATGGGATGGGAAGAAGAGAACAGTTTTACGTTATTAAGAGAGAGAGAGAGAGAGAGAGAGAGAGAGAGAGAGAGAGAGAGAGAGAGAGAGAGAGAGAGATTACAAAATTGAACGACTAAGTAAATGGAAAGGAAGATGAAAATTAAGTTTAACGATTTTAAGTGATAGTTATAGGCTATACCATTCTACTGCACGAGTCACTTGAGTCTGCAATGCGACGATCCAGACAACTACAGAGACCTTAAGACCTCCTTCACGATAACGTCCTTAATGAGTTTACTCCGGTTCAAGGCAGATAAGATTACTCCCAGTTGGTAAAGCTCTCACAGCAAAGAGGTTCAAAGTATTTCCATCAGGCTGTACACTGGGAGGTAGAGACACTATATAAGAGAGACTGGACATCCGGCATTCTTGCTCATTTTTATGTTTTCCGCAATACCTCACAAGTTAGTATAGAACAAAATCATAGTTGCTAGATACTACCAGCTAGTAATCTCCTCCTGACATTCGTGGGCAAAATATCGACGAAATCTGCATTCTTTCCATATACAGGTATATATTTTAAAAAACTGTAAGATCCTTGAAGTTATAAATCCTATTATACGTCATGAAGGCGTTATTTAAAGTACACGATAGGACGTGACGAATTGCCAGACGACGCTACTAAACCAAGACGTTTGACTAAAAAGACGTCAGCAGTAGTCAATGTGTTTAGGGTATCTGTAAAACCTTTGATACTATGGCTAGTTTCACTAATTACCTCCGCCAAGGAGGTTATGTTTTCACCCCTGCATGTTTGTCTGTTTGTATACAGGATTACGCAAAAACGCATGGACGAATTTTGATGAAACTTTGTGGGAACGTCGGGTATTGTAGTGGCAACAATTGATTAGATTTTCAGATGTCAAGGTCAAAAGTCAAGGTCAACGAAAAGGTCAAAATCACATTTATAGCCATATCTCGGGACTCGCTTCAGCTAGAGACTTTTACCTGGGCTCATATTGTAGTATTTAGCAAGGCCTAAATTTTTACCTATATTCGACCTTGAAAAGGCCAATGACTTTTAAGATCGTCTGAGGGTCAAGTTGAAGGGCAAATATGAAGTTGTTCTGATCTCTTCGAAATTTTGCAGTTGGAAATTATCTGGCATTGGCGGAGGTTTGCATTATCTGAATGCTTCCATTCTTGTTTTTGTATGAAAATGGGTTCCGTGCGAGTATTACCAACATTTACACACTACTGTTTACTTGCTGTTCACATAAATATGAGGGAATTTGTTGTCGCAATGAATACCTTGATGCAAAGGAATACATAGGAAGAACAGGCAACATGAGGCCCATAGTGGACTTTTACGAGGTTATCTCTTTAACTACGTTAATCTAAACTACGTGTTGAAGAATAGATAAAGGACAAGGCTCCTCCCAACCCACCACTCTCACCAGGTATACTATTATAAGGATTGCACAAGGAAATTTTGTAGGAAAAGTGGTTGAAGCCTAATTCTAACATCGACATTACTTACAATATAAAACAAAGAAAAACATGAAAACAGAACATACTAAATAGCTTTTTCTTGAAAATATTTGTCGTGGCTATGTTTGAAGGTTTCTACTGTAATCGCTCCTACTACAGATGCCGATAGTTTTTCCAATAATTTACGATGCTGATATTGAGAATGTTATTTTGCATTTCAGTGTTAAAACGTCGTTCTATTAATTAATAACCGTTATTTCTCGTTCTAGACTGGAGATAGAGCTGGAATAAATTTTCATAATTAATTTTATAAAAAAAAATTATGGATTTTAAAAGTTTCAAGATAAAAGCTTTTTTTTAATCTTTCCTCATATGTTAAATTACGAATGCCAAGGGATTATTTTAGTTGCTCTTCTTTGTACGCTTTCCAACCTTTTAACAACTTTAGCATAACAAAGGGACCATAGTTGAACTGATTATTCTAAATGTGGTCTACCATATAATATAAGCGCGTTATTATTTCTGTTGACTTATATTTAAAATTCCGAGCAATCCGACTAAAACTACATTTGCTTTTTTACTTGCTGCCTAACACTGTACACTCGTCTTTAGATCGCTACTAATTATGACACCCAAGTCCTTTTCCTCTTTTACTTTCGCCAGATTTTTACCTTGTAATCTATAATTGTGTGTGTGTGTGACTGTGTGTGTGTAGTCGCTTATGTGGTACTGTGTCAAACGCTTTCTGAAAGTCGAATTATATAATATCAGTTGGCACTTTTTCGTCTGCATCCAAAGTATGGCAGGAAACAAGACTAGGTTAATATAAATAATGGTGGTATGTTGCCTGGAAACGTTTGGAGGAATCAGTCGCTTCAGATTTACCAACACTGTACTATCTACTAAAGGGGAAAATGGAGAGCTACTGATTCCACAAAACTAATACAAGATCTATCATTTGTCCAGGGGGGGCTAACTCTATTTTCTGTGAATACTAGCCATCCCCCACCAGCCAAGAATAAAGACTGTTGTAGGATGTGGTCACTTTCGAGTGGATTTGACGAGATCTGCTCACATGGAATAAAAATCTACTTTAGGTGTCCTGTAACCAGAGTTTCTTTGTTTTCCACTGCTGTGTGGACCGCCAGCACAAGGAGGTTCTTGATTCCTTTGCATGCAGAAGTCTAATATAAACTCCCTTCCCTTATATGGACCTTTAAGGATTGGTCTCATGGAAGGTACGGCCCCACTTGTAACTCTTGTGGTAACGTGGACTTGGACCAACAGCACTGCCTGTAGGATCAAAGGCCTCCCCAATCTCCCTGGCGGTCGAAGGCTACCAGACTCCCTGGTCCAGTAAGTTCTGGTCCTATCCTTCTGGGATTTGTTTCGGTAGCCCAGGCATATAGGGCCAGCTTCTCCTTATTTTTTCACTGCGACCAAAGTGTACCATGGGTCTGTGGGGCAGGAGGGAGAACATCAACAATAACAACAAGGTCTAACAAGGATTGTTCGTCCTAGCCTCTCTTTCTATTAGGTGCATAGAGGTGCTAATATAAGTACAATTCCGTTACATTGGACCTTATGGATGGGTGATGATGTTGAAATAGCTACTTTCTGGTCTCTCCAATTCATATCGTGTATGTGGAACTTATGGCCGCTTGCTGCCAGTGCTTCGACACTTTGAAACTCTGAAACCAGGGCAGACACCGGATTGACAACCTTGACTGTTTAGCAAATATGTGGGTGCGGCTGTACAGTCGGCGGCAAAAGTCCTGTCGCCTCACCTGCTTCACCGAGACAGGCAGTGTACATGGACTCGAGAAATACGCACGTTTTCTACACCTAATAATCTCGAGTCTATAAACATCGCGTGCCTCGGTAAAGCAAGTGAGGCGACAGGACTTTTGCCGCCGACTGTACGTATTGAACATCAGAAATTGCGGTGTTTGCTTAATAAATGGTGTTATAAAAGTTTTTACCAAGACAACTGCGTTAGTGCCCTCAGTAATTCCTCGCAAAATAGTGTTGACTGGCGTAGTTTTTGTTCTGAAGTGGCAGAAGAATGGCTTAATCATCAAGAATCCAGTCTGTATCTTATCATTACGGTTTGCGTCATAGGACTGTCTTGAAAATGATTATTAGTTATATTGCCTGTTTCTTATTTTTTGTTAATCCAAAATTTGGAGATCTGTCTGGTTACTACACATTTACAAGGTAAGGTTCCCTTAGTTTGCCTTGGTTATGTCCTGATAGTCATCCCTCACACTTGCCGTCTTAAACATCATTTTAAAACATCATTTTATTGTGTGCAAAAAGAAAGTTTACTCCAAGACATACTTTCAATGATGCTTAACATGTAGAACATTCTTTCTACACGTACGTAAATTACTAGCAAGCCTAATGGCAATATTCTGAAAGAATACAAAGACCTCTCCTGAACTAAAGAGCTCACTTAAAGCGTTTTCATTTACACATTTGATAACAGTTACCGTGTGCGCATTCCAAACATTGTAGTGTTAACTGCTATTTTTATCTAAATAAGGTAGTAATTTTCAGAAACATTTTTCGTCATGCATGTTATCTATTTGTCTCTGTCTTTACTTCTGTCCCACTCGTAATTTCCCTCTTGGAAGGCGGCATTAGGGACCGAGTTTTTTCCTCTGGCAGGTTAAAGTCGTGTAGTTTAAGAGTCCATTAGTATCTGTCCTGTCCTCGCGCCCCCAACCGATCCTAACCCACCCCTTTGTCCCCCATTGGTCAATAGGTCTGTACAGTGATCTTTGCACAGACGTGGTTGATACTTTTCTTATCTTTAGAGATTTCCAGCCGATAGAATATAACAGTAAATCCTTTGGGGTCTTTGATCGTTCCGTGTTACATAGTCATCAGGCAAAGTTGGCTCTGTTTTCTCTGTGAAGTATACAATGAACCCCAATAGTCATGTCGTTGGTTTGTCCGTAGATGCAATGAAATTCGTGAAACATTATGAAAGCCTTAAGATACACGGCGGAATATATCAATCGTTTGGCCCGTCGGCATATATTTTTAGCTTTTTTTTTTCTTAATTACACGACAATCTGCTGCTCTCACTATACAACCTTAGGAAAATCGGGGATAAATTATTGCATTCTTCAAATATAATATAATTGATCTCAAAAATTGATTAACTGAAATGGAGATACAACTGTGGTAGCCTATTGTTACTTTGCTTGGAGTGATGCTGTGGTGTGCTGTGTTTTTAAGGGTGACTTCACAACCATCTAGGTATGTTTGGTTCCTTCATAATTATTATTTTTGTCCATCTTCAATATATACCAGTTGTTCGGTATCCACATTCACCAAATTTATCGAGGAATTTGATAATTACAAGCACTGAACGCATAATTAGGTTACCAAATTCATATAGCAATGTAGTCATAAATGATATTGGCAGCTTGGTTTTATTCGTTCAGATGCTAATTAATCACCAAAAACAACTGTGAAATCGGTCCATGTTCCTATACACGGCCTGGATGGCATATGGAATTAAATAGCTATAACTGTCCTTGGTCTGGAAAATTGAAAATGGCGGTTGGTGGTTTACATTTACCGTTTAAAGTTACCTTGTTTGCCCGGGTTTCTTATTTGTTAAGAGAGTTGATATAATGTATGTGTAGTGTAGATGCGAATTATTTACCAGAAGGGGTATTGCAGAGGGACATTTTCCTGTGCTGGCTGTAGGTGGCATGCATATATATATTAACGTCTCCTACAATCCAAAATCCCATAGGGTGTATTGCCTGAAATTATGTGGTCAATACAATAGCTGTTTAGGCACCCGCTCGGACTCAGCCAATCCCTTTTCTCTCCAACTATATTTCCTTTCCTTTTTCTCATTCCGTGCTTGCCCCTTGGGGAAGAAGGTCTTTCTACTCCAACACAATCTCTTCCTTCCCCCTTTATAGACAATAATCCAAGTAAATATGGTGGAATATGATGGGTAATAGCATCGGCGATAAGCCGGCTCCCAGATGATGTAAAATGGAATGCCTAGATACACTATACATAATTATAAATTAATCCCCTTATGAAGAGAGATCAGTTTATGTTAACCGTGTACGTTATTGATTGCTCAGATATCTATATTCTTGTAATGATATCTCTTTATGTCAGGATTAGCGTTGTGTCGAAACTACTTATCTATTATAATATTAATATATTTTTCTAATAAGCTGACAATCTTTATAACTAACTTCAGTAAAATGCTGACTGCATATCCGTCTGAATGAATGATTTTCTGACTGGGTGCTCTAAGCATTGAAAAAATATTGAAACAATAATATAATGTTTAGTAACAAAGCATGGAGTGCATTATCCAACCCGTTATGTAACTGCAGTCACATCACAAACCTGAGTTGGGAAAACCTCAGAGTAGTCTTCCCATAAAATGGTAAAATCCTTTCAGGGCGTCAGCTTTAAGATTCCACCGTACCTCCTTGCTTAGGCAAATTTCCCGTGCTTGCTCTGCAGTGTGGTGGACGGTATGCATTTATGCCTTTTGTGCTTGGATATATTTTTTATTTTAAGAAAATGTTTTGCAGTGGACAAATATTAATCACTACAAATTTTAAATATTCAACCAAAGAAGATTTCATTACTTGTTAAACTGATGCTTAATTTAGGTATAATGTATATATGCCATAATGCTAAAAAATATTATGCCTGTGTGGTTAATTATACGGTACTTTAAACATGCAAGACTATTATTTTTTCTAAACAGAGGAAGATGAGAAATAATGGCTGAAGGTCGACTCACTGTCATCATGTGTGAAGTAAAACAAGTAGGTGAAATCTAAAGTCTTATCCAGTTTCGTTCGAGATGCATCGACACATTGCGTTTAAAAAGTATAATTCGTGGTAAAAGGATTGATGGTTGGTGTAAAAGTGTTCCTGAGTTGTTCAGTTGAGTACATGAATGACTAAGAGTACCAGTTACTTGTAGCATTAGGGAATTGGACATGTAATGGTGACATTGAGTTGCTTGGCGAGTCTTGCATACCTTCCTGGGGATTGATTAATTGATATCGGCACGGCAACAGTGAGGTTATATGGCGCCCTCCCTCCTGGGTAGAAGAAGCATAGTATCATTGAGAGACTTCAGAAAAACAATAGCGATAGAAGAGAGTTATACAAATTTGCGGCAAAGAGCAAGAGATTTTAGTGAAGCAGGAAGAGGGGAAATGTTGATGAGCAAAAAGGCTTTGATTCTATTTTATTCCACCCTATCCAGAAGTGCTGTGAAGGTTGAACCGTTCTACACATGAGAACCTCAACACCATACAGAGGCGGATAAGACCCAAGTAGAGACAGTACAACTTGCAACTTGCAGGCCTGCTCAGCTGCGACTGAGCATGGCAAATCATGATTCATTCTTACCACAAAATGTAAAATCACATACACTTTTCAATTATAAGAAACATATACGGTATATATATTTATTGTTATATTTAATTCTTACTATAAACTCTGGAACAACAACTTTATACATGCATTGTAAATAAGACTACTCACATACCCAGAATGTACAAATCAGGAAATACAGCTGCCGCTGAAATTCGAAAGGAATGTTTTTACGCATCCTGCCATGGCCCATAGCAACAAACGGAATAAATACGGGTACGAGATGCACACACACTTCTCACAGTTTTTGCACAGGATAAAAAGGAGACAACCTTAGTTGCACTTGCAACAAGCTACTACTGTAGACTTATGGGAGAGAGGAGAGTTCTCACTCTCGTAGAACTCGTACGGTTTACTTCTCTTGCGTGAGTTAAGGCCCAGTCTTATATAAGTTCTTCTAATTAAGGAATAAATAGTTAAACTCGTCTCTAGTCCATTATACTGTACTTGTAGCGCGACACACTCTCGCCTCACCTTTATCCCCTGAAACTATCCTTTCCTTCTAATGCCTTTGTGTTTGCTGTGTTATTTCTCCATTATCTTTTCTACCGTCGTACAGGGTCATCCAGGTATAGAGCGGTCTTCTTTTTCTTGCAGTAGAATCTAATTTAAGCCGTGTTATATATTGTTGTACATTTTGCTGTCTAATGTCCCTGATGCTTATGACAGAGTTGAACAATTTTAAATCCACTACATCTGCCTCTCTACCTTTTTATCCAACTAATTAATTAGAGCAGTTTTGTTCCTAAACTAGGCCTATTCATTCCTCCACATCCCACCAAAATACTGGATAAATTATATTCATCCTACCTCCGAGCTAACTAACTAACTAACAATTCATCAAAGCAGATAAACAACTCAGAATCCTACTAAATTAATGCGTTTGTTTCCATTATCTGACGTAGTTGTAAAGCCAAGCCCTTTTATCCTCGCCAACAAACACCTGAGCCTGGGCAATTAAAACACAAGCGGGATCAACAAAGGGAAATTTATGCTGCCAATGAAATCTGCCGTGCTAGGAACAATTAAAGCATTCAACCAACCCGCTTAATTTATTTTATTTTAATAGAGACAAAACATTGATGTGCATAGGCTCCAAATCATTATTCGGCACCCCATGCTAACATAATCTTCGCAACTATCACTGTTGCAGACACATCGTTGTTCAGAAAGCCTCGTGTGGGATAGTGTAATGTATCACGTTATAAGTGTAACACCCTTATTTTTATATATAGTTATTCAGAGGATTTACGGGTAATAGTGTAGGCTTTTTGTATCAGATGGTCAATGACGATGAGAATCTCTGTGGTGGGCTTTTTCTGAAAATGTTACATATGATGAACAGTACAAATGATAATTATGTTAGATGTTGTGTGAGAACAATAGAAATATATATTATAGTTAGGTAAATCAGTGAAATGGAGGAATAATTGAAACCTAGGTAGATTGATACGGATAGAAAAATACGCGTTGATTAAGAGGTGAATGAACAAGAACATGAAGGAAAACCCTTCAAAAGCTCCGGCTCTTAATGATTCAAGTGAAATAATAAAATATCCGTATGTAAAGGTCTCAAAAATATTAATTATGTTTTATTGGGGGTGAACCCCTCGGTTGAACCCCCTCTCGATTGAAAAAAGGATTCAATGTCGGTAAAAGAAAATGAAGAGTGAGTGAGTCAGTTGAACCATTTTAAGAAGTGGTCGCCCCAAGAAGAAGAACAAGAACAATAATTTCGATAAGACCTAGAGCTCTCCACTGAGGCCGGAGCTAAAAATATTAATTGAATACCTGCATTTATAATTATAATGTATAATTACGAACCTTACTTTCCTATGATGGTACCTGTACTTTAACTGTAACTTAGAAGAATTATTTTATTAAGACGGTACAGTACATTAGGGTAGCTAGGACGGTACATTTTCGTGCTGGCAGAACAATACATGCCTTGTATATGTGTACTACAGTAATATGATACTTTAACTGAGAAAAATGGTAATGTATTTGAGTAAGAGAATAGGTGTAAATAGTAATATGTAACTGAAAATACATCAGCAGTGATTGAACTGATAGAAAATGGAAGAAAATGAAATACGTGGGTTGCTACTTTGCGGAACAGGTGGGAGTAAAGGGGAGGAGAGGAGGAGGTACAGTCTCCTCTTCTCCCGCTTTCACCAGTTCAGCGTTGCCAACGTATACACCCAGCATCGTATGAGCTACCAGTTCGAACTATTACATCCGAAACACCTGCCAGTAAGAGTAAAGGTTGATGGCATGTGTTTCGGATACGTGAGTCGAAACTGGTGGTTCATACTTTGTGGCATACATGATACACACATTGACATCGTTGGATGATGAACGTGGAACTGGAGGAGACTGTACGTCGACTTATCTCTCCCTCAATATTTTATCGTCTGCTGGTGTGACAGGTAGGAACGAAATAAGGCTGGTGTCTCTGATATATATCGTATATACTAGACCATAAGCCCGTGCGTAGAAGTGAAGTATGTGTAATTAAGTAATTAGTAAAAAAAAAATGTCCTCTGGCCCCCCTCGTGTACATTCACTTTCCGTGTGTGAATTCCTGGCGGTGTAGGTGGTCACATGACACTTTGTATATATATTTAGATATATAGATTGTGAATATTTTGAATGGTAAATTAATTAGTCTAGTTATAACACAGGGTTTCGGTTCTTTTGATCCACTAGGATATTCCCGCTGCTCTCTACCAGAAAAAAAAAAAAAATAGGATTCGTGTTCACCGTCTTCGACCTCCCTCAGGTGGCAGGGTATAGTGCAGAAAAACTAAGGTTCAGAGATAAAATACAAACGGGTAGACGGGACCCATAAAAATCCAATGACTACAACCACACATACACACACACACATCACGAAAACATAACAGCATGAAGCACGAGAATATAGATAAATATTTAGATTATGTCCACCAAACCAGAACGAGGGTGGTGTACCAGAAGTTCCTCCAAAACTTGATGGTTTAGCAGGTGTCGACGAACCACATCAAGTGGCAGGCCCTGAGGCAGCAAGTGTCGGACAGTGGGGCAGGCCAGGCAATAGTGTTCAACAGTGATAGCACGAGGCGCTCAACATAGCAACATTCAGTGAAGGAAGGCTCACCCTGCATCCCAGCAACCTGCCACGGTGGCCGGTAGCCAAGCCTCAAACGAGCAGAGACTACATTGTGCCTCCAAACCTGAAGCCCCGACGACGGTAAGAATATTTGTGACGGTATCTCTGCATCACCGTACTGGGAGGAGAGCAGCAGAACGGACTCTAGATAGGTAACATGTCAGGGAGTGACTACATACAACAACACGAGGAGGCAGATGGCAGGCTTCCATTACGAGTCTGTCAACTGTACCATTGTGACGTAAACCTACATAGGATGACACCCATAAAAATTTGATAGTCAAGTTACGGAGACACAATAAGACCAAAAACGACAAAATCTGCTGAACAACATCTGTTGGGCCCGCCAGCACAGGTATAAGGCCCAAGCAGAGGTAATTTTCCTGCAACCAAAATCAACAACAACATTGCTAAACAACATTAGAGTGTGTGGGCTGAACACTAAAGAGGGAATGAAGGGCAGGTTTGGAGTCACAAAAAAATGGCAGCATTCACTCCACGTTGACAAACAATACTAGCAGCATCCAGATAGCATACAATTCACATAATGGTTACATTGGTTACAATACTAGGGTGGTTACAGAGACGACGGCCAACCCAGCCCCCTGGAGGTGATTCCATATCAGGTGAGAAAACGGCACAACCTGCTGTACCATCCATTTGCAATGAGCCATCAGTGTAGAGGCAGTATGGATCTGTGATGGAAGACGTCACTGTTTCTATGTGTTCCAGAGCCAACTGCCGCTGTAGAGAAGAAGACTTGGAAGTAGGTGTGAAGCTCACATCAGGTGTTGGTAGCATCCACAGAGGGTGCCCTGGGGGGACGTTTGCAACCATTATATCTATATCAAGACTACGGACCATAGAGGAAACAGACCTTATAAGAGTACGTCCAGCAGGCAGTATGGGAGGTACAGGGGAGTTTGGCTTAAGAGAAGTCCTGACTTACTGAGAGTAAAGGGGTGAAAGATGTGGGAAATGGAGACACTTGACAGTGAGGCAACTAACATTAGAATAAATTCTTTCGACTAATAAGGGAAGACGCAATTCATACAGCAAGTTCAATATCCTGGTCGGCATTGGACAGCTGAGAATTATTCTCATTGCTCTATTTTGAAATTTTTCTAAATTTTCCAGAGTAGCCCTAGGAAGTTGAATTAGAACAGGAGAGAGGTAATCAACAACTGAACGGATAAAAGCAATATAAATGGTCCTGGCTACTGAGCTGGAGATTCCCGAGGAGTTGTTAGAGAGCCATTGAAGTGGTGTAAGTCGGCGCTGGAGACGACCCAACAAGTCCTGGACAATAGGATGGTCTTGAGGTCTGGCAGAGACAACCGGCCAAATATTGACTGGCGCACCCAGGTAGTGGTACTGGGAACACATGGGAATGACAGTCCCTCCAATGGTGAACACTGGCCGAGCTTGAGGAAGGCGGCTGGTGAATATTCTACTCTTATCTGGTGAGACAATAATACCACAGCGAGAGGAGGCCACAGAGAAGGAGTCAAGAAACCGCTGGAGATCCCTTGGTGAGGTAGAATGAACACAGATATCATCAGCATAACACGTAATTGTAGTTCCAGGAATATCAGGGAGAGAAGTGAGCAGCCGATGCATCAAAATATTAAAATATAATGAGCTGAGAACACCCCCTTATTGCATACTAAGATGAAAACTGCGCAAAGGACTGAGTGCACCACTGAAAAACATTAATTACAATCTTTGGATGTATTTTGTACATAATACGCATGTAATAATGTATTTCATTTGCATTTTTTGTGTTTAATGGTAGGTCCCTTCGTGACGTCATTACCCGGCGCTGGATGCGTCGCGATTGACTACAATTCCTGGCTGCTGATTGGCTCGCTTGGGTATTAAGACGAGCACGTATACAGTTCAAGAATATGCAGCCCGGGCCCTTACTCGTCGGAAGTCCTCTAAAAGAGTTAGGTCCCCACGATTGTGACAAAGGCGATAGAAAGCAGGACGTTTCTCCCACACAGCACCAAGGGACAGGACGTTTGGGAAAGTAGCCAGAAGTTTTAGGGATAGAGATGAAAGGTGGCAGAGTGGAGCATATCAGTGAAATATGTTACAGCCTCGTCAGAGCTACCAAAATAGGCTACAGAAGAAACCGAAGAAGTTAGCTCTCTAAAAAACTGTCAGTCAGCCTTCTCAAATGTCCACCTAGGAAGACGAGACTGCGGTTTGTACCAGTTATTTTCTAAAAGTATAAGAATTGGGCAAAACACTCCAAGTAAAATCCAACAGCGCACTGGGTGAGCAAAGGGAAATGTCAGTGGTGGTAAAAGTCCCAGTAGGGCTATTAAAATGTGTTACATCTCCCGTATTTAAAATCCCTAATCCTTCATCCTCAATAAAAGAAGCCAATAAAACACCCCTGGGGTTGACCGAACTATCACCACACAGAGGATGACGACCATTAAAATCACTTAATAAAATAAAATGAGAGGGAAGGTCCCGTACAAGACAGTTGAGATCAACCCTCTCAACTGTAACACCTGGAGGAAGGTATAAGACTGTACACAGTGTAGGGGCGGTTCATAAAAACCTTAACTGCAACAGCCTGGAGCTGAGTGTCAAGCCTCAAGCTCGTGCATGGAATATCTCGGCAAACTAGGATGGCAGAGCCACCATGGTGACCCTGCCCTTCAAATGAATTGGAATAAAATGCAGAGTATGCTGGAGGACTGGCAGGAATGTAGTCCCCAAGCATTGTCTCTTGGAGAAAAACACATGCAGGAGAGAAGCTAGAGAGAAGAATGTGCAGTTCCTCCCAAGAAGCACACAAGCCATGGCAATTCCACTGAAGGACCTTGAATAGTGTTACTTTAGTACTGATTTTTGAAAAGCCGCACGGAGGTATTTCCCACTACCACCTCGATCTGAGGATTTACTCAAACGATAAGTTTTGTCTATTCTTGGGCCACTAGAAGTAGAGCGAACCCAAGGAGAAGTACTTGGGGCAGTAATTGGGACCCGTTGACGAGTTCTTGAAGCATCTGATATGTTGGAAGAAGATGAAAGTGTATGAGCAGGGATATTCTTTGAAACAATTACATTGGTATTGTCCTGTACAGCAGTGGTATCATTGACACAGGCAGATACATCAACATCCATAATACAGGTGGTAGAATCACTCTGCTGTTCAAGCGGAAGGGAAACTGATCTATTTGAAGTCAAAACATTTGTGGCATCCATATTAAATTCACGCCCCTCTGATGATCCCGAAGGAAGCTTACTAGGAGGAACTTCTGTTGAAACAAGAGATTCATCAGAGCCACGAGAACGCTGCTGGGTCTACTCTTATTTGCAGCATTCTGCATACCACCACGACCAAAAAATGACGTCTCGGGGGCCTGGTCAACCACCGCTCGAGGAAGAGTTTGGGGCTTTTCTTTTTCCATATATCATTGATTTAGTGTTATGAGCCCCAGGAGGCAAGAGCCACCCACCTGGCAGTTGAGGGGACCGAGCGCTGGTTGCCGTGGGCGTGGTATTTCTTTCCACACAGGGCCACGCGTTTTAAAAAGCAGCCCCAATGACTCGAAAGTTTGTCCACGACGGTGCTGAGACCCCCTTCCCCAACATCTCCCGGCCCAGACACCCAACCATCCAACATAAGACGGCCCCTAGAGGGCAGCACTGTTGGCCCGTACTGGCAGCCTATTGCTTGGGAACCATTTAGTCTGGTCTCTCACTGGCAATTTTACTAGCATGGAAAGCCGTCTCTCCCCGAAATCTGGACAGAGCAGGGGCCGGAGCCCCCTTTAGTCTAGCTAGCTAGGTCTCAGAGACATACAAGCCCTCCCACCACGTCAATACGGTTCCCGTTGGGGAGATGAGCGATACAGAGTTGAGTCAGAAGGAACATACTGGAAGTTGTTCACTTCCGATAAGCTTAGCCTCCTATCTGATATGAATACAGCAGCATTGTCTTATCAACCTCTACTGGGGTAACATCTAATATCCCAGTATATATTACTGTACAGAGAATACATGTAGGTTTTAATATATCCTGATACAACTGAGAGCCTATCACTTTACATCCCCCGTTCAACTCTCATCTCATCATATCTGGACATAGCCACCTACAACAAACCCTTAATATCAATTTATATATCCTAACATTATGGCCTATAGCGACATAATTTCCCTGAGTGACGGGGCTTATACTAAAAGTAAGAAGTAAGAAGATACCATGGATACAAATGTCTAATCAAACCCTTCCATCCAAAATGAAGCACAACCCTTCTTTAATCAAATGTATGTATTTGGAATGGCCTGACTGCAAACGTAGTGAACTGTAATACAATAGAATCTCATCAATTCATTAAGACAAATAGGTCCCATCTCGAAAACAAGTCCTAACTCAATTGATTACTAAAGATTGATCGATATGAATTAAATTTCTTTCGTTTTCAGGATGTAGTGGTATATCAGCGGTATAATAGAACAACTTCCCCTCGTTCTTTCCGGTCCTAAATTCCACAGCAGATTTACAATACTGCGTGGTCTCCCTTCCAACTGCTTCGCTGCCACTGAAAGCTTGAAGGATGGGATAAGTGTGTGGGGAGGAATCTTCCACTATTTCATCCTTTCCCTTTATTACAAGTTAGTAGCCTAGACCCAAGCAGCATCCTAAAGATCAATAGGTTTACTGTTGTTTGTTTTCCTCCTCCTCCTCCTCCTCCTCCTTCACGCTAATCGGAGCTTTTGCCAATACCCATAATTTCACCTCAACTCCTAAATTTACCTCCTCTTTTCCGCCTGAGTTACGTCCTTCCTCCCCCTTCCCTACCTTACTCCCTCTTCATTGTCCTGTCCTTCCCCCATTCTTCCTTTCTTTCCTTTTCCCATATTCCTCAACAGTATTCCCTATTTCTCTCTAGCTTCTTTTTTCCCTTGTTCTGACTTCTCCTTCTTCGTCATTTTTTATATTATGTCCTCTTTGTTTGCGCTTCATTTGCTTCTCTCTTTTCCTAATCAATCACCTTTTCGTCACAAACATCAACTTTTTCGTCCAAACCATCCATCTTTTCGTTCCCTGTACCCACTTTTCGTCCCAACCATCCACTTTTTCGTCCTAAACATCCATGCCTTTTCGTCCTAATAAACATTTTCGCCCCAACCATCCACATTTTAAGTCATACGCATCCAAACCTAACCGCCCCAATCATCCACCTTTTCATCCCAATCATCCACCTTTACGTCACTTTCACTCTCATTTTCATTTCAATCATCCAGGATTATATTTTTTATGTAGTCCGTATGTTCTTAGGCGAAATGCATACGCCAACTGCCTCTAGAGTACTGGCGCCTATACTTTCGGATACTTGACTGCTCCTACAGATTAGAACTTCATGACAAAACGGGTTTATTTGTGTGTATATTGTTGCAGTTTCTGAATACAGTATCTTCCTCCATTTCTTGTATTTCTCGGTATTTTGTGTGTGTATATTGCTGTGTGTTGTGTTTATTAAGTGTGTACTGTGTGTATATATTGACGTGCGATATGTCTGTACTTTGTGTGTACCTCCCTGTATTTTCTGTAATTGTCTGTACTGTGTGTGTAGTTTCTTGTAATTGTTTGTGTATTAGGCTAAATGTTATTCTATTGAGGGTGAAAATGGGCGTCCTTCCCCGTACACTTACGAGCCTGGGGTAGAGATACATTTATTGCGGTGGTCTCCAAACGTTATATTGTTTTTAGCTCCGGCCTCAGCCGAGAGCTCAAGGTTTTATCGTAATTATTATTCTTGTTCTTCTTGGGGCGACAACTTCTAAAATGCTTCAACTGACTCACTCACTCACTCAGTCACTCATTCTTCTTGGGGCGACCATTTCTTAAAAGGGGTTCAACTCACTCACTCACTCACTCACTCATTTCACTTGAATCATTAAGAGCCAGAGCTTTTGAAGGGTTTTCCTTCATGTTCTTGTTCTTTCATCTCTTCCTTCATTTAATTTCCTCTGATCTCTCTCTGTATTATTTAATCTGCTCCCCTCCTTCTCCACCCATCACATCGCCCTCATTTTTCAATCCTTCAGTGTGACTTATTTCTTCGTCTTTCTTCTCCCTCTGTTTGATTTCTCCTCCTCATAAAACTTTTTGCACTCCTTCTCCTCCACTCTCTATCCAATTCATTCTCTCATTCATTTCATATAATTCTCATTCTCTCCTATCTTTATCATGCATTTACTTTTCTTTCTCATTCTTATTTCTATCTTTCTTATCCATTTCCTATTTTTTTTCACTTAGTATCTTTTTCATTATTTTTTTTTCTTTTGTCATTTCCTATTATCCTCGTTCACTTCCCCTTTTTTCCATCCACTTCCTATCTTTCTTCTCTATATCATCGTTCTTGCCACTTCCTTCATTACATCCTTCTCTTCCACCTATCTTATTTAACCCCCTTTATTCCTAGTGTCTATAATTCTCCTTCTCTTTCTCTCTCTCTTTCAAATCCGACCCTTTCCAACACATTTACCTTCATCCTACCATATTTCTCTTTCTTTTTCAAATCCGGCCTTTCCAGTCCATGCAGTTTCCTTGTTTCAGCACCAGAGGTCGTTCTGGAACCGTCCCAGCCAGACAGCCAGACAGGCACTCGATGTGTGTGTTGAGTCTGTTGACTCGGACAACCAGACCCAGTTTCCCTCTGGCTGTCATTGGGTGTGGGTGTCGCTAGGTCGCTCTCCTTCATCCATCCTCCCATCTCTTTATCAGCTGTATATATACACTCTCTCCAAAAGCGGTACCGACGTGATCCTTCCTTCCGCGTTGTGCACTGACCAGGGTGTATGAACTGTGCAGGAAAACCGTGAATATTTGGGAAACGAAACTAAAGGCGATCTGACGAGCTGGGATTTTGCTGTTTTTATGTTACTATTGAGAGAGAGAGAGAGAGAGGGCAGCGATGGGTGGGAATTTTTAGAATGATTGAAATGAGGGAGTGATAAATTTATTTCCCTCGGGACTGACTCATGGTGGTTAACAGTAATGTATAGTAAAGTTACCGATATGTAATGTTTTATTTTGCAGCCTGACGGCACAATGCTACTAGTTCAAAAGACATCATTTGAAGAGTGATAAAGAGAGAACTTCTTTATTGTAAACTAAAGGCTACTGGTTTCTCCAACTATACCAGAAAATAATGTCAATGTTACTAATAGCGGATCTATTTCGTTTGGCAGTTTGAAGGATTTCCATAGCCACAAACTTTATCATTCAAGATATTCTGCCAAAGATGCACATATATATCTAATGTAGACAACAAACACCGACCATCATGAATTAAAACCAATAATAAAAGAAAATACTGTAAACATTGCACCTCATGACTTTGGTGAGGTGTATTAACTAGGCTAATGTTAACAACATGAGGCGGTACGGTCACGATTCATAATAAGAATCGAGTTCATGTTGAAGTTTCGAATAACTTGACAAACCAGTAATTCAATTACAATGCTTATCCTGTCTCACTCTTGCTGAAGTTCATATAATACTCCATCAGGCTATTCAATGTAGGCCTGGGTACTTATTATGGTTCGTGACTGTTCTTTTTTTCATGTTTACCGACAAATTACAAAAACAGTAATCTAGGACAGATTGATGAATTGACACGAACACATTTGGTGACATTTTTGTAGCTGGTAAAAATGTTTAACATCTGATTCCGGTACATTTTGTACAGTTTTCTGCAAGAGTTTCGTTACGCAAGGGAGGTGACTCAATCAAATTATTAACCCTTGTTTCCACATACTCTTACTACAGTTTGGTTTTGATATACGAGACCCTACTTGCAATAAACAAACAAATAAATAAATAAACGATACATAATAAAAAAACGAAAATATCTAATCCAGCTTACTACTTTTAGCATCATTCCTAATGTATATGAAAACGTTTACCTGCAACCGTATATATTTTCTTTCTGCAGCACGACAAGCCAGAAATTAATGCCGTTCTAAAAGAGGAAATATATATTGAGTGAATTCAACGACTATTGATTCCCACAAACTATGCCTGAAAACAGCCCACTTCAGTATACCGAGTAGTGGAATCTGTTATGTTGTATTGTTCAGAGGGCTACGTCATATACCAACACCAGCTATATATAGACCATTGCGTCATCGGCTCTCTGTCCTGAGACAAGAGAGTAAGTGGTTGGTGTGAACATGGGAGGAACTATTATCGTTCCACTTTCTACTCTGTAAAAGGTAAGCCAGTGTTTTTCTTTGGAATAGTTCCTCCTAAGGAAATTTAATTAATGAAAATCAGTAATCATATACGGTATTTAACATAATGTTCAGCTCCAGACTTAATTTATTTGTACAGTCGGCACTCCCAACGCCTATTTATCTGGGGTTCAGAGTTCGAGTATGTTGAATAGATTTTTTGTCTGAAGCACCCAAAGATTGATTTCTTATGCAACTAGGCATCTGGTGGTGCAACAGCTAGGGTCACATACCTCCCAACATAAAATTGTCATCTACATAATTAATAAAATATGAACACCCGAAGTAGAGAGTCGGCATGATAAAAAGACACACAAACTAAAAAGCAAATTATTACTAAAAGAACCCGTCGACTTAACTTTAAAAAAAATCAAAACTAAAAAATATCAAACCATCTAAAAACCATAAATATCATAAAATCATAATTTGTGGAGGAGGCCAGCCTCCTCCACATAGGAGAAGGTGTTCCCTCCCACACTACAAGCCTCCTCCACGAGCACCTGAGAAAGACTAAAAACCGTCACCCACCCAGTACTCGGAGAGGTGCCTACGACGAAGGTCACCAGGGCTGGGATACTAAAAAATAAGATGCTGCACTGTGGCCAATGCGGAGATGGACAAAAGCCGTCTCCCACCGGCGGGACAAGCTGCTGTAGCTCCACAAACCAAGGCGCTAGAGGATGTCGTGGAGCTTGCTAGCCTCGACGGCGTCCCATCTGTCTGGCAAGCAGGTATGAAAGGCAGTATCTGTGTAGGGTAGAAGGTCGACTGCAGGAACGGGATGACGCCTAATAGGAGGCCAAAAGTTGGATTGATTGATTTTTAGCTCCGGCCTAAGCTGAGAGCTCTAGGTTTTATCGTAATTAATGTTCTTGTTCTTGGGGCGACCACTTCTTTTTCTGCTTGGGGCGACCACTTCTTAAAAAGGGTTCAACTCACTCACTCTCTTCCTCCCATCCATTTTCTTTTACCGACATTGAATCATTTATAATTATTATTATCATTTTTTTTCTTCTTGGGGTGACCACTTCTTAAAAGGAGTTCAACCAATATTTAAGAGGTTCAACCGAGAGGGGGTTCAACCGAGGGGTTCACCCTCAATAAAAAGGGTTCACCCTCAATAAAAAGGGTTCATTTTCAAAATTTAAATATAACCATATGAATACGAAAATCCAGATAAAACATAATTAATATTTTTGAGACCTTTACATATGGATATTTTATTATTTCACTTGAATCATTAAGAGCCGGAGCTTTTGAAGGGTTTCCTTCATGTTCTTGTTTTATGCAACAAGGCATCTGGCGGCGCAACAACTAGGGTCATAGACCGCCCAACATAAATATGTTATCCAGATAATTAATAAATCATGACCTCCCGAAAGGAATAAGCAGCATGACTAAATTACACACAAACTAAAAAGCACATTATTACTAAAAAAAAACATCGACTTAACTAAAATATAAAATAGAATCAAGACTAAAAAATATCAAACCATCTAAAAACCACTACAAGCCTCCTCCACGAGCACCTGGAAGAGACTGTAAGAACCGTCACCCACTCGGTACTCGAAGAGGTGCCTTCGATGCAGGTCCCCAAGGCTGGGACACTCGACAATAAGATGCTGTACTGTTAAATGGACCAGACAATCATCACAGTAGGGAGGGTGAGCCCTCTCCATTAAAACGCCATGAGTCAATAATGTGTGGCCAATGTGAAGACGGACAAAAGCCGTCTCCCACCAGTGGAACAGACCACTGTAGCTCCACAAACCAAGGCGTTGGCGGAGGTCGTGAAGCTTGTTAGCCCCGACGGCGTCCCATCTGTCCTGCCAGCAGGAACGAACGGCAGCATCTATATAGGGTCTCATGTCCATTGCAGGAACAGGATGACGCCTGGCAGGAGGCCGAGAATTGGAGACCACAGCCTTAGCCAGGGCGTCAGCCCATTCGTTTGCATCGACACCCACATGGGCCGGGACCCAACAAAAAGTGACCTTGTGGCCACGATGACCCAGGAGTACAAGCCACTCAAGAATGGCCAACACCATAGGTTAAGAAGAGTTAAAATTGCACAAGGCCTGCAAGGCACTACAGGAATCATTAAAAATAGTGAAAGAAGGTTGAGGGAGAGTAAAAATTACTTCGAGGGCATATAAAATGGCCGAGAGCTCAACAGTAAAAATTGACATGACCGAAGGGAGCCTGCCGCCATGGCAAAAGTCAGGAAAGACAACTCCAAAGCCAACTCCAACATCAGACTTTGAGCCATCAGTGTACACAGGGAGGGACTCCCTTGAGTGAAGGCTTGTTCTAAAACGAGGGAACGAGCCACTGGAGGAGGAAGAGATTCCTTCTTGACTGTAAAGTATTTGCAGGGGAAGAAACCATGGAACCACCCTGAGGACCCGCACAGGACAAATCTGAAAGTCACCAATGACCATCTCTTCCATAGCCTTCCTGACCCAAAAGCCAAGGGGCTATGGTGTGTGAAAATGTGAAAGAAAGTACCGAGACATGAAATCAGATTACACGGCCAAGCAGGGAAGGGAGTCAGAAAGTCGATGTAATCGATGCCAACAACAAACCATCAAGGACTGGCGACGGAGATAAAGAGGTGGCTTATCAGCATTCACCAGTAGACTGGGGATTGGAGACAACCTGAAGGCCCCATTCGCCAGATGTACCCCAGCATGATGGACAGGGTCTAAGACTCTTACGACGGGCATCTGTGGCAGAGGAGTACACCTCACACCCATAGTCAAGCTTTGACCTAATACAAACATGGTAGAGGCAGAGGAGGGTTGCCCAATTAGCCCCCCAGGACCCTCAACAGGTTAAGAGTTTGGAGGCAAGAGACCTTAAATGTATATAAGTGGGGAACCCAAGTGAACGGTTTGTCAAAAAGGAGACCTATAAAACGAGTCTCCTCGAAAACAACATGTCTGATGACCATACATGAATAATTCAGGATCTAGGTTGACACCTCGAATGTGGCAGAAGTGCATAGAAACTGTCTTGGCCGGAGAAAATCGAAACCCATGAGAACAATCCCAACACGACACCCTGTCGAGGGGAAAGCTGCATGCGCCACTCCACCACTGACATTCATGAAGCAGCAAACAAGACCGCCAGGTCGTCAACGTACATGGATTTGGCTATACCGTCCGGAGGGGATGAGGCAATGGTATTAATTGCTACTGTAAACAATGTCACACTTGAGCACGCTTCCCTGGGGGACGCCCTCCTCCTGTGCAACAGATGCTGAGAGGGCTGTACAGTTGCGCACAGATGACTCGAGGCCACCTCATCCACCAATATGCTGGTGTTGTATCTGATAACAGTGGCAGCTATGAATTGAACCGGAATTCACTCGTCTTTTCGGGGAAAAAAAAAAAGTTATAATTTGTCAATATTGTTTAACTGTTCTCTAATAAATATCATGTAAGTAAATGTATTATATCGATAATGAGTAACATGATATAAACATTATGGACATATTACAACAACAATATTACAACACATGTATCCAAATAATGATACATTCTCTCATGTGAGAAACACGATTTTCGAATACTGCATCAGTACCGAAACCAGTTTATATCACATGAAATAAAGCTTCAATATTTAATTATATGTTTTGTAATATTGCTGTTGTAATATGTCCATAATGTTTATAACATGTTACTCATTATCAATATAATACGTTTACTTACATAATATTTATTAGAGGACAGTTGGGTTTGTTTCGCCAGAGCAGAAGACTGAATTTCGATTCAATTCATAGCTGCCACTGTTACTAGATACAATACCAGCATATAGTCATTGTCACTATCAACTGCATTGATGGACCGCATCATCTGGACTTTACAGTGAGTATCCCCCACTGTCAGATAATTTTTTTGCCTCAAATGCTGCTTTGGCAGCAGCATTTGTATTGAATGTAATATACCGATTAGACCTACAATCACAGTCATAAGTTATTCGGATACGAAGAACCACTCCAAAACACTTAAAAATAAAGTGGATAGCGCCATAGGAAATTAATGCGAGTACATTCATTAACAGAAACGTGTCCAAACCGTTAAAAGGGTTGATCAAGACCCTGCTTTCTACTCAGGAGCAAGCTTATCGTGGGGCGGTAGAAATGTTCCAGTCTGGAATTCACTCGGAGAGAATTCGATGAATTGAAGAACAAATTAAAGCAATGTAGGGAGGACAGGAAGAAGGACGCTGAAATTATCAGGAAACTACGAGAAGACCTACAAAGAAATTGTGCAACGACCAAGGATTTGGTGGATCGAGCAAATTAAATGAAAGATTACAGCAGACATAACAATTTGCAAGTTATCGGAATTGAGGAGGGCAGTGATTCCGAAACTTGGGGACAAACTGCACTGAAGGTCACCAAGTTGCTCGAGGAGAGGATACAATTGCCTAACATCAACTTAGAAGAGCTCACTCACCGCGTGGAACAGCGATGCGGCCAGCGTCACCGCCCCATTGTTATTCGCTTCACAAGGTTTGGAGACTGTGAGGCAGTGATGAGAAGTGTCAACAAGCTTCGAGGAACAGAAATATATAATAATGAATTTTTGTGTGCAGCCTCACAGGCCATCAGGAGTGCCCAGCTGCCCTTTCTCAAACAAGCCAAGAATGAAGGGAAGGTGGCATACTTCAGAGGAACGAAACTAGTCATTAAGGATAATTCATCACATCAAACTTTTCGCCTTCTCGTCTGGTAGCTGGACTTCACGTGCATCAGGTGGGACCGTGTCACTTGGTTCGAGCAGCGGCAGTGTTGGTGGGGCAGGTGCTTCGGGCAGAGCGGGGCGGAGAGTATAGCGACGCACCGGCCCTGGATAGTGCTGTGCGAGCCGGCGAGGTGACGGGCAGGGACGTGGAACTCACTATAGTGGCAAGGACGCCTCTGCGGCCTCTTCTGCCACTAACGCGGCTACTGAATAACATGTGGGAGACTCAAAGATTGACGAGGGCTGCAAGAGGAGGACGATAGGGAGTGTATAGGTTGAAGACAGGTAATTTCAGTTAATCAATATTATTGATATTAATAATAATATTTATATTAATAATATTACGAGGTACACAGATTTACCATTTTATAATTTAGATGACGAAAAATTCACCAATTCAATCAATAATATTTCGCATAATTTACCTGTGTATGTTCTCAATGAAATTGTATTTAACCCTTTAAATTTAACTAACAGAATGATGATATACGATAACTTATCTAACAATCTATTGAATGAATCTAATTGTAATTATTTTTTTTGTGACGATCAAGCTCTAAACATACACTCTAAAAATTTAAATATTCTGTCATTTAATAATAATACTATTCCTCTCCATCGGGAACACTTTATGGAATAATGTTTTGCTCCTTTTAATGTACTGTACAGTTTCATGCCATTGGCTTCTGTGAAACACGACTGAACGATACCATACTATAAGCATGTATAACAGAAGGAAATATACATATCCTTCTGTATACATACTTATAATCTCTACAAACAACTTTAACCAAAGTAATATCCACAACTATTTGTAGGGACTATAAGCATGTATAACAGAAGGAAATATACATATCCTTCTGTATACATACTTATAATCTCTACAAACAATTCTCTCCCCTGTCTTTCATCGTGAGAGGTGCAGAAACTTCATAATGACCAGCCGTGGTGCTACAGGTGCTGGGGAGTTGGGCATATTTCCCGGAACTGTTCTGCCATGCCGAAGTGTGCATGGTGTGCCGACGAACATGATTCCAAGACGTGTCCTGTCAGGGGTGAACGATCACGTCCTGCTACCTCCACCTCTGAGTCTTCACCTCCTGAGGATACGTCTAGATTGAAGTGTCCACGATGCCTTCAGCCAGGGGTTAGCATGTAGCTTTTCTGCCTTTGAAGCCATGATTGATGAGCTGGTTGCTCCCCTCTAACGGGAACCGCCTTGACATGGTGGGGGGGTTGTGTGTCTCTGAGACCTGGCATCTGGCGAGCTATACTAGAGTGGGGAGAGGGCTTCCCATGCTAGGAAGGTCGCCAGTGAGAGACCAGACTAAGTGGTTCCCATCTTTCAGTTTTTCATCTTTCCCTCTTTTCTTTTTATTTCCTTCCTGCTTGCTGTCACACCTCTCTATCACCTTTTTCTGGCGCTATAGGACCTCGATGTTGCGGCGCCTAATATCCATCAATAAATAATGAGCTGGTTGCCTCTCAGGCTGCCAATGACTCCAAACTCTCCACCTTGGTCGAGGCTCAGCAGGCCATCATCTCAACTGTCAATACCCTTACCGAAAAGAGGGATACTGTTGCATCTCGCCTTCTACCTCCGAATACAAAGTTCGCTAGTGATTGCCAGCTGGATGTCATCTCCTGGAATGTATGTGGTATCACCAGTTATGCTAAGCTCACTCAACTCAAGGCTTATGTTTTTCGTCACTATCACAATGTTATTTTTCTCCAGGAAGTTCTCGCTGCTGGGCAAGCTCCTTCCCTCTCAGGTTATGTGCCATATGTTCATCTGGTGAGGAATGGTCTCTTGATTTCCATACATAGATCCTTGCCACATCGCCTTCTCCGTACCTCCACTGATCCTGACATGACCTTTCATCTATTTGAGGTTCTACCTGGGAATGGAGTTCTCCAATTATGTAATGTCTATTCTGCCCCAGCTAGACTCACTCTTGAGGCTCTTCCTTCCCCAACAGTGCGTGGTATGGTGTATATGGGAGATTTTAATGCTCGGCATTCTGATTTGGGTGATGGTTCTGGCTCTATTAATCGTAATGATGTTCGTCTCCTTTCATATATCCGCAAGCATCATCTGACACGCTGGGACACTGGCGGTGCCACTCATTGCCGGGGAGGTTCTCTGCATTACATCCTCTCATCTGGCCTGATAGTATCTTGGGTCCAGTGCACCTCAGTGCCAGATGGATTCTCTGATCAAATCGCTTTTGGGTTTCATTATTCTCTACCTGTGTTTCAACCATTCGTTTGCGTATTGCTGTGCCCCCTAAATATTGCCCGACTTGCATCTTATTTATGGCCCATGTATTCCCTACATTTGACATATCATTAGCTGAACAGTTGTACTCTAATCTTGTATCTGCTACTCATGACTTTTATAGGCTACTAGCAGCGATACCCGACGTTGTCCGGGAGAAGATCCTACATGTGGTTTTGTCAATAAATTTCCTCTAATTATTTTTATGTGAGCTTATTAGGAGAGTGGGAGGAGTCCATTATTCGGTGTGGTTGCTGGTCCCTCAGAGAAACCATGCCAGCTTTACAACCACAAAAGTTATCCATGATGCAACTACAGCAGAAGGTGGCATTGTAACAGCCACGATTAAATAGCAAGGTCCATGTGGCGAATTGGTAAAAGCCTTCGGCTTGGGCTGCAGGGGCACTGGGATCGAACCCTCCCCCCCATTGGTTATTAAAACAAAAAACAAATTTTCACTGTCCTTAGATTTAGTATTAAATTTAGGTGATTAACATTTAGTGGTTTGAATTCATTCCTAAGCTCAACATGCAAGCCAGGCCTGCATGCATCTTTGATGCTTGAGATCATAGAGTCTATGTTGTAAAAGCCATAAATCTTTGATTGTTTTAAGCTGATAATTCAAGAAACACATGTTCACCAAAAATAAAATTAGACTGAGGATATTCCCTGGACTACACCGGTCAGAATGGTGTATAATCTGTCAACAATTTTTTTTTAATTGTACCCCCACCAGGGATTCGAACCTGGAATCTTTAGGTTAAGGCCAAAAAATAGCCTTAGGCTTGGGCTGCAGGGGTACTGGGATCGATCCCCCCCCCCCCCCCATTGGTCATGTTAAAACTGTTTTTTTCACTGTCCTGAGATTTAGTATTAAATTTAGGCGTTCAACATTTTGTGGTTTGAATTCATTCCTAAACTGGGCATGCAAGCCAGGCCTGCCTGCATTCTTGATGCTTGAGCCCAGAGAGTCTATGTTGAGAAAGCCATAAATCTTATATTGTTTTATGCTGATAATTCAAGAAACACATACCCACCAAAATAAAAATTAGACCAAGGACATTTCCGGGACTACACCAGTCAGTATGGTGTATCAACAATTTTTATTATTAATATTATTATTATTATTGTACCAGGGATTCGAACCTGGGGTCTTTTGGTTAAGGTCAAATAATGGCCTTCGGCTTGAGCTGCAGGAGTTCGAACACACCCATTTGTCATTTTAAAATAAATGTAAGCCGACGACGCTTCCCAGGCTTCACCGATCAAAATGGCGTATTACTTTTTACTTTAGGTCAAATGATGCTCCTGTGCATAGCGGCTAAACAGACAGACAGACACACACACATAGACAGACACACACACAGACAGACAGACGGAGTGTTTTATATATATATATATATATATATATATATATATATATATATATATATATATATATATATATATATATATATATATATATATTGAGGGTATAAGTAGGCAGGAGATTCTCTCTTATACATGTTTTATTGAAAGTGATAGCATTGTTGGCACTGTGTATTTTTCTAAGCAGGTTCTCCTTATTGCGTAGGATAGTCTTCTGCTCTTGTGGTAGGTCGTTGATGACTTCTCCATAGCTGTTTCTTCTTCTTCCACCCATTGCATTTTCTACCAGATCGCGATTTCGGGAATTCTGATCCCTTCTTCAGTGGTGTGATGGTGTGTTTCCTCTGTGGTGTCAGGTGGGAAGTGATGTCAGTTGGGTGGGTGGAGCACTATTTATCTGGTTGCTACCTGATGTGCTTGGCCCTGATTGGTCGGTAGGTAGTCACCGTGAGCTTGGTAGAGCTCGCAGGTCGTCTGCTTGTATGTTGAGGTTTGGGTCATTTTCTTTTATATATAGGGCTTCGAGGAGTGGTAAACGTCGCTGGTCTTCGCTTGCTGCCAATATTTCTGTGTGGTTTTCTAACATTTCTCTGGTGAGGGCTAAATCATGGTCTTGTCTGAGGTGTTTCTTAGGTGCTCCGGAGGTTAGGTGGTAACTTAGTCGCCGAGACAATTTCATGGTTGTCATGTCGATATAGGTTGATGGGAGGGCTTCACAGTTCCCTCTATTGCAAGTGAACCTATAAACGACATTCTTCCGTTGAAATATGTTTTCGGTTTGTCGGGGTCTGTTTCGGAGTAGTAGGTGGCAGGTTTTATATATATATATATATATATATATATATATATATATATATATATATATATATATATATATATATATATATACACATCTCCCGGCCACACCTCCAGCATCACCATACTGCCCACTCCTGGACACTGGATGCCAATATACAGGAGGCAAAAGAGGAGGCTGAACATGATGGCCTATTATTTTAAGCCAGCCCCAACCCCTGACCTGCTCCATCCCTGCAAGTTGCCCTGCAAGAGTGTGCTCACACTGAGTCTTGGCAGCAGTTCACGGACAGTATCAACCAGCAAACAAGTGTGGGATCTATGTGGCACTTAATTCGTCGGGTTGTTAAAAAGACGCCAGCCATTGCTCATCATCACATTCCCGTAGACTATGCCCAACAACTTGTTGATGCCTGGTCAGAACAATCTAACCCAGCCAGTCTACCCATCCACATACAAGATGTACTCGCTTCTCATGCTGCAGTTCATCGGCTATGAGTAATGTCTGCTCTATTATAAGATGATGACGATGATGCAGAGCAGATAACTGAGGAGGAGTTGCGTCGTGCTCTCTCCCGGGGTAAAGCTTCTTTCCCTATTTATGATGGTATTATTTATGCTGTGCTGGTACTATTCGAATACTTCAACAATTTCCTGGGAACCCCATACCTCAACTGTACAATATTTGTCTTCGTGATGGTTGTGTACCACGAGCCTGGTCCAGCAGCACAATAATACTCATCCTTAAGCCCGGCAGTACGAAGTTCAGGCTTATTTCCATTACTTCCTGTTTTTGTAAGGTTATGGAGAGAATCTTACTTAATTGTCTCGTGTATAAACTGCAGGATTACCTTTCTCTATGGATGTTTGGTTTCCTTTCCCAGCGGAGTACACACCACTGCCTGGTCGACCTGTACTCTCGCCTTTCCAGGGACAGTGTGGTGGCCTTCATTGACCTTCGAAGTGCCTTCGATGATGCTAATAGAGACGTCATTTTGGATCAACTGGTTGACTTTGGGATAAAGGGTAATCTACTACGGTGGATTCTGGGCTACCTCAGTAACAGGACCTACCGTGTGTTTTTCAGTGGTGCGCTCAGTCCTTTGCGCAGTTTTCATCTTGGTACGCCTCAAGGGAGTGTTCTCAGCCCATTGTTATTTAATATTTTGATGCATCGGCTGCTCACTTCTCTCCCTGATATTCCTGGTACTACAATTACGTGCTATGCTGATGATATCTGTGTTCATTTTACCTCACCAAGGGATCTCCAGCGGTTTCTTGGCTCCTTCTCTGTGGCCTCCTCTCACTGTGGTATTATTGTCTTACCAGATAAGAGTAGAATATTCACTTGCCACCTTCCTCAAGCTTGGCTAGTATTCACCATTGGAGGGACTGTCATTCCCATGTGTTCCCAGTACTGCTACCTGGGTGCGCCAGTATATTTGGCCAATTGTTCCTGTCAGAACTCAAGACCATCTCATTGTCCAGGACTTATTGGGTCAACTCCAGCGCCGACTTACACCACTTCAATGGCTCTCTAACAACTCGTCAGACATCTCCATCCCAGTAGCCAGGACCATCTATATTGCTTTTATGTGTTCAGTTGTTGATTACCTCTCGCCTGCTTTAACTCAACTTCCCAGGGCTACTCTTGAAACTTTAAAAAAAATCAAAATAGAGCAATGAGAATAATTCTCGGTTGTCCAATGTCGACCAGGATAGTGAACATGCAGCGTGAGTTGCGTCTTCCCCCATTAGTGGAGAGAATCTATTCTAATGTTTGTTGCCTCCCTGTCAAGTGCCTCCATTTCCCACATCTTTCACCCCATTACTCTCAGTTAGTCAGAACATCTCTTCGACCAAACTACCTGGTCCTTCCTATACTGCACGCCGGACTTCTCTTATAAGACCTGTTTCCTCTATGTTTCGTAGTCTTAATATAGATATAATGGTTGCAGACGTTCCCCCAGGGCCCCCTCCGTGGATGCTACCAACATTTGATGTGAGCTTCACACCTACTTCCAAGTCAGAACTGCCTTCTCTATAGCAGCAGTTGGCTCTGGAACACATAGAAACAGTGACGTCCTCCATCACAGATCCATACTGCCTCTACACTGATGGCTCATTGCAAGTGGATGGTACAGCAGGTTGTGCCGTTTTCTCACCTGACATGGAATCACCTCCAGGGGGCTGGGTTGGCCATCGTCTCTGTAACCACCCTAGCTCAACATTGTGTGAACTGTATGCCATTCTGGATGCTGTTAGTCTTGTTTGTAAACGTAGAGTGAATGCTGCCATTTTTTGTGACTCCAAATCTGCCTTTCATTCCCTCTCTAGTGTTCTGTCTACACACTCTAGTTGTTCAGCAAAATTTATCGTTTTTGGCCTCATTGCTTAATCGTAACTTAACTGTCAATTTTTTATAGGTACCATCCCATGTAGGTTTATGTCACAATGTTACAGTTGACAGACTCGGAAAGGAAATCTGCCTCCTCGTGGTGTTACCTTTCTAGATTCCGCTCCGCCGCTCTCCTTCCGGTACGGCGACGCAGGGATGCAGCATCTCCATCACCCATTACAAGTCTTTCTGATGTCACAAATATTCCTACTGTCGTCGAGGCCTCATGGTTTGAAGGCACAAAGTAGTCTCGGCTCGTTTGAGGCTTGGCTATCGGTTACCGTGGCAGGTTGCTGGTATGCAGGTTGAGCCTCCTTTCACTGAGTGATGCTTGTGTCGAGCGTCTCGTGCTAACACCATAGAGCACTATTACCTGACCTGCCCCACTGTCCGACACTTGCTGCCCCGGGGCCTGCCACTTGATGTGGTTTGTCGACACCTACTGAACCATCAGGTTTTGAAGGAACTTCTCTTACGCCATTCTCGTGTTGGTGGATTTGAGTAGGTCATAATGTAAATATTTGTCTGTATGCTTGTGCTTTTTTATGTTACGTTTTCGTAATGCGTGTGTGTTTGTGTGTGTGTGTATGTGTGGTTGTAGTAATTGGATTATCATGGGTCCCACCTACCTGTACATATTGTTGCTTGCCTGTTGATTGACGCTACGGCGCAATTAATAAAACAAAAAACTATACGAAACAATAGATAGTAAACAGTTTCAAGTTACCGTATTTTGTGATTTAAGTATAGCCTTCGACCCAATTTATCATCCCTTACTGCTAGAGAAGTTGTAATATTTTGGTATTAGAAAAACTGTTTACTAAGTTCAATAAAGTAACGTCAACTTACACAAATGTTAACTTTGGTGTACCTCAAGGATCAGTCTTAGACCCCATCTTCTTTCTTCTATTTATTAATTATATTACTCGCTGTAATAAATGTTCTATTGTACGCTGACGATACGAATCTATTTATAAAAGGAATTTTTTTTAACGAGATTGAAACAGTATTAAATACGGAATTAAGTTATGTATCGGAGTGGATGAGAAGCAAAAAAATATCAGTAAAACTCATTTTATGATATCTCACTCTTTAATGACTCGAAATGGATGACATAAAAGTCGATCGGGTTAATGAAGTCAAATTCTTGGGTATTATAATAGATAGTTCTCTGAAATGGAAAGCTCACTTAGAGGAAGACAAAATTAAAATCAGTAGAATTACAGGCTTATTGTATCACTTCAGGAATTATTTGCCTATTGCGATTGTAAAGGAAGTATACTTTGGTGTTGCATATCCACATCTCATATACTGTGTGGCCGTTTGGGGTGGGGCGTGAAGCACCTTCCTGAGTGGTCTCTTCACCGGCCAAAAGAAGCTGCTGTGTGTTATGTTCCACCGATACCGTTATGACCACACAGACCTGCTCTTTGTTCAACCCGACTTAATGAAGCTAAATATTATCTTTCAACTACAAACTGGTATTTTTGTCCATGGTGCACTATATTATTTTCCTATTGACTGTAAATATGAATCCATTGCACGTGACACAGACAGACACCACACACACTTAGAATTCCACTGTGTAGGACGAGTCACGCACATCAGTGTGTATTAGCCTGGGGATGCAGGCAGTGGAACTCACTAGTTCTTCATATCAATAATATCAAAAATATTAAAAATAAATTGAAAAAAAATATTAATAATAATTAATGGTCTCATTGTTCCTCTGTATGCTGATGTTAATAATTATTTCTTACTTTACATGAATTATTAATCGTGTTTTTTTGTAAGTCAGATGTCATATTTACAGCATTATTTTTTTTCATAGTTTTTGTGGTCATATTTTATATCCTCAACCATTCTCGTAATTTTTATGTAATTCTGTTGCTTACATGTTAATGTAATTTTATATAAATACTGCATATATTGCAAGTTTAAATATAAATATCAGGCCGTCGCTATTCACATGTCAAGCAATGATTTTTATACAGATATGTAGTCCATAAAGAGCGTTAGCTCATGGACTTATAGGCCATGTTACATAATATATTGTCACTATATATTATATGATAAAGGCCAATAAACTTATCAATCAATCAATCAGTATGTCCAGTTAGCCATTCCTTAATTTTATAGTATTTAATTTACGGTTTTGGACCTCTTGAGATGGTATAATATTTGGGATGGGAGTAGACAGGTATTTTAGGCCGGTGTTCATAAACATCTCAAAAGTTCCAATTTGTTCGTATGTATGTACTGCTGACCTCGCCAATGTGTTTCACTTGTGAAAAAATTCTAGCTTAGGAGTGAACTTTAATTCATACGGTCCTGAAGGTGGTTGTACCATGAAGCAAGGGAGTGAGCGATGTGTGTTGTGGCTGAAGGAGAGTGGGAATATTGATTATAAGCCAGTAGGCTACGTATAACAACGCTGAAATGTGAGTGGAGAGAAGAGAGTGGTGTTGAATGGGAGCCTCTGGTGACGTTCCTATGACCACCAGCTGTTACCTCGTGATCAATATAGTTCCTCCTCCCTCCCTCTCTCTCTCTCTCTCTCTCTCTCTCTCTCTCTCTCTCTGGACTGACGCCCTTCCTCGATTTCCCCCTCACTGCCAACTCTTCGTTTCATTGGTTAGTTAGGCCTGTGGATTTTTGGGACCTGTGAAGGGTCACAAAGTATAGCCTATTCAATATATTTGTTGGTTTGTTAGTAGTCAGAGCAGGTTTGGCTGGTTTGGAAGTTAATTCATTGATTACCCGATTACCTATATAGATGTAAATAATGTACAGTACCGGTAAAGTCGCGGCAAATAATCCTTGACCAGTCAGTGATGGATAGCTGTGACAAACACAGGAGCGTCCGAAAACTCGAAACATTTATACCCATACTATTATCAGGTAGCTGACTGAAGCAACGAAGACACGTGTTCACAGTTTGAAACAGCAGGCCACACCTTTCTATCACAGGCTGGTCAAGGACTATCTGCCGCGACTGTACTAGTTATTTATGAGATCTGAATAGAAATTTGCTAAGAATACAACGTAATGAGAAACTTGGGCTTTGAGGAAGGTTAAGGATTCCTCTCATTATAGTTTTTGATTGGTTGGTTAGTGAACAAAATAACCCGAATGGTTACAGAAGGGTAGGCTATGGGGTCTTATGACAACCAAAAAATTAATTTAGGGAAACATTAATTTGACTGTAGATTTTAATTAAAAGTATAGGTTAATCTTATTATAGTAACTTGTACGAAGAATTTGAGAGCAGATGTATTATTTGCATTAGCTTAACGTATTGTATGAGGAACAACACTATATGTGGATGAAACTTAAATTACAAAGATGCACTACAGTTTTTTTTTTTTTCCAAGTCAAAGGCTTCTGGCCTGATGAAGCAGTAGTGAAACTTATCCTGCATTGTTCCTTATTTTCAAACAGTTTTAAATACCAAGTATGTACGGGATCTAAATAGAAATTGGCACAGAAGTTATAACACAACGTACACAATGAGAGGCCCGGAATATGAACTATTTAATCTAGTGACAGTTTTGCTGTTGAAGTCAACAACCCAAGAGGCATTCAAAATCCCTATGGCTTATTAGATCAGCATCCAAACTCCATAAATATATATTTGTTTCAACTCGTCAGAGGATGGTAGTAAAAAATTGAAAAAAGAAGCTTGTATTTGTAAGAATAACCTTGAACCATGAGGGAAAAAAGAAACACAGAGGTGGAACAGCAAGCAAGAAGGAAAAAGTAGGAATGGTGGAACATTGAGCGAGAGGAAAGGGGATAAAGAAGACAGTGCTGGATCAAAACGTCCCTGTATCATGACGTAGATGGAGATAAAGAGGAACAGCATAGACACTATCTTTCATTTTTAACGACGCACAACTTGATATTTCTTCTTCCTTCAATATTAATGGAGTCTCTAGTTCCCACAATCTCTCTTGGAGAGATCATATTACAACTCTAGCTAAAACTATTCTTGTAAGAAATAATGCCACAGTTCAATCCTAAGCAGTATACAAAATTCCTTTATATGTGAAACTGGTAGATCTTTAGATGTTACAATGAAAGAACATAAACGTGATATGACGAATTGTAACACAAATAATGTCAACTTTGTCCATGCATGTGACAACAACCACTGTATTGATTGGAATTCTGATAAAAGGATAATTAATTAAGTGCAACAATTTCAAGTAACGTAGAGTACTAGAATCAGTTTGTATACAACACTATAAAAACTTTAACTTAAATGAAGGTATGTTCAAACTAGATCCATTAATGAGAGCACTAGTAGTCAAATCCCTCCCAGATGTGGGGTCGGGTCCCACAGGACAGAGCCTCAGGAGAGACAGTAGCCTGCAAGCAGGCTGCTCTGTGGTAGAGGAGTGAATGGTGGGAGAGCCAGCGCAGTCCCTTTTTTAGGCCGTGGCTGGACTGACTTGTGTGTTCGTCCTGTCCTCTGATTGGTCGTCGCTAGTTGGGTGGGTGGTAATTCTCCGCAAGCTGTGTAGAGCTTGTAAGTCTCTTGTGTATTCAGCATAGGTTCTAAATGTTTTATGTGGAGTGCTTCTAAGATCTGGAGGTGTCTTGAGTCGTTGCACGTGTCGATAATATTTGTTTTCTTCTCCAGCATTTGTCTTGTTAGGGTAGTCTTGTGGGCTTGTCGTAGGTGAGTTTTGGTGGTAACCGTCCGTTCATAGTTGTCATGCCGATATAGGTGGAGTTAAGGGCTTCACGGTTACTTTGTTTGCAGCTGCTCTTTCCGTTCCTGGGTCTGTTTTTGAGAAGGAGATAGCTAGTCTTCTTATTTTTGTAATAAAAGATCAGGTTTAGTTTCTTTTCTGGGTTTGTTGTTAATACGTTTCTTCAGACAATTTGTGATAATTATGATCTTTTCAGGCTGTAGTAAAGTGTGAGAGGTAGTATAGCATATAGTATTTCTTGTATTTTCTCCTCGTCTTGGCCTTGTTTGTGATAGTGGTCTAAAATCTTCTTCATTTATTGGTTGATGTCTGCAATATTGTAGCCGTTGTTGAGTAGTACTTTAGTGGAGCGCTGTACTTCGTCGTCGACTTGTTCCAGGTACTGCAGTGTAGGAACCGATAGTAGAATCTTTGTATACCTCTGGGGGCATTCGCTTTTCCCATTCAACAGACATTTGCTGGTGTTCAGGGCCCTCACGTGGACGCTGGTGGTAAAGTTACTGTCCTTTTGCTTCACTAGGACGTCTAGGAAGGGCATACTTCCTTGGATGCTGTTCTCCACAGTGATGTTTAAGCCGGAGATATCCTTCAGGTGTTTTATAAAGATGTCGTAAATATACCGGCAATAGGTATCTGGCTTCTTAATTTTCTTGAACACTTCTTCGACGCATCCCATGAAGAAATTGGCGAGAAGAACTCCGAGGAGGGAGCCCATGGAGACACCATCAATCTGTTGATAGACGCCGTGTACCTCTGGGGCAGGTGAATGGAGCTTCCTGCGTACAACACTGGAGTAGACTGCGGAGTATGTCTTCTGGGATGTCTAGGGGTGGGGTGGAATCGTCATGGTAAACACGATTAATGATGTAGTTGATAGTTTTCTCAACAGGAACGTTGGTAAAGAGAGATTTTACGTCGAGGGAAACGATGGTTCCTCTTGCACTGCTTGATTTGAGGATGTCGAGGAAGTCGGTAGCGGAACTCAAACTATAACTTGCAGGGACGTAAGGCGTCAGGATGGCACAGAGTTTTTTCGCTATGTTGTAGGTCGGTGTTGGTATTTGTGAGTTGATGGGTCTAAGTTTGTTTCCTGGTATGTGTGTCTTAACATTTTCCTAGCAGTAACCCATGCCGTACTCTCCAGTAAGGTTGTTAAACTTGTCTGCGGTGCTAGTGCGGTTGCTTCTTGTGGTAAGCTTGTTCTACTTATTTTTAAGTGACTCTGTTGGGTCTTTAGAGATTTTGATGAATTTGGAGTCATCAGCGAGGATGGTGTGTATCTTGCTGAGATACTCTGAGGTGTTCATAAGCACATAGGTAGCGGTTTTGTCAGCTTTTCTTATATTGATGGTATCATCAGAAGACAACTGCTTTGCTGCTTCAATGTGTCTTCTATTAATAATTGAGCTGTTGAAGTGTCCTCTGGTTTTTTATGCCCCCACAACTATTTCTTGTTTGAAGGTGGGTTTTACAGTGACTTCCCCTCTTCGGGCCAAGTTTTCATCGTTGTCAATTAGGACTTCACACTCGACTTTTTTCTGGTGTTTCTTTGGTTTGGATATTATATGGCAATTGAGGTCAAGGTTTAGCAGATCTTCTTGGTCAGGTGTGACGGTTTTTTCCGTAAGGTTGATGTAGCTTTTTAATGGCCGAGAATATTTTAGCTGGCCACCGTTAATTAGTTTTTCCTGGTTAGTTCTGATGATGGGGTTGCGATGTTCTTTGACTATATTCTAACAATTCTCTGTATGTTCTCTTTTAACTGTGTTTATATTTCTTTTGCAATCCATCTTTGCTCCGTTTCATGGTATTTTTAATGGAGAGGGCTTCCCCTTCCTACTGTGATGATTGTCTTGTCCGTTTGACAGTGAGGCATTTTCTTGTGGAGTGTTACAACCTTAAGAACCATCATCATTGGTACAGTCGCTGCACAAAGTCATATATCAGTCTTACACCCTGATCAAGGACTATGTGCTGCCACTGTACCTCTCCAAGTAAGGAGTGAGGGATGGTTCGTAACCCTCAAAGGCTGATGGACCACGCTCGTGGTTCTGTAGATACCCTAACCCAAGACCACTCTCTAGAGACCCTGTGTGAATCATCCACCCATTCAATCCGTTCCCTTACCTAACGGGAACCACCTTGACGTGGTGGGGGGCTTGTGTGTCTCTGAGAATTGGCAAGCTAGACAATAGGGGGCTCTGGCTCCTGCTCTGCCCCAATTTCGGGGAGAGAGGGCTTCCCATGCTAGGAAGGTCGCTCGTGAGAGACCAGACTAAATGGTTCTTTCAGTTCTTCAACTGTCCCTTTTCTTTTTATTTCCTTCCTGCTTGCTATCACACCTCTTTATCACCCTTTTAGGACCTATAGGACCTCGATGTTGCGGCGCCTAATATCCATCAATCAATATAACGATAACCCTTGTATGCGGTCGTAAGCGAGTATATATGCAAATATACCCTCTTGTATCCATGGGAATGTGTTTTGTATTGATGTTCAGAAATATAGTTATACTGAAAAACGTATATTATGCCTTATAAACCACTAATTCATAGTGTTTGATTGTTTTTCTTATTGAGGTTTTGTGTAAAAATATTAACGTGTTCGAGGGTAACCTTTTTTTTTTTTTTTCATACTTTGATACACAAACAAGTAAACGTAGGAGAGTCTGATTCTGGTGTGTATATTAAAGCTCTATAAATGTGGAATAGCAAAATTTATGTATGCTATACTTCAAAAATTGACCCTCTTTTGCAGTTGGGGAGCAAGAAATAGAGATATATTTGCGGACTTATTGGGTTAAGAGTCTGTCCCAGACTCACATGTGCTCGGAAAGAAGGCTTATAGTGTAGAAGGGGGCACTCTCTCCTTTATGGATTGATTTATATATGCCACTAGGCATCTGGCAGCGAAACAGCTAGGGTCAGGTACTGCCTAACATTAAATGTTCATCTACATCATTAATAAAATATATACACACATTGAATCGGCTTCATTACCTGGAAAGGGATAGGCAGCATGACTAAAAGAATATATAAACTAAAAAGCACATTTCTACTAAAAGAGCCTGTTAACATAAGTAAAATATATAAAATAATCAAAACTAAAACCATTAAACTCTCCGGTCTCTAAAAAGCCTTAAATATCGTAATATTCACAATTTGTGGAGGAGGTTAGCCTCCTTCACATAGGAGAGGCTGTTCCCTCCAACACTACAAGCCTCCTCCCCGAGCACCTGAGAGTACCCACCTGGTACTCTGAGAAGTGCCTAAGACGAAGGTTCCCAAGGCTGCACTGTCAGAAGGACCAGACAATCATCACAATAGTGAGTGGGTGCCCTCTCCATTAAAAACCCATGAGTCACTAGTGTTTGGCCAATGCGGAGACGGGCAAGAGCAGCCTCCCACCGGCGGGACAGGCCGATGTAGTTCCACAAACCCAGACGCTGGCAGATGCTGCAGAGCTTGTTAGCCTCGACGACATCCCATCTATCCTGCAAGCTGGAAGGATCTACATAGGATCGAAGGTCGACTGCAGGTACGGGATGACGCCTTGCAGGAGGCCTAGAACTGGGGGCCACAGCCTTAGCCAGGGTGTCAGCCAGCTCATTCCCATTGACACCCACATGAGCCGGGACCTAACAAAATGTGACTCTGCAGCCACGACGACCCCATAGGACAAGCTACTCGAGAATGGCCAACACCAGGGAATGGGAAGTGTTAAAATTGCCCAAGGCCTGCAAGACACCACAGGAATCGCTAAAAATAGTAAAAGAAGGATGTGGAAGAGTAAAAATCACTTGAAGGGCATATAAAATGGTCGAGAGCTCGGCAGTAAAAATGGACATGACAGAAAGGAGCTTGCCACCACGACAAAAGTCAGAAAAGGCAGTCGTAAAACCAACTCTAGCATCAGACTTTGACCCATCAGTGTACACAGGAAGGGACTTCCTGTGTACACTGATGAGAGGAGGCATGTTCTAAAAAAATGGGAACAAGCCACTGGAGGAGGAAGAGATTCTTTCTTGTCTGAAAAGTAGGTGCAGGTGTAAACTTCAGGAAGAAACCAAGGAGCCACCCTGGGGACCCATACAAGACAAATATGGAAGTCATTTATGCCTTTCCGTAGCATTCCTGACCCGGAAATCAAAGGACCATCGTGTCTGAGGATGTGAAAGGTAGTACTGAGACATGATATCAGATGACACCACCAAGCAGGGAAGGGAGTCAGGAAGTCGATCTAATCAATGCCAACCACAAACCATCAAGGACTGGCGACGGAGATCAAGAGGTGGCTTATCAGCATTCACCAGTAGACTGGGGATTGGAGACAACCTGAAGGCTCCATTCGCTAGACATACCCCAGCATGATGAACAGGGTCCAAGACGTGGCAGAGAAGTACACCTCACACGCAAGCACGAAGGAAATTGAAGAAAAAGATTGTGAACTGAAATGTTGAATAGTCTAGAAACTCACCCATCAATGAGTCATTTATTTTGAGTTATTTGTTATGCTACTGAATCCTTCAAGCACTGCAACAAAAAAGAACCCTGTCTCATGTCCTGGCTAAAATTGGAGGAATCAGTAGCCCACCAATTCTCGCAAGATTAATTACCCCTGTAATAGCCAAAATACATCAAATTTAGTAAGTATAGTTACCTCCGCTAGTAACGAGCATGCCGTCCGGCGGGTTTGGCAAAATATAGCGCCACCGTGATTGTTAACATTGCGTTCTTATGGTGAATACTATAGCAGGAATGAGTTATATCCAATCATCTACTTGTACTCCGAGAAAACAAACACAATGGTGCCACATATTGCCGTAGTAATAGTAATAATAGTAGCGGCAACAGTTCCAGGGAAAAGTGGGGGGCTGACCCTTTTCAAAGGTCAACTACAGGTATTCCATCCACCTCCCTCTGACTCCTTCTCCTCCTCTTCCTTTTGACGTTTTTATAGCCCTTTGATGGAGCTCATTAGATGTCTTTCATCTTGGCTTCCTGACTCTTTGTATCCTTTTGTTCTCTGCATCCCAACGTTCTTTCTTTGGCCTCTGTCTTTCTCTCTGGTCTTTGTGTTCTATTTGTTCACTGTGTCCATAAATTCGCTCTTTGTTCTCTGTTTCTTCTTGGTCTATATTCTCTCTTTCGTCTCTGTCTCTTTCTGGTCACTGTCTCCCGGCCTTCTCTTTTTTGTCTCCGTGTCTCTTTTTGATATGTCACTTATTTATCTGTGCCCTGTTTGGTTTCGTTTTTTTTTTTCTTTTTTTAAACTTTGTGACTCTTGTTGATTTATGTGTCCCGGCCTTCACTTTTTAGTTAAATCTTATAATTTTCCCTTTACATCTTATATTTTTGTGTGTTTTCAATATCTTTCTTTGTCTAATCCTCTTACTTATTTCTATTTCCTTAGTGCTTGCTGTCCAACTTCTCTAACACTTTCTCCCTCGTCGACTAGGTGTTCCAGACCGAAGAGAGACTTTCTTTCATTTTACAATCTCGATTTTCTCTGCATCATAAAATAATAGCTACACCAATTATATTATTTTTTTGTTTTCGTCTCTTTAACAAAATATTATTGTTTTTCATCCTAGTAATTTGTTTTGATTTTTGTAGTCAGTTTGTTTATATTTCCTCTTTAGATCGGATATCCCTGTTTCTTTCAACTTTCCAATTGTGTTTCCTTCCCTTCCACTTCCATCGTGCGTGCAGTCTCACTACGATTCCCTATGAGAAAATCATAGCCATCCAATTTAAGGTATAGAGTTTCTACCTTGAGGATGGTATTGATATGCCATGTCAGGAGGTGACTGAGTGGATAGTGTTCTGGACTCATAACCTAGAGGTTGGGAGATCAATCCTCTCAGGTGAGGGCCTGAGAATATTTACTCTTCCGATTTGAGTTTGAGGCACTAACTATAAGGCCACCGAACGTCGTAAAACTCCCTCAGTGGTACTGTACCATAACAGCTGCAGTATTTGGGAATATCCCTCACTTCCCTCCATCTGTGGCTGGGTACCAGTTCGGAATGTCGTGACCTATATTTATATATGTGTCTGTGTGCAGCAGTTGACCCGGGCCACGGTAACGAGCTTGATTAAGCCTATTTCCAGTGTCGGAACATTAAAATAAAAAAAAAAAATTCAACCCTTTTTACCCCATACAACCTTTTTACCTTATGTAAGATTGATTGATTCAAAAGGCGCAATCTAAAATTAATAATATGCCTAGAATCATTTGTGAGAGCTTTGCTACATATAACACATTGTCACATTGAGGTCTTTTATCTCGATGGATGATGGATGAAAATCTATTATGAATATAATTATGATAATCTTTTTTTAGTCCTTGACATTCATGATGGGTTGCAACAAACTGTAAGTAAAATTATATATATATATATATATATATATATATATATATATATATATATATATATATATATATATATATATATATATATATATATATATATATATATATATATATATATATATATATATATAAAATGAGAAAGGTAACTATGATATTTGAAATAGAACGGTGATTTTTTTTATGTGCAACATGGCTGGGATATATAGAGAAGTAAACGCTATTGGTGACGGACATAAAATCACATACACATAAAACACAGTAATTAGACAAGAGAAAACTCACCTTGACCTCTCAATATCACGGTGACCTCGCGTTCCAAAGATCAAGATAATTATTTCGCTTCTGACTAAGAATCATTGAGAAATAGAGTAGGAAATTAATACTTGAAAAAAGGGAAATAATTATTTTGATAATTATAATATTGTGAAAATGTTGTGTAAAATATCCTCTTTAATTAACCCTCGAACACGAACATCTTATTTTTGTTAATCATAAATAAACATGGGGTGTGGTTATCTCCCCCATTTTTTTAATCAATAAAAAGGATATTAAAACTCAAAATATTTTAATTCTGAAAAGATTCACAGAAACAAGAACCTTTGTACTTGCTCTTGACCATGAAATTACTTTATCCAAGTAACTTCTTAGTGGTGTAAAAAGCAATAAATTAAAGTGACTGAAAATTTACCTTAAATATTTAAAGTTTCAGAAAAATCCAACTCGGAAATTATGAACTTTAAAAGAAACAAGCTTCCTTGGAGGGTGTCACATACTTAGCCCTCAGCCCTCTGGCACCAAAGCTCACTGTGATGGAGAGAGACATAAAATCTGACAATATGTTCACTTTATGTTCTCTAATAAGTATTAACACCTCTGAATGCTTACCAGATAATGTTTAAGAGTGTATATTGAGGATGTGTGAGAATATTAAGAAGACATTTAGTCATTTGTTTACTTACCACGAGAGATACACAGTTGGTACAGACTGGGCAGAAGTGGGACTGGCACACGGATCTCTGACACATCGTACACTTGATGCATGTCTTGCGGTCCGAAGAGCGGGGGCACTCTGCACAGTGTAGCCTACTTGAGGGTGACTAGATTTGGCAACACTTGGGCTCCTAGGTTTTATGTACTGGCCATCGATGGGAGGTTACAGGCGAATCAATATCAATACTCGTAGGGGTCGTGGAAGAGTGGCAGATGACAACCTCTTCTCTGATCATGGCCTTATGAGTTGTCATGCAAATATTAGCATGAAACGACGGCGCTTTGGAAATTTGGTGCGACCTGTCCTCTGTAGATATGCTGTGTGCACTACCATGGAGTTGTGTTGTGTGCAATACCATCCAGTAGACGGTATAAAGGGGCCATGTACTAGATTTTTTATTATGAGAGTACAAGGCACACATCTCATCAAAGGCGTCCACCCCAACTTTGGTACCATTATACAATTCAATGATTTCAGGCTTTCCTTTCTCTCCTAAGTTTGGCTGGGTATGCATAGTAGATAGCAAGAGCACCATCTTCTTTTTACTGCTACTCTTCTTTCATACGGGAGGCACTTAGGACACCAGGGTCATGTCTTTCGTGAAGATAAATGCACTTGACCCAAGGTCACGACCTTCTTTCTTCTTCATCTCAGCTGGCAACTCTCTTTTGTTTACCTTCAATGTTCCTACCAGTGTCATGCCACAGTTCTCCAGGTCAGTGTCTAGTGGTACAGATGTACAGATGTGAACCAATTATCTGTGGTAACATTTCTGTTTGACTGGTGATATTGCCTGGTGAGTTCCTTGGTAAAACAATGTCCCAATCCTAGTTCAGATGCGAGCCGTGTCTCATCCTATCCCGCATATGGTATATCTCCCAGCAGGTATTTTGTCTTGCAATCATTGAAGAGGACCAGCTTTATACCCTTTGGTTAGTTTGCTAGGGATATACATCCTGAAAGGACATCTTCCTTCAAACATAAGCAGCTGCTCATCGACACATAGTTATTCAGAGGGTGTGTAATGGGAATTACTGTTCTTGATAAAATGATCAAACAGTTCCCTCATAGATGCAAATTTGTCTCCTTTCCTCTTTGCGGGTCATCAAACCTTAACAGTATTCGTGCCGAGGCTGTGATTTTTGCATACCGTCAATAGCTTTTCCACAAATAAATACTGTTTTCTTATAAAAGACTAATATTAAACATTTGGTACTACCAAAACTCAGAGAATATAACCAATAATCACTCTGAGCGAAAAAACTGGGTTGAAATCGACATTCACCATGCATTTCTTCTCATTACCATATTTTTATGAAAAGGAATTGCTGTTATGTACCGGATATTTAAGGAAAATATAAATATAAAGTAAGTACAAGGAATCATTTGTAGGATAATGAGCAGTAGGCTACATCTTCGCAAGCAGCAAGGGTAACACTGTCGCTGTCCCTGGGGCCCAGATATTGTTTACATTCTGTCGGACCAAAACGTTTCATTTTCAAAACTATCGTTCCGTGTACAGTCCATAGCCCCAGGGTCGCAAAACAACGATTGCCGTGTGAGATAGTACTCATAGGATTAAACAGGTGATTATAAACTCAAAACGGCTCTGGGACACAGCAGCACGGTACAATGGCGCACCAATGTCAGCAGACCACATGTCACAGGTTGACATATGGTTATCCTTCTGGCATCCAGAAAATATTAACACCCCAATGAATGCCAACAGTTCATCCCGTTCCAGTATCTTGTGTGTTGCTGTTTTCCTGGCATACTTGCTTGATTCAGTTTCAAACCTCTTGTTTGTCCACTCACAGATTTTATCCAAGAATGGATCATCCATTAACAAACAAAAATACTGCTCGTGGGTGTCGGCAGCCCGTGCTTCCTAATTAGGTCCTGGGTTGGTGGCGACAATGTTTTTTGCTGCTATCCTTGTGGCCGTGGCCTGTGGACGAGTACTCCATCTGAACCCAGACGAACTAGCCAGTGTAGCACTACCCAACTGTACTGGAGGTGGAACTGCAACATCAGCACTTCTCTTGCGTCTCACACCACCACTGGCTTCAGGGAGAGCAGCAGCAGCAGCAGCAGCAGACGTGGAACGGATATCATCATCAGGAGAGTTACCAGAGTGTGGTTTTACAATATGGCCTTTGCTTCTTCTCTTTGGGGTTGATGTGCGACGTGTCTTCCTGCGAAGCTGCTGCTGTCCCTCATCTTCTTCATCCTCATCTTCACTAAGCGATGGCATAAACTCTTTGTTATAGTTACTATAATACATCAGTTCCATTTCTATCAAATCCTCTGGCTCATCATCACTAGTGGATTTTTCTGTATCATCACCGATAATATTTGTATGTCCTTCATTATATTATCAGCCTCATCATCATCCAAATGTGACAAGGTACCTGTGGTGTTCATCATAGAGTCTACTTCCTCATCACTTAAAAATTTATGTGCCATTTTGATTGTTTTTATTTTCTGTGATTGTTTTCTTGATATTTTTATTGTTTTCTGTAAATATAACCTGAAACACTCATTTATTTATGCCTGCAAAGTATACAGAACAATTAAAAATACATCCTCACCGATCATCACTACCACCTGACAAGCATCTCTAATAACCAACGATCACTTAGTACAAGCGTTCCACTGTTCCTAAATATTATAGTGCCTGTAGAACAAATATTTTGATACCTGCAAAGGAAATTGGGAAAAGTAATTCAGTACAACAACACATAATAGGGGTGCCTCTCACACCAAAGAAACATAAAGAAAACACATACAAGGGTTGGATGCACCCCAACAACTCATAAAGGGAAGGTCGTTACACCCCAGTAGCACAAAAAACAAAACATAAATGAGGTGACAAACACCCCACGGTACATAATATGATAACACAAATTTGGGATGAGCTGGACCTAAAACCAGAATAACAAGAAAAAAAAAGATCACCAGACACGCACTCAGAGCAACCCTCAGATTGAGCATACATAAAGAGCAAAGTTCCTAGGAGCGTGCACGTAAGAGTTGCCAAGTTTTTTTTTTTTTTTTTTTTTAAGGATGACCATCACCCCAGGTTTGTGTTTTAGTAACTTTACAGACTCTTTTTTTTACTCATTGATTATTTCCTTCCTTAGTGGCCACTTCTAATTTGTCAACTTCAGTATTTATTTCATCATGATAATTCTATCTTTAAATCTGACAATTACTTCTACGGAGATTATTACGCTAAGGAAATGAGTTCTTGGCCGTGTTATTTTTGCTCACACAAATTCTCCCTTATACAAAGTCTGGTCACTACTGCATGACACAGATTGATTAAATAGGTCATCTCTTGTGGTAGAATTAGAAGGTTTCATGCAGATGCCACCAAACTATAACAGGATATTAACAACTTATTTCGTTGTTACTTCTAGAGGATCTGTTTAACGACATTTTTTTTCTTACCTCGACCTAATGACTGTAGGCTGTTAGTAGCCCGTGACTCTTGCAATGCACCGAGATTATGAGCGTCGCACGAAATGAGACAACGGAGCTTCATGGTATTGGCAGCTTCTCTTCTGTCCCACTAGATGACGACACTTTATTTATACACATCAATATCAGGAGAGGGCAGCTACGTCGTTATCCACGGATTCTTGGAATATCTTCTATGTTTTGAGTTGATGACGATGTAAGTGGCATTTTCTTGATGTGTCAGCAGAGCCAGGTTACTTGACGAACAGTAGAACCATCAGATCACCTCAGAAAAATCCCAAACGTTTCTCATGGACTCGATCCTGGGTCCATGACATTCACAGTCAGTCATTGTGTTCACTATGTCACCGCCTCCCCCAAGGAAACAGTAGCCGTCCTTTTTAATATGCCAGGAAACAAATGATTTTTTTCTTTACTTAATAGTAGATATATTTCTTTACCTATAGTTTGAAGGAATCAGTAGCTATCCTCAGTAGAGTTGAACCGGATATCCGAATCCATCATCTGCATCCTCGGATATCTGCATCGGTTTTAATATCCACATCTGTATGGGATATTATGCGGTTATCTGGACTACATAATTTAGCATGCCATTCAACAAATGTAATAAATGAGCGCTTTTTCAGTGGAGTAAGTATCATCTACGAAGAAAAAAATGCTAACTCTTTCTTGGAGGAGCTTCTCTTTCTGAAGCACAGCTTACCAATCATTAAATTTTAATATTGATATTTAAGTTTTTATTGCATTACTGAAATGCAGATAACATATTTTTAATCTCTCATTAATAGGTGTTGGTTGGGGAAAAAAGTTGGTGGAGTCCACAAGAATTTGGGTCCCCGTTCCACACTCGTATAATTTGAATTATAAAAATTATCAGTTCCCTTCTTTCTTAATTCATTAGTGGCTTATCTCTTACTCATATTTTAGTAACTTAAAATATCAATTATCTGTGAAGAACACTCTTAATAGTTAGAAATAATATCAGCAGGCACATCCGCAAATATTGACATCCAGTCCATCCCTTATCCTAAGTTATGTCAAGTGTTTCTCCCGTAACCACTTAGGCAATACGTACTGCCGTATGTATTGTTGGTCAGCACTACATATTTTACATCTTCTACTGTAATCAATGTTATAAATATGTATCAGTGGATGGAAGAAGATAAATCAATAAGGAGTTTCTTTACAACGATTTTTTACTATTGATTCATTACAGGACGAGAGAGGCAGATAATGGAAGTGAGTTTGGATTGGTCAACAGTTATAAATGACAAGGCAATTCTTTTTAACAAGCTAAGATAATAGCAGAGTAATATTACTACTAATATTCAAACCATTAACCAGTCCTTATAAAGAAACTCCTTATTGATTTATCTTCTTCCATCCACTGATACATATTTATAACACTTATTACAGTAGAAGATGTAAAATATGTAGTGCTGACGAACAATACATACGGCAGTTAACTATAACATGCATAATTTTACCTGTCATTGATAATAAACTGCAAACATATTTTCTATATAGAAAACATTCACATAGAATGTGAAATATTACAAAAATAAACTGAATCGTAGTTCTTACTAGTATAATTGTAAGTCCACAGGAAGCAGGCAGTAAAATGACGAGAGAAATGCCACATTTAAAATGCAATGAGAACAATGATCCTTTGAAAGTAATGTTGGCTGTGCTCAATAATTTGGTATTTTTTCAAGGACTCGATGTGCAGTATATACAGACTGTCTCTTGACCGGACCACTGTTCGGTTCATGCACTTCAACTTATTTCATAGAACTCTCAGTTCTGTATTTGCAACAACTATATGTAGTATATTAATATATACAGATGGTTAATTATCTACTTGTAAAGTCAGTCATGTTTCCATTACCTAACGAAACAGTGTGTTTGTGTTTCTGACAGTTGATGGAACAGTTGGCTATGAGTAAAATAAATATGGTATATTTTAACATTTTAAATATTACTGGGTTTACCTTCTTGTGCAGTACTATAACTTCCCTTTCACCCGCTATTAACTATATATTAGCTAATGCATCTATTTATAAGCTACTGTGTGCATATGAGAGTGAAAAGAGAGGGGAAGGGGGATGAATTACTGCTCCGAGACTCCGAGTCAGTCAGTGTGGTGGTTGTACCAGAGCCGTAGGTTAGAATCTATAGCTCTGGGTTGTACTACCAGCATCAACCTGTCGTCCAGAAAGGGGGCAGCAGCTGTGTAGACTTATCACCCGGAGTAGAAAGAAACTTTGTCCGCAATAGTATATAACTATTTCTTGACGTACGGTAATTCTTGTGTTGATTTTTTTTCAGAATGTGTAGGTGACGTGACGACCACCATGATGTTGAGGCTTGTATTGTACGTTATTACACTGGTTGGATTCGCTCTTATTCTCCCTCATTATGGTCAGTACTTTTATGTTATTTTTATTGTCTGCTCTAACTTTAAGCTTTACTGCTGAAACATTCATCAAGGCAAATTATTATGTCCCCAACTTCAATGTGAGATTAATTGTTTGTCATTTAATTATTATAGAGAATGAAGTTTTGTATGTGGATGTTACCTTCATTAAGGGGGTGTGGGAGTAGGGGACAGGCTTGGTGAGTTTTGGGGGGTGCGGGAGTAAAATTTAATGAGACAGGCTTGGGAGCGTTAGGGGGAGGTGCGGGAATAGGGGACAGGCTTTCTACCCCTCCTCCCCCCACCCCAGGTCTGTCCCCATACTCTCACACACCCCCAACCCCCAAGCCTGTCCCCTAATTCCCACACCCCCTTAAGTTTTACTTATAATTATACTTATACTTATACTTATAATTCTATGATGTTCCAACAAAGTGTATATACTTTTTTATTTATTTAAAGTACAATGCGAACTTGTAGAGGTTCGAAGTGACGATAGTATTAATTAGAATTGGTTCTCACATTACAATGAGAGTTAGGAGATGCTCAATCTTCCTAGAAAATAAAGGTTAGTTATAATGAATCAAAGGGTGTATATATCTTATTGGGAGAACTTTTATGATATTTATAATTATATTATTTTCTTTTACGTGTGTGACGACAAAACAGACTATAGTAAAATTTGATAAATAGGTCCCAGTTTAAGACTCGATAGATAAAAAAATAAAGAACCGGATGGAAAATTCGTGCGTTGAAGCACAGTATTTTTTTTTTTTTTTTTTTTATGAACTGTTGAGTTTACAAATAAGATTTTACAACAGGCAGGAGTGAAGGTTGTAGTCTTATATTTATGTTATGTTTTAACATGCATTTTGGTATAATAGTGAATTATCACAACGCACACAATGGCACAAATTCCTTGCAAGAAGTGTTCTGACCTACCCACTCCCTCACTTAAAGGTTTGACTTAACGACTGGATGTTTGGTCAACCTGTCACTCACTAACCACCTAATATTTCTTCACCGTCTTCCTAACCCGCAGCTGACGGAGAAATGGAAGACGAAGGAATAGAAGATGTGGCGTCGTCAGAGGTGAGGTACGAAGGAGGGATCGAGTCTGGACAAACAGCTTCTGAAAACACTGGTGCTTCACTGTCCTCTCTCTGGACCTTCAGCACCATTTCCCAAGACAGGTGGTGGTGGTCACTTTTACCTTCATCCTGAACTATATACTATGCTTTTCAGCGCCGGACAGACGCTGTTTTTCGCAAATATCTCCTCAATGAATCATTGTATAAGTATAACCCCCCAACGGGAACCGCCTTGACGTTGTGGGGGGCTTGTGTGTCTCTGAGACCTGGCGAGCTAGACTAGAGGGGGCTCCGGCCCCTGCTCTGTCCCGATTTCGGGGAGAGAGGGTTTCCCATGCTAGGAAGGTCGCTAGTGAGAGACCAGACTAAATGGTTCCCATCTTTCAGTTCTTCAACTGTCCTTCTTTTCTTTTTAATTCCTTCCTGCTTGCTGTCACACCTCTCCATCAATCAATCAATGTATAAGTATAATATTTCAGCACACTACATTTAACACCCAGGGCTAATTTATGGCTGACATACCATATTCCTGTATATTATGATACGCGAGGAGTTTACGCGTGAAAAAAATCACAAAGCTGGCCAGTCATATTGACGCATTCGAAGGAAAGTGTGGGGTAGGGAAGGAAGGAGTGATGTGGGGGGTGTTCTGGGTATTGGTGGAAGGGTTACACGAGTACCCCACACTCGCCCGATTCTCTATAACGCATTAGATATGATGACTGGATTAGGCTTAATATCACTCAGTAAACTCCTAACATAACACATATAGTAATATGGTATGTCAGCCATAAATTAGGCCCAGGTGTTAATGATAGTGTGCTGAAATATTATACTTATACAACGATTCGTTTAGGAGATATTTGCGAAAAACAGCGTCTGTCCGGCGCTGAAACGAATAGTAGTTTAAGAGGGTAGTACGGGTTTTAAATCTTGAGCAACAGATTCCTCCACACTATTCTAAGCAACAAACCACCATTATTTTTCTTCATTTGGCCCTGTTTCGTGGTATATGTCCTCTGGAGGAATCATGGGGTTCTAATATACCAACAGTTAGAAGAGAGTGATGCAACTTTCCATCGAGGATAGAGATTTTTTAGCGTATCAGTACGTGAGGGCGAAATGATGACACAAAATGCCTTTGATTTCGCCCTGTCCAAAAGTGCTATGCTGGTTGAAACACCACACACCTAAGAGCCGTACTCCACACAAGGGTGAATGAAACCACGGTACAGAGAGAGCAACTGTGGAATCTGCTCAGCACACTCAACTTTCTTGAGGTAGTATCGGCTAGGGAGGTGAATGATCTCTCCAAGAGAGACTGAGAGAGAAAGCGACATCAACGATATTGAGAGAAGAGCAAAGACTGTTAGTCACTGAAGACGAGGGGAGAGTAATTTAGAAGATTTGTGTGAGTTGGACGGTGAAGGAACTGTATTTTGCCTCAATCAGTGATGAGGGAAAACCCAGGATCACATCGCGTAATGTGAAGAGGAGAGGCAAGGATGTACGGCAGTCAAAATCATCGGCATAAGAGTGGATAGGGGAGGAAGTATAGCTATGTCGTTCATAGATGGAAAGGAGAATGAGAGTGGGTGATAGGACACAATACTGAGGAACACTATTGTTGATAATCTTACGAGAATAACATTGACCATCTTATACAGAAGTTATAAAACGGCCAAAAGGCAAATCAGAGATAAAGACGTACAGAGGGATAGATAGACACCGAATGACACCTGTTTGGAAGTTAAAGCTTTGTGCTAGAGTCCATCAAAAGCTTTTGGTATGTCTAACGCGAAAATAGATGTTTCACCGACATTTTGAACAGACGATAACTATGAATCAGAAAGTTACATGATCGGAAGTAGAGCATCCATGACGGAAACTATACTGATAATAAAAAAGAAGGTCGTATCGAGGAAGGTGGTTTTTAATTTTGCAGTTAAGAACAGATTCGTATGAGTTTTTATGTTTGTAAAATATATACCACAGTATGTATAATATGTATTTATTTAATTACTTATCAATATGATTTATCTTTGCCAATAATTATTATTATTAGTCTTCTGTAGCTGGTATGAAAGGCGTCATGAAAGAGTTGGGTATACATTAACATCTGTGTGTTGCTTGTGATCAGGTACGACGAGCACAGTGATGAGCACGAGTTGTTGCCGTACTTCCAGGACTACGTCAACACAACCAACATCACAGTACAGCTCGGTTCCACTGCCACCCTCAACTGTCGCGTCAAGAGACTGAAAGATAAGACGGTAAGATACTCAACAACACCTAACCATCATTTATTCGTCACAGTTATAAAGGAAGTAAAAAAACTCTTTTTGGTAATATGGAGTGCTTGCTACTAATTCCTCCAAGCAATCCCCGGAAACAAATCACCATAGTGTTTGTAATTACGAATCTATTTTGTGAATTAGTTTGGAGAATTTAGTCGTTCCCTTTACCCACAAAAGTTTCTCCCCTTAGTATTTTCCCGCACAGTCGACTCATTTCCAGCATAGATGTCTACTTCTAGTGTTCTTTTCTTTCATATATCTTTTCCTTTAAATAAATATATGATGTTGGTCATAACAGTCTCGTTGAGTTTTTAGAATATATGAATCCAGAGAATGGTTGAGTTTAATTAATTAAGGGGATAGTATGTTTTTGGTGTTTTGGAGTGCCTTTTATTTATGCCTCCAAAGCATGACAGGAAACAGAGCTAGATTAACAAAAATAATAGTTACCTGTTGCTTGGAATAATCTGAATGATTCAGTTACTCCAGTTTTATCAGCACCGCAATATGTATATGTATCCCATACTTATTTACCATATTATCTCATCATTTTATGAAGTACATATTTTATATTGTCAAAACAGTTTGAATGAAATGCCTCTCTCGTCTTGAAGAAGTTGAAGGGGACAATTATTAATTGTTAATTAACCTTGGTATTTATACAGGTGTCGTGGGTGAGGCGAGATGGTGATAACATTAAGCTTCTCACCTGGGGACTCCATACCTACAGTAACGATGCCAGGTAACTCTAACACCCGTCTATGTGCATCCTACCTTCTATTGTAATGCTATTATAGTATCCATGAGAGAACACACTCCAACGGATTTCAGTAGTGTGTGTGCGTGTGTGTGTGTGTGTGTGTGTGTGTGTGTGTTATGGATTGGAAGCTTAAATTGCATTCATGCCTAATTATAAAGAATCGCATGATGACTTTTATTTTATAGTATTATAGTACTTAAAGTGAGGTGGGTAAAACTAAAGGGTTTTGGAGCCCTTCAGTCATGAGCCTGTCCCTTTCTGATCTACAAAAGAGAGAGAGAGAGAGAGAGAGAGAGAGAGAGAGAGAGAGAGAGAGAGAGAGAGAGAGAGAGAGAGAGAGAGAGAGAGAGAGAGTGAGTGAGTGAGTGAGTGAGTGAGTGTTATATAGGCATAAGGTCTTTATGCCTATTGATTACGAAGCTCATTAATACAAGAAAAGACAGGAAAACGTTGACGAGAGCTTGGGCCAGTACTGTAAAGATAAGTTTATGAAACAATGCAGAAGTATCATCATTACTAACTCTTGTTTTTAAAAGTTTCCATTTTTGGTATATATTGACCCCTATATACACCCCTGCCCTTCGATACTCATGACAGGGGCTGGTGTGGATAAAGTTAGCCCGTCCTAGACCTATATAGTTGTATACTTTCCCAGTCTATACCACACATGTCAGTGGTTATTACAACTCTTATTTCACATTTGTTCAGACGAGGCTGTTGAGGTATTTCCATTTCGGTTATTATAATATAAAAATTCATAGAATTATATATTATATAATTTTATGAATTTACCTAAACATGTCGAGACGCCTTAATTATGTTAATTGGTGGATTGTGAACATGTATATATTGTTTTATTTTTATTTTTTTCGAAAATTACGACTTAAGTTTGTAATAAATCAGAAGTTGGTGGTGCTTAAATCATGTGTTGTTTACGGTAAAGTAGTATTAATGCCAATGGTCAGGTTGATTTGTTTCTTGAACACGTGTTTATGATCCTGATGTGGTGTTTAATAATCATGTGGTGTTTAATAATCATGTGGTGTTTAATAATCATGTAGTGTTTGTGATCATGCGATGTTTAATAATCATGTGGTGTTTAATAATCATGTGGTGTTTAATAATCATGTAGTGTTTAATAATCATGTGGTGTTTAATAATCATGTAGTGTTTAATAATCATGTGGTGTTTAATAATCATGTAGTGTTTAATAATCATGTGGTGTTTAATAATCATGTGGTGTTTAATAATCATGTAGTGTTTAATAATCATGTAGTGTTTAATAATCATGTGGTGTTTAATAATCATGTAGTGTTTAATAATCATGTGGTGTTTAATAATCATGTGGTGTTTAATAATCATGTAGTGTTTAATAATCATGTAGTGTTTAATAATCATGTGGTGTTTAATAATCATGTAGTGTTTAATAATCATGTAGTGTTTAATAATCATGTGGTGTTTAATAATCATGTAGTGTTTGTGATCAAGCGATGTTTATAATTGAATGTTAATCATTGTATTGGTGATTATGATTGTAGTGATGTAGTCACTAAAAGTGTTTACGATCATGTGTGTGTGACTGATTATGTGGTTGTGATTATCAAAATGGTGTGGCGTTTATTATAATGTGGTGACGTTTACCTAACCTTACACGTACGTTTATGTGTTGTTCACAGATACCTATTGTCCACTGCACATAAAATAATTTGCAATGGGTGCCAAGAAGCAGATGTATATTGAAGATTGTATTCGTTTTGGATTCGTGTCCCTCCAAAAGGATTACACAGAGGTCCCACAGTGTGTGATATGTTACAAGACTCTGAGCAATGACGAAATGCGGCCCTCACGCTTAATTAAAACACCACTTGAGGAAAACACATCTGTAACGGTGAAAGAAGATGTTATTGCTGTCATTTTAATTCTTGCCATATTCCCGGACTTTTAATAGACGTGGACATTGTTGGTCAACCGTCGATGTCGTGTCGAGATTAATTCAATCCCTTTATCTTCCTTTCCTCGTTTACAATTATTTATTAGTTGGTTCCGTCGTAAAATATGCATTTAGTAGTTAATATTAGTTACATAGGTTCAGACAAAACCTATTACGTTAACTTTACTACATATATTACTCAGTTAAAAATTAATGATTAATTAAACAATTACAAATAAGTTAATCCACACACATACACTCTCACACGGATTGAATTTGCTAGCTAATAAAATTGCAAGGAATTGATATATACGGTCCTCTTCTCTGTAACGGTTTTCATAACGGGGTTTCTTTGTTTTTATTTTATTTTTCTTCGTTTTTTTTCTTACGATAATCCTATCCCTATGTTAATTTGCAATGACTAGGCAAGACTAACACTGTAATTATTTATCAGGTGATATTCCCAGACCTTCCTACTGAATCACTTTACTTGATATTCAAATTCAAACTAACACTCGAGTCTCGCCCCAACCTTCCTGGAATGAAGACGTGTTATTGGCGTACTCTCTGTGTTGTTGTTTGTATTGTTTTTATCTCCGGCCTAAGCAGAGAGCTCTAGGTTTTATCGTAATTATTGTTCTTGTTTGGGTTGTTTCTTTTGTGTTCTAGGTGTTGTTTGTCTGTTCTATCTCGTTTTTTTTTATGGTTTTGCTGTTTGTGATATCTTACTCTTCTTTATGCTTACATTTTTTTCTTCCTTCATATTTTCTCTGCTTACAGTGTTTCCCCTCCACGAAGAAAGTGTGAATAGTCATTAAATCTAATATACCATATTTCTATTTCAGAGTCTCTACCGGCATTTCTCAGGCTTAATTAATAGAAATAATTATCGTTTTCCACAATCAATTTCATTTGATAGGTTTCTCCCCAATCACACTGGTCAATCCTTCTTAATTTCAAAACGCTCAATATCCTCATTATGGGGGTTTTACACTTTTGGTACTGTACATTGAACCTCCTTGATTCCTCCAAAGTATGTCCGAAAACAGACCAGATGAATAAATTATAATGGTGGTCTGTTGTTTGGAATAGTATGGAGGAATGAGTTGCATCAGATTTACCATCACTGTACTATCCCCTTAACAAAATCTATGAACCAGTTCAGTTATTACGATCACTGCTTCGTTTACTCACCAGGTTCATCAAATAAATAAGCCAATAATTTTACACGGCATAGCTTGTTTCGTTTGGGTGCATACCAATCATAACAAACGATTATGAAATCGACTCGCTACTGTCTTCATGGTTTTCCACAGGTACGCGTTGATCTTCGAGCACCCGAACAACTGGAAGCTACAAATCAAGTACACACAGAGGAGAGATAAGGGCAACTACGAGTGTCAAATCTCCACACACCCTCCCACTGTGAACCCGGTCAGACTGAACGTCGTGGGTAAGTCAGGTACAACAACCCTGGCCTTACTCTTGTACATTTTTTTATGTTACTATCGTGTTTTTTTTATATAATATATATAGTAATGCCTATAATATCTGGAAAATGGTTGCCCCTTAGAATGACCAGACTAGTGCATCATTCTAAATTAATAGATGCAGGCAAAAGTCTATGTTTGAATCATTCTTTGGCAAGGAAAACACACACATAGATCAAAAGAAAAGTAATATTTATGGATATATAATGATACGGCTCTATTTCGGTGATTTTCAGGCATACCAAATTAGGAAGCAAGGTTAGAATATACGAGAAATGCTAGTCGGGGGTCGTAGGTTAAGGATAATGCAGAGGTGGTGGTAAAGGGGAAGGCTGGGAGAGGAGGGAAGTTGCAGGCAACTGATCATATCTCGCATGTATAGCTCCAGACAGATCAATGGTCCACACCCCATCCATCAGCGACTTGGTTTGGGTCTCGTCGGATCTTGCAACAGTTGCAGGTGGAGGGAGGGGGGATGTTAGAGGGAGAGGACATGGAGGCGGCATGAGCCGCTCGTCCTGTACACCCAAAGTGAAGCAAGGGGCGGAGCCTATTACCCTACCCCCCATTGACTCAAAACATTGCCTCGCCCGCTTTACTCCCATTATAATAATTATGGTCTTATTTTCTCATATATCCAATAATCATAGCCAGAAAGAGATTTGAATTTGTTCCATATATGATAACTACATAAAATTATCGATTTCTGTATATTATCAAAAGTACTTAAACCCATTAAATATCGCTGTTTCCAGCTAGAGCATTACCTCTTCTCGCAAACTTTTCCTAGGAGTATGAATGAAAGAATGAATTGATTAATGAATGAATAGTTTATTTTATAGAAAAGTATAGTAAAAGAGAAGGTGATAGCTTACACACCAACCCACAGACCGTATTATAACGTTACAGAGAAATAACAACAAGTACAGATGACCACACGTGAATCTGGTACGCCTCGCTACTTGCGAGATACCTACAACAGGAAGGAAAGTGAGCAAAAGTTATAGTTTGTTGACAAGCAGATAGTAATAATATTTTACTGTTTGCCTGTCAACAAACTACATATTTTTTCACTTAAATTTCCTTTCGTTGTAGCCACCTCACAAGTAACATATGGTAGGCCTACTGGAGATATGTGATGTGTAGTGAAGAGATGTGTAGTGTAACACCCAGAACTGTCATGTAATTGAGTTGACACTCAGGTGTGTTGTCTTGTATCAAACACATTTTACCACTTATAAGCCACATGGAATCTTACCATGATGGCTGCATGTTACTGCATAAAGTGTGTCATCACTTCCTCAGTTTCACTTCACTCTGATTTACACAGAAACATTAATTTTTCTCATCAGTCCCAGGCAGTAATTTCACTATTATAAAAACTCTTTCCGCACATTGGCTTAACTTAGACTACGGTTTTTTAACTTACACCTAAATTCTCAACAACCAAATAGTCTACATAGTAAACACAATTATAAATTAAATAACTTTAAAACATTATGAAATATGCTAAAACATTCATAATACAATCTCTCAACACTCGAGTTATCCTTCAGGCCAACCCTAACTTAGGCACAAATAGGTCCCCCCTATGGAGCCAGTTTATCTTTTATAACCCTGTCAATGCTATATATACGTCAGGTTATACATTAATAGTTAATATCACAACACTATAATAGCCTTGGCTTTACAGTTTTTGTGTGTACAGTATTAATATTCTACAAGACATGGGTACGTGTCGCGGTGTGCGAGGCAGGTGATGAAATTCACTTCGTTGATTTGTCAATTTCTGTCGTATATTTTTCTATATGACTCTCATAACATACATATGAAATGTAATAGAAAGACTCCTGTCTCTCTGGGTACACCCATATGCTGAACACGCCAGCATTATCTTAAAAAATGGCAAAGAATGTTGGTGAAATTGATGGTCCGACATGATCAGCTATCCAATGTTTTGAGTCAATGGGGGGTAGGGAGGACAGCCGACCAATAGAAAATTGGCTTCACCTCTGTGACGTCATGCCGTCTCCTCTTATATTATACCTCCATGGTCTATATGTCTTTTTTTTTTTTAGTTTCTGCAGAAGCTAATAAAATAGAGTGAAAACAGTTCGTTTAAGATTATTTGTTTTGAATTTGCAATCAACCATTGTTAGGAAATTAAATGAAGTAATCTACAAACAAGAATATCATACAAATAAGTATAAGAGTTACATAAGGTGTTGTTTACTCTCCCATACTGCAGCCCCTGTGGTGGTGATCATAGACGAGCGGGGGGAATCAGTGCACGAGAAATTTTACAAGAAAGGTAGCACCATCGAGCTCAAATGTACTATCAGTCAGATGCCCCAAGCCCAGACCTTCATCCTCTGGCGCCACGGTGACCACATGCTCAACTATGACACTTCTAGAGGTGGCATCAGGTCAGTACAATTTAGTATTGATCACTCTTTATACCCTCTGCTAATACATATTTATTTTCACATAAGGGACATAGGCTAGAACCTGTTGTTGTTGTGTTGATGACGGCGTGGTACAGGTACTGTACAGCTCCGGACAGACCAAGGGTTCACGCCCCATCCATCAGTGACTTGGTCGGATCTGGCAACAGTTGCAGGTGGAGGGAGGGGGTAATGTGGGAGGGTAACGAATGATCACGTATATAAGACATGTGTCAGGGGGAATGAATGAAACATACACTGTGAACTGTATCGAATCACCAATAGTTTAAAGCATGGTTCTTTTTCAGTCGTGACCCAGTTTTTACTATGACATCATTCTCACAGCCCATACAGAAAGATCTTTTAAAAATGACCAGAATTATCAACCTAAGAAAATACAAGGCCAGAAATTGAAATGCAATAATTATGATAAAATGGCATCAAAACCAGAATTATAAACAGAATTATAAATACTGCCTCTCTCTCTCTCTCTCTCTCTCTCTCTCTCTCTCTCTCTCTCTCTCTCTCTCTCTCTCTCTCTCTCTCTCTCTCTCTCTCTCTCTCAAGAAGGCTAATATTTGTCCAATCATCTTGTTTTATTGATAATTAAATATATGAATATTCTATTATAAAAATATGCTACGTGGATTTATGTATGAACTTCATATTTATTTTATTGTCACGAACATTATTATTCTATTTTATTCATGTATTTATTTTTGTGAGCCAGCGACCCAGTATGAAGGAATTCGGGACCCGTAGTTTGATTGATTGATTGATGGATATTAGGCGCCGCAACATCGAGGTCCTATAGCGCCAGAAAAAGGTGATAGAGAGGTGTGACAGCAAGCATGAAGGAAATAAAATGAAAAGAGGGACAGTTGAAGAACTGAGAGATGGGAACTATTTAATCTGGTCTCTCACTGGCGACCTTCCTAGCATGGGAAACCCTCTCTCCCCGATATCGGGGCAGAGCAGGGGCCTGAGCCCCCTCTAGTCTAGCTCGCCAGGTCTCAGAGACACATAAGCCCCCCCACCTCGGCAAGGCGGTTCCCGTTAGGGGGGACCCGTAGTTTGAAGAACCCAGGTTTAAAGAAGTGCATACTGCATTAACGTAGGTGGATATAGGAGAGAAGAAATGTGATTATTTAAGTCGAGGGTGAAGGGGAAGAGGGTAAGACAAATGAAGTACTAACAAACAAATATAATTAGAAAATCTGTTGCATTATATCCTTTAAATAAAAGCAGTGTGTTTTGTTCACCATCGTAGTGGGATAGACTACTGAATATATATTATCCTTATATTATTAGACAGCTATCCCTTTATTCCTTTTATCTCTCGTGCTTGCCCCGTAGGAGGATATTGCCTGTAATGATATGGGCAATACTTTTAAGGGTTTGGGCGCCCCTTCGACCCCAGCCACTAGCTTTCAGTTCTTCAACTGTCCCTCCGTTCTTCTTTTTTCCTTCCTGCTTGCTGTCACACCTCTCTATCACCTTTTCCTGGTGTTATTAAATTTTGACCTCGTTGTTGCGCCACCTAATATTAATCTAATCCCTCGTGCTTGTAGTCCAGCCTATTTATCACCTTCCCACAAGCACAGCTGTTTTTATTTTAGGCAGAAGACGGTTTAATTTTCTAATTTATTTTAATAATCATATTTGTCAACAAATTCATTAACCAGGATTTTTTCTAATAAATATGCATTTCCTTAAAAATAATCGATGGTAAACTTAAATAGCCGCCGCTATATGGTGTTTTCAATAAACGTGATCTAATTTTATATATAGGCTATAATATATTACAGTATCTCTCAAGAAAATGGCAACCTTACACATCCCTCTCTCGCTTGAACTTTCCTCCTTATTTATCGTTGATCTTTTCTTTCTCAAATTTTTAACCTTCTCATTCGTTCTTAAAAAGTTTAAATGACATAGGCCTTTCTCCCTTATCACTTATAGTCCAATTATATGAGGCGAAAAACTGCGGCTGAGATTATGTTGTTGATACCATTTTGGTTCTCAATATGTAGAGGTTGATTGATTGATTGATATTAGGCGCCGCAACAGCGAGGTCATATAGTGCCAGAAAACTGTGATAGAGAGGTGAGACAGCAAGCAGGAAGGAAATAGAAAGAAAAGTGGGATAGTTCAAGAACTAAAAGCTAGTGGCAGGGGCCGAAGGGGCGCCAAAACTCTGAAAGTATTGCCCACATCACTACTGCAGGCAATACCCCCCTACGAAGTCAATATCTATATAGAATATATAAACAACTAGAGATTTATGGGGGAAAATTATAAATTATTTAGAATAAAAGTGTTGGCAGATACACATTATTGACGGGATTATCCCAGCCACAACATTTCGCCTTCATAAAACTGAAGGACTATAGGTTTCATGCATTGCCATTTGCCAGTCTGTTGCTAGTCAAAATGTTAACTTGTTAAATTCATTTGCAGGAAAGAGAAATATATTATATCTTTATTTTTAAGTTACTTATAGGTATTTTTTTTTATTAAAATCTGTTTCGATATACATTACCTTACTTTTATCTTGTTCCAGTATTACTGCACAGATCACCATATGACACAATAATGACCACAAGGACAGTAATGGTGATCAATGTGATGCTCATGTATCCCTCTATAGGTTACTGAACCCAGTGTTTTATGCTCAACTTCAGAATTATGTTCACAGCATCACAATGATAGGCAAAGATAATGTAAACAATATAAAGAAATTATTTATATTTTATCATACGACAAAATTTAATATTCAACTGCCTCGGTGCTACTGTCTTATATATATACTCCATGTCAATTATTTGAAAAGTCTACAGTTACCAGGGCCAGCCAAGCCTTCAGAAACATGAGGGATATCATACTGTAGATACGATATTAAACTTTATGTGCTGGCATACACAGGAGTTATTTTTGTTAGTCTATATTATTATGACATAAAGGAGATCGCAACAGTTCCAATCCATATTAATATGCATAGGTATTCAATTGTAATATTTTTTCGTAATAATTGGGGGCAAGTAACAAAATTTCCGTGGTGCCCCTGTTAATCTTCGGAGATCAATTGTTATACAACGCACAAAGCCGTTCTTATACCAGTCATAAAAAGGAAGCAAATGATGATGATTATAATAACTACAATAACAAAGTAGAACTAAACTATTTTTAAGTTTGTCAAATTAATAAAGTATATATTTAAGCAGACAGGGTGTGGAGATTGAAAAACTATACCTTCCTCTTATCCCTCTTTTCGACTCTCCCTCCCACCAGTGAATGCTTCAAAATAATGGAGCACACAACTCATGGTTCGGGAATACTATCTTGGCTAGAGTTGACAACATTGTGGTGGCTACTGTCTATTTACCTACTCTCTCTCTCTCTCTCTCTCTCTGACCCTGACTAGTACGTACAGAAACTTTGGTGCGTGGCTGTACAGTTAGTCCTTTCTGCTCAGAAGCTCGCTGGTCTCTGTGGCTCACAAGCTTTTTTTTTGTTGTTGTTTTATTGCAGGGGAAACTACCTCTGCTTGGGCATTATGCCTGTGCTGGCGGGTCCAACAGTATGGTTTCGACGCCAACAGCGGACCCTATTCAGGGGCAGATGCCAGCTTGGTTAACCACATTATGTTGTTTATAGTCATACCACTTTATGACGTCCAGAAAGAACTGCCGTGAAGGGGAAGCACACTACAACCATCGATCCACTGCCAATCCCCCCTCCAAATAAGCAGTAAGGAAAGTTGAATCCTATTGGAAATGCAGGATATCAAAATGTCTTGGAGAGTAAAGGATAGTCTGAGTGTCTTAGTAAAAGTTGGAGTAAGGTCTGGAACGGAGTCTAATTGAAGAGGTAAGAGGTTGAACTCTAATGGAAAAGCAGAGTTTCTATAGATTGATATAATGGGTGATTATCAAGAGTGTGTAGTAAGGATTTAAGGTAAAGACTTTGAGCTTTTATGTCAAAGTTGGAACGGACTTTAGTTGGAGGAAGAGTTATTGGATGTTCACCTTGCTGAAATATTCCAGTATTGTGCGTGAGGACAGGGGTATCGTTGACGAGTGGGTTTGATAAAGTACAATAGAAGAGAGGTGAGGATTTGAAGGAAGTCGGGGGTAACAGGGGTTTCAGCCCTGTTTCCCTAAGGTTTAAGGCCTGGAAGAAAAAGTATGATTAGTATAGTGTGCTTGATTGTGTGGATAGTGGCGTTTGTTGTAGTGTGTGTAAAATGTGTGTCTTGCAGTTTAGGTTTGTGGGGTGGGGTGAAAGCCATCATACGACCCAGACTCGAGGAAGGAAGTACACAAATAGCCCTAGGCTCCACTTGTCCACTGCAGTTCAGTTAACTGCCTCTATAACTACCTCTATAGTCTTTGGTGCCACGTGGTACAAAACAAAATTAAACAAAAAATGCCACATGAAGACATCATTTTTTTTTTACTGAGACCCTCAGTGACCTACACCCGTCACAGGCTGCTATAGTAGGAGTTGTAACATTAACTCACCTTTGAAAAGATTATCCCTGTAGTGATGTCTGGCTCTAGTTACCACACATGACAATACATAGTCGATTCTGTCTTGGATAGAACCCAGACCAGATTCATGTTGCATCACTTCTGTTTTGGTCCATAAGGCTCACAAGCGCCAGCCAGCTTGTGGTTACTCTAAGTCCCCGTATGTAGCATCAATCACGTGATGACGCCGTGGTCACGCCATCCCCTGACCTGCTGGACGCATCAAGTCTGGGACGGGAAGATCCCACATAAACTGGGAGACTCATACCAGCACAAAGAATATATATAGAGAAATATAGAGTGGTGCGTATGCTACCACTACAATATGTTTATATATATAAGTTCGTCCTTTTTATCGTAAATATTCTTTTTTACACTGAATCTGTCCATTTTTGAGCTCAGACGTCTGGCAACCCTGGTCGGAGGGATGTTCAATATGCTGCAGCGGGAATGTTTTGATGTGGCCCGCGCTGACTAACTTTTAATAACTCTTCTTTTATCATATTCTAACGTTATTGTTCACGATTTTAAATTAAATTCACCATAAACAGTAGGTATTAATTAAGATTGTTGTAAGGATAAGTTATTCATCTTCTGTTGAAAGTTTTTAATAAAAATATTTACATATAGATATACCTGCTCTAAAGGTGCTCCTCTCCCGACTCTAGCTTCAGGACCAAAGAGCAAGTTCTTGTGTACTGCTCTTAAAGAGTTTCTAATAATCATTTATAGTGCTTGATCATTCCTTAATAAATATTTCCTGTCCGACAGTGTGAAGACGGACATGAGCGGCTCGGTGATTGTGTCGACACTGTTTATCGCCAGAGCTGGCCACAGGGACTCCGGCAACTATACTTGTTCCCTCGGTGATGTTGCGACTGGCTCTGTTATGGTTCATGTTCTCAATGGTAAGTGGTTGTTGGTCTACACCTTTTCAACTTCAAATTAAAAAAGATAAACTTCAAAATAAAAATGATTAACTTCAAATTAAATAAACTGACTTTCATATTAAAAAAACTGACTTTCATATTAAAAAAACTGAATTTCATATTAAAAAATTGAACTTCATATTAAAAAAACTGAACTTCATATTAAAAAAAATTGAACTTCATATTAAAAAAAATCGAACTTCATATTAAAAAATTGAACTTCATATTAAAAAATTGAACTTCATATTAAAAAATTGAACTTCATATTCAACAAAATAGTAAACCTATTCCACTGGCAATAATACTTACTCTAACACCACCTGTCTTCTCACTCTCACTTCACTCTCACTCTTCTTTCCTGTCTTTCTCTCCAATCTCATTCCAATCTCAATATGAAGTTCATTTTTTTTAATATGAAGTTCAATTTTTTTAATATGAAGTTCAGTTTTTTTAATATCAAGTTCAGTTTTTTTAATATCAAGTTCAGTTTTTTTAATATGAAAGTCAGTTTTTTTAATATGAAAGTCAGATTTTTTAATATGAAGTTCAGTTTTTCTAATTTGAAGTTCAGTTTAACCGTGTGCCCAAAAATATATCTGGCCTTTGTGTGAGTCCTCATTGCAATATTAAAAATGTATTTATTCCTTGCAGGTGAACAGCCAGCAGCCATGCAACACGGGTCTGGCACCAAGGACCACATGTGCTGCCTCCTGACCTTTGTAATATTCTGCCTCACCTCACTACTACTGCACCTTAGATGATTCCAAAACACCAACTCCTTCACCGCCTCCTCGTCGTCCTGCCTTACCTCAGATTATTCCCATGGACACACCAACTCCTTCACCGCCTCCTTGACGTCTGCCTTAACTCAGTACTATTCTACAATACCTCAGATGGTTCCAACACGCCTACTCTATCACCGCCTCCTCTATCACCACCTCTTCTATCACCACCTCTTCTGTCACCATGTACCACTTCTATCACTACCTATTCTATTACACATTTTGCTCAACTTTAAAGGTGTTATCATTGCTAAGGCAGTGATTAGTTAAGGAGAGTAAGTGGAAAGTATGTACAGTGTTGGTAAATCTAGAGCAACTGATTCCTCCAATTTATACCAAACAATAGGCTACTATTAATCTGGTTTTGTCTCTTGGCATACTTTGAGATACTCCATGCGTTCCAATGTACAGTACCAACACTGTACTATTCCCTTAACTATTTAATCAAGCTAATCCATATGTCAATTCATTCTACTTTAGTGTATTCATGTGAACTTCCTTTACAGTTTAAAACACTGCCCATTAACACTTGGAATAAATTGTCAATGATAGTCGATGATAAATTTTAAAAATAAAATTAGATGTGCGTCCCCGAAAACAGTTAAGTCACTTTGGCTATATAGTTAATACTTAGGTTAAAGGATGGCGCTGCAACACCTCGCATTATTTACCACAGTATAGTAGTAAGGTTCGACCGAACTCTTCCCGACGTATTGTCTTGTGTGGTGAATAAATTATATACTCTACTAACACAAAAACCACATGTCCGGTGATATAATAATGAAAGTGAGGATATGAGGCAGACATTGCTATAGAAACATGTGAAGCAGACATTGCTATAGAAACATGTGATACAGACATTGGTATAGAAACATGTGAAGCAGACATTGCTATAGAAACATGTGATACAGACATTGCTATAGAAACATGTGAAGCAGACATTGCTATAGAAACATGTGAAGCAGACATTGGTATAGAAACATGTGAAGCAGACATTGCTATAGAAACATGTGAAGCAGACATTGCTATAGAAACATGTGAAGCAGACATTGCTATAGAAACGTGTGAAGCAGACATTGCTATAGAAACATGTGATACAGACATTGCTATAGAAACATGTGATACAGATATTGGTATAGAAACATGAGATACAGATATTGATATAGATACATGTGATACAAATATTGGTATAGATACTCCATCTTGTCCCTTACTTGCATATGACCCTAAATATGACCCCAATTTGCAGTCTGACTTTCCCCCTTTACTCTGGCTAATTTTCTTCTACTATCGTCTTGCTTGTCTTGGTGCCAAATATTACTTCTGAGGTTGGTTCTAGTTCATATTGAAACTATATATATATATATATATATATATATATATATATATATATATATATATATATATATATATATATATATATATATATATATATATATATCTTGCCATCCTTGAATTGAGCGGAACAATGGCATGGAATTGGTTATTAGAAGAGTGACAGTTGGCCAATAAAGCATTTACGTGAAGGTAATTCATGTTCCTATTAATTTGCCTGGGTATAGTATATCTCTCGGCTTTGGCGCGAAAGAGAGAGGGGTTCTGGGAGTGATAGCGAATGCAAGGCTGGATGTAGGTGTAATGACGGAGACCAAATGGAAGGGAAAATGTGTGAAAGAGTGGGAATGTGGAATGGGTTTGTGTGCTGTAATGAATGAGAATAAGAGAGCGAAAGAGGGTGTGTGTCTTTTTTTCGTAAGTAATAAATGGAAGGAATGTGAAAGGGAGTATGCATCCGTGGGGTCGAGGTCGAGGATTGTGTGGTTGAGAAAGAAAGTGGGAATACAGACTTGGGTAATTGTATGAGTGTCTGCACCGACAGAAGATAGAGTGGATAGAGTGAGAGAGGAATTTTGGATGAGTGTTGAAACGTGCCAGGTTAGGTTTAATAAGAGTGTTTCTGTTTGGGTATATTAATGGGAAGTAGATGGGAAGGTGGAAGGGTGGGGTGTGCAGTCAGATTGGATGGGAATGACAGTGTACTTGTGGACGTGTGTGTGAGGAGGAGGCTGATCACGGTATAAGGACTAGAGTCTATAGTCATTATACCGTGAGGTTGATGATCGCCAATACCTTCTTCCAGCACAAAAAGCTACACAGGTACACTCGCGGTCAGAAGTTGTGTCCTGCTGATCTCTTGCCATGATGAATAGCAACTAGCCAAGCGTTGATGATTCGATCGAACAACTAAATTGTATGTTATAGGGAGACGCACCGTTGTTCGAACCTTTATAACTATTCTGTTTGTGAATCAATTTGCCAGGGATCGGAATACAACTTCTGACCGCGAGTGTACACAGGAGTCACAGACACACTGACATTGACACTCTTCTTATACTGTTAACACACGTCCAGACAGCTCCAGCTTATTTTCAACAGTCTTCCGATATGAGTGGGTTACTATACGTCTAGCGGCTGTCGCTTGGAACATCAGAGATTTACCCACCCTACATGAGGAGATTGTAACAAGATAGCAGTCCTACATACGGTGAAAATAAGGTAAACAACACAGACTGTTTCGAGCAGACGCCTGCAGACGACAGGACGTAAACAAACATTGCTTTAATACTATGGCAGCTTTTCCTTCAGTGAATATAGAGGAAATAGTGAAGGTGGAGAAGGGACTAAAGGACATATATGTGAATGTAAAAGGGAGTGAAACAAGAGAATCAAGTAATCTGTCAAAGGAAATAGCAGCTGTGCTGGTGCCGGAACTAGCTAGTTCGTTTGGCCGGATACCTCTCCGATCGTCACTCGAACTGTGACGTCACAGCCCCGACAAAAATTCGTAGAGTAACTTTTAGTTCACAGATTTTATCAAGGAAATGATATGGTCATTAATACTGTACTTTAGAGTTCAAGGAAATAAATTACTTGTGTCTACTTCTATGTTCTTACATATTTATATTTCTGCACACCTTTGTTTCCTCTTCGTTTAATTAATTTCTTACTGTGACCTCTAATTGCAGATATTCCCTTGTGACACAATTTTTCTATATCCTTACTATTCCATACTACTGCAGCATATTCCAAGGTAGGCTTTATAAAGGATGTAATTATTTCTTGACCATTTCTTCATCTATATAAGTGAAGGCCACTCTCAAGTTTGTTAACAATGTATACATATTTCTCACTTCTTCATTTATATGATCATCTGCTGGTGTCAATTGCTTATTTGTCGTTACCCCTAAATCGCTTTCTTTCTCTGCTTTATATAATATTTTATTTCCAAGCTTGTACTGCCAATTTGGTCTTCTCTCACTTCTACCAAATTTAATAATAAAGTGTTTAATATCTTCAGTTTCCAGAACTAAAATAGTTAAAGAAAGTACATTAGTGTTTTCTACTTATGCCAAGATAACTCAAACATAAAAATGTATTGCACACTGGCAAAGTAAATAGTAATTAAGAGCAAACAGAAAAAAAATAACAAACTTCTCGGAATAGCAAAATGACTGCACAGATTACTGGATAATTATATAAAACTACAGAAGGGCAACAGCCTGTAAAGAAATGTTCTTTTTCATGCTAGTAATGAAAGGTCATATTTGAAAGTAAATCATGTACAAAAAGAAGCGAAATTGTGGGTGAAGATAGAGTTAAATGTGGGGAGAAAGACATGATATGTATGTAATACAACATAAAGAAATATTAACGAATCTCTAGGAAATTCAGTCAATAATCCCAATTTTCTATGTTTGTGACTTATCTATATTTAATCGTAATAAATTAATATCACAGGATTTGGCAAGCTAGAATCGGCGTATGCGAGTCTCTATCAGTTTGTAAATACAGTGCTATAGCCTTCAATATTACTAGTATACACTAGTCTAGGACCTACTATTCATGAAAACTATATCTCTTTTAGAGAACAGCACACACATATGATGCATACATCATGTATTAAAACCGAGAATAAGGAGAGATTATTTAAGTTTGAACGAGATTCCTGCATGCGAGGGACTACAGGGAGCGTCATCACATTGACGTCACGGAGCGCGTGACGTGATGACTGAAGTGTGATAACGTTTCACTGAACTATCCTTATTCATATTGTGACACTGTATCTCATTCTTGGCCACGCTTACCTTACTAACGTTAAATTAACATAGGGGTGGTAAGGAAACTTTCTGTTGACTGTACAACACTTTTTAGGAAAACGATAATGTCTAACGGAAAGTGTGGCAACACTGTGCCATATCCTTCTCCACTGATTCCACAACCTAAGTTGCCATTTGATATTTTTCATTATATTACCAAATTTGGCAATGAAAAATGTGTTTGCTGATAAATAATTATGTTTTGGTATTGGACATGAATGGTGAATTGTTCGTTTAGATTAATTTACACACTAATACAAAATATATAAATTAAAATTATTGTTATTATGTATTATCTTTATTATTATGTTGTAGTGATTTGGGGGCACACTACAACCGGAAGGTGTATAATAGAAGACTCTTTTATACAAGGTACAGTTTATTAGTCATACAAGTTGAGTAGCAGCCTAGCAGGTCAGACAGTTGCCTACAGAGCAATTATAATAGACTATAATCTATTATAGTCTATTATCCTTGGTACAGAGCATGGCTGGCGAGTCGTGTTGTAGGCGCTGCTGTAGGTGAGAGGTAGCTCGTGGGGCAGGACGACAACGTGCCAGTGGACCTTCTGCTACTGCTGCTTCTGCAGTTACTGCTGGTGGTGGAGTCACGAGTGTGGGTGCTATAGTCAATTCCACATAAACTGGCGAAAAGAAGCTTCCATTTCCTGTCTCTAGGTAGAACGCAAGTGACATTAGAAGGATTAATCCCTCCAGGGAGAGAGAGAGAATAAACTGTATCACACACACACACACACACACACACAGAATATGATATATATAAGTATAATTATAAGGTATACGGTATACCGGTATTTTTTATTGAAATATCGCATGAAGAGATGTGTAACATAATTTGACTCTTGTATAAATAGAGCTTTATATGATTGATAACAGAGAGAAGGTAGGAATGTATACAGGGAAGTGTATGACTACATAATATTAATGTGACTGGAGCACCTGGCCACACTACATTATCCCCCTCCCCCAACATAATGAATTTATTAGGGGAGAGGGGAAGAGACAATACATACAAAGTAATGAATATATACATAGACATGGAAAAAATAAACAAAAACAATAAATAATGTGTTGCACAGAAGTGTACGTGGAAGGTGGTGGTGTAGCAAGGCAATGTCGAGGAGTGATGGCGGGATGATGAGGAGTAGCTGGTATCATGGCCATGGTTGGTATCATGTTTGGCACAACCTGAGGGAGGCTAGAAACAATAATTAATTAATGGGGGCAGGTGTGTGTTGGTCCTGAAGGGGATAGGGTAAGGGTAGGTGAGAAGGGTAGAGGCAAGGCCTTGGGTAGAGGTATGGGTGGGACAAAATAGTCAAGGGGTGTGATGGCGTGTAGCGTGTGAGTATGCTGCTAGCGACGTGATAGTGACGTAGTACGTGGGAGGCTGTGTGTGTGTTGTGTGGGGTCGCTAGAGACATAAGGCCGATAAGGGTGGTATAGTGAGTCAAGGTAGGCTAATGTGTGAGATGAGCATGCGTGTGCCGTTGTGAGGCGAATAGAAGCGTAATAAGGCATGAGCGTCCACTCGAGGCGTCTGAGTGGCGTGCGCAGTTGCTAGAGGCGTCTGAGTGGCGTAGCGAGGCTGCTAGGGGCGCAGTGTGAAGTACAGTATTACATTTTTTGTATACTGTAGGACTATTGTTCACAGGTAATATTAGTTAATTTGATCAGTGTGGGTTTGTCTAGGTATAACAAAATATACATTAAAATGATCGTTATGTATTATGAATTATGTATTATATTTTTGTCTTTTTATCTTATGGTTAGTTAGTTAGTTAATATTTATTGTTGACAAATTACAACAAAGGTCGGTTCCTGCCGGCCTCCCCCTATACAATAAAAAGTACAAAAATATATATATATCAGGTACTGTACAAAAATATATAAATCTTAGCAATATACAATAAGCAAAAATATAAATGTTAACATTATACAATAAGCAAAAGAACAAACAATATATTAATCATATCAGAAATAATTTACAATATCACAGCCAGGTGAGATATTATACAGTAGATATTATACAAAAAAAAAAAAAATCTTAGTATATAATTATATACAAAATAAAAATAATATCGCCACCTGGGAGCAAACTTGGGGAATTCCTTAACTATTTTAACAATGGTGTTACCTGTAAAAAAATGGCAAATTTCTTCTAAGTCAAGATGTTGGTGTGGTCTAAATTTTGCAATGTGAGGACATTCCATTACATATAGTGGTGGAGAGTGAATGACCCCCTGGTACATGACATAGTGTACAGTTGGACACATGAATGGGTGGTACAACCCAAGTGAAAAATGGTCAATTTCTGCCAATATTAAGTCAGTATTGAGGATGGTAATAAAAAGCAAGTACCTGATAATAGACACTGGTTACTCAAATGAGACAAGTATCTTTCACCTGGGCTGTACCACCCATTCATGTGTCCAACTGTACATGTAGTCGGCGGCAAAAGTCATATCGCCCCACTTGCTTCACCGAGCCACGCGATGTTCATAGACTCGAGATTATTAAGTGCAGTAAACGTGTGTATTTTTCGAGTCCATGAACACTGCCTGTCTCAGTGAAACAGGTGAGGCGACACGATTTCTGCCGCCGACTGTACTGTACATGAAACAGCAAGGGAACCACTCACCTCCCAGTAATATCTATATCACAGTCTTAGACGCATTGCTATCACATCATGAGAGGCACTGTATCTACCATAAGTAAAGTCACTGTTTTTATTTATCTCAGCATAATGACGGCTACTAGTGCTACCAACATAACAACAATGTTCCAGCTGGTCTGTAATAGTGTTACTTACATATGCCTTAACCTTATTTTTAAGAAAACCAAGAGTGTACTCAGCTCCAGGGTTCAATGTATCATCCTGTAGGGCATTACGAGCAAGGAGGTCTGCCTTGTTATTGAGTTGGATACCTATATGAGAAGGTATGAGAAGGTATCAATGGCAACAACACACTTATTAACTATATCGCAATCACATGGAGAGGTAGAAATTAGTTCATATAAGGCAGCTGGACTATCTACAAACAAATATACATCTTTGTGTAATGGGATCACAGTGTGAAGTGCTTCAAGAATAGCATACAATTCTGCCCTAGTAGAGGAGAGATAAGCAGGCAGCCTTCTGGACACTTTAGTGTCAGTGTAGTGGTTGGGGTAGTGTAGTCACGGATGAAGACACCACACACAGACTTACTACCATCCACTGAACCATCACAATACACATGTACAGCTTGAGAATGAGGGTAATTGGACACTTTCATCAAGAAGAGATTCTTAAGTGATTGGGGGATCCATTCTCTTTTAGGGTAAAGCAATTTAACAATATCCTCACTGACACGATGAGGCCTCCAAGTAGGCTGTCTGGGGGAAGTAATTAAACCAAAGCATCCTTCAATTATAGCCTACCTATACGTGTTAACAATGCAACTACACGTCTAAGAAATGGGGTAGCAGGAGTCCTAGGATTTTGATGCAGAGATATTAACATCTGTTTGAAAGTGGGTGCTCCAATACTTATTAGACGGGTAGTTGCACGACAAGCAATTTCCTAAATCCTAGTTTCCTACAGACAATACTAGGTAGCAGCTCTGAGCACTTCAATCTTAGCTGTCCTGGGACATCCCAGTACTATCCTCATAGCCTCGTTCTGTATGAGTTCCAGGGGGCGAAGCTGAGTTGCACTATACTGCACTAAGACAATAGCTGCATAATCAATCAATGACCTAATAACAGAAATATAGCCTAAAACATTCTAAGCATAGGAATACCAACTCCACGTCCACTGTTTGCCAAAACCCTAAGAGGGGCCAACCTAGGTAAACATAGATCTCTCACACTGTGTGTACAGACTTTTTATAACTGATTTGAACACCTAAATACTTATAGGTAGGAACTCTTGCTATGTGTATACCATTAATCCTGGGTGGGAGGCAGACTCTATGACTGGTTTGAAATTTAGTCTTGGCCTCATTAATAACAAAAGGCCCATTTGTACACATAAAGTACTTAATTAATTGTTCCAAAGCTACAGAGAGCTGCCCAGGTGTATAAAGTTATTATCTATATCTTTGTACAGTATATATCTATACAATATTATGCCTGTGATATATATTTCGTACTTTTTATTGTATAGGGGGAGGCAAACACTGGCAGGAACCGACCTCCTCGATCCTTTTTATAATACTATTTTGTCAATAATAAATATTAACTAACTAACAGCAGCTGTACTACAAAACATTCATCTACACAACATAGGCTGCTATTTATAAAAGGAGACATTACTCATATATATATATATATATATATATATATATATATATATATATATATATATATATATATATATATATATATATATATATGATGGTAATGAAAAGTGCAGTTTGGTAATCAAAATTGAGGAGTTTGGCAATGAGACAAATTTCATACCCGGCAACCCTGATATATCAGACCACAGCTTTCATAACGTCAACATGATAATAGAATCATTTGCTTTGGTGCCTTGGGTGGTGGGTACAGTGGTGCCAGATTTGATTGACGAAATTTCCTCATTTTACTCAGAACATAATCGTAAATTTACCATATTAGTACCTCCATGTCTAGTAGAGACTCCCCATACGTGGCAACACTGGGTGGGTACTCGCTGATAATGATAAGTGTTACGTTCTTGTGTCAGTGAAGTGAAGTGAGTCAACACCACCGAGATACAGTGTTGAGTGAGTCCGTCATACTCAGAGAGTCAGACTCACTGGCCGCCTCAGTACGCAGTCGCAGTTGTGGTGTACATTTGTGTGGTGAGGATTGGAGCTTCATGTGTCCTGTGTGTTGGGGGAGATATCGGGGGTTGAGGACACGACCGTTTCTTTTCCCATTTTATTTTGGAGACAGTTTTATTTCATGCAAATATGTAAAAAGCATGTATACTATTTGTATGTATTCACTTTGAAATGGGAGCGCTGCTTATCTCCTCTGCGTGCAGTGGTACCAGGTACTGGAAATTTGGGAAATTGTATGAAGAATGTTCAATAAGTTGTGCATGAAATTAATTAATTTTATATTAAGATTATTTATTCGTTGATCACCAGATGAAATAATCTGATCGAACCTAAACTGTGGCCACCTACGGGAGTCCGGGACCTAACAGGCTACCATAGTGTCCTTCCAATATCCATGCCTTTAATAATAAAATAGATCCTGTGGATAGTAGCCAAAAGTAGTCCGATTGTGCTGAATGTACAGAACTGCCTGCTGGCCCTATCATAATACTCATCCCTCCACTACAGAAACACGCAGTATTTTAACAATGACCTACAGTATCTAACAAAGAATTCATTTATACAAAATTATTCCACTGAGTATTAATAAAAATAACCGAACCCTACCAGCAGGCCTACTTCCAAGTTCCAACCTACTAGTAACCTGAGTTACCTGACTAACCAGTATAGTTTCTTCCCCGCATAGGCTACAATTAAGCACAATTTTAGCCTATAATTAATTATAGACTAATGACATACGTGTTGCTTTACAGCTATGACCATTAAGGCAGGGAACAGCAATAATGTGTGGACACAGCTGCACTGTTGGTCGTGTTGTATTGGTGATCGTCACAGTAGGTGAGTTGTTCTTTACTTATTACTTACAAATAGTAGGAAACATTTGTACAGAGTTTAGTCAATCTGGAGCGGCTGTTTCCTTCTATTTCAACTTTTTCAAGCATCACACCACCATTATTATTGTTCATCGTCAGGTCCTTTTTCCTGACATATTTTGAAGAAAGCAAGGCTCTACAATTATGTAGACCAAAAGTGTAGCCTACTATTGGTAATTATTGAAAGAATTGGAATATTTTTACAAGTTGCCACAACTCGATTTCGAAAATTTTACTGTTACCAGTGTTTATGTTTCAGTGTTACAAACAACTTTTCTATATACCATTTCTTCTGCAAATGGAGGAAAACAAGGTTAAGTCACGAAGTATGTCAAGGTTAGGTCCCGGTAGTTTGCCCCGGTTAGGTCCTGGTAGTTTGCCCCGGTTGTGGCAACTTGTAAAAATTTACCAAAGAATTACCATTATGTAGCAGTGTTGCCAGATCTAGATATGTCCCAGTATTTTCGATAACGTAACTAACGTTCCCAAGTTCCCAACGCCTCCCACAAGATTGTTAGGTAAGGGATATGGGCATAACAAGTGATTTCCCCCATCTAAAAACAACTCTAAATGCTATAAAACAGCTATATAAAGTGATCTAGTAAAAAAATATATAAAATTGGAACAGAGAGAATCCTCGTATTTTACCGGTAATTCATTAAATTTTTACCAAATTGTCATAGTGGAGGTAAATTTACAGAAATACTGGGTTCAGTATATTGTATATTTTAGTATCATTATTCACAATTTTGGACCATTCTAAGATCATTTTCTTCGGAAATGACCCATTTGAAATTAGCCTAAAGTTAACTAACCTAACCTAGACGGCAACAGATTACCGAGACCTAACCTAGGCAAACTACTGGGAAATAACCAATGTAAAGTACCAGGAACTGACCGGGGTAAAATACTGGGACCTAGTCGGTTCTGGCAACACTGCTACCAAACGGCAATAGTCTAGATAAATACCAATAGCTGTTGTTTATTTAATAAAGGAGGTATGCTGTATATTGTTTACCATGCAATTAGTCATTCATTGTCGTTCCATATTACAATGGTTTTACTCCCTTTAACCAATAATTTATACCATTCTAAGACACCTTTCTTCCTTGGCATTCCAAAATATCACATATTCAAATGGGGTTTGATAATTCTCCGAGGTGTGCAGAACTTTGTATGTCCTAGATGTGTGAGGGAGGAGATGGGTAGTGATGGTGATGAAGAGGATGCCGGGTTGATGGTGCTTGGAAGCGTGTTAGAGGAAGTGCAACAGTTCTGCTACTTGGGAGATGTGTTGGACTGTGAAGCAGGAGGAGTGGAAACAGCAGTAAGAGCGAGAGTAGCAACTGCATGGTGAAGATGGCGAGAAATAGCCAGTTTATTGGTGAACCGTAGCATAGGGCTGAGGACCAGAGGAAGGACATACAAAGCCTGTGTGAGATCTGCTCTTATGTATGGAACAGAAACATGGGCATTGACAAACAGACTGATGGAGGTTATACGCAGCTGTGACCGTAGAATGCTGAGATACATGGCAGGAATAAGGTGGCAAAATGGGAGGTCTAGCAGTTAGGTTGAGGCAGAGAAGACTGAGATGGTTTGGACATGTGAGAAGAGCGGAGGGGTGTGTGTTGAGTGAGGTGGAGGAGGTGAGAGTTGGGGGCCGGCGACCGGCGGGAAGGCCAAAGAAAAAATGGAGAGCGTGTGTAATGGAGGATATGAATTTAATGGGAATAGAACATATGGTACAAGATAGACAGATGTGGAGAGCAGTCATCGCCCGTCCAACCCCATACTAAATGGGGAAATACGGACGTTAAACAAAAATGATGATGATGATGAAATGGGGCATTTTGAAATTAGCTTGACCTTACCTAACCTGACCTAGACCTAGACTGGTACAGTACCAGGAAATGACCAGGGTAAAATAGTTGGATCTAGCTGGATCTGGCCTTCTTGAGAAAAAATTGCTGAGTGTTTGAAGCCTATCTAAATTTACGCTGAGTTTTGTCAACTCACAACATAGAAGATGCCAGACCATATTCCAAGATGCTGTGAGAGACGGTGTAGCTGCCCACCCCTGATAGTGACGTGTATAAATAAGGTGTCGTCATCTAGTGGGACAGAAGAGAAGCTACGGTACAAACAACACCACGAAGCTCCACTGTCTCATCTGGTGCGACACCCAGTAATCTCGGGGCCTCGCAAAAGTTACGGGCTACTAATAGCCTACAGCCCCGAGGTTGAAGTATAGAAAAAATAAAAAAAAGATATTGGGGAGACAAAAGATGACCATTACGTATATGGACAAGATGTTTCTGACATTCTACCTGGCCCTGGTCAGGCCTCTCATGGAACATGCAGTTCAGGCATGGTCTTCCCAAGTGAGAAGGGACATTAACAAACTGGAAAAAATTCAAAGGAAGGCCACCTGAGCTGAAAGCCACCTGCCCTATTAGGAATGCCTTCAAGAACTAAGCTTTACTACTCTTGAACAATGCCAGACCACAGGGGACCTCATAGAAGTCTTTAAGATAGAGAATAATCATGAGAATTATCAATTCTTCCAGGTAACTCCAAGAAAGCACAATAATCGGGTTGAAACAAGAGAACACCAAATGAAACTATCCAAGCCAAGACACCAATTGACCTTAAAAGGAACAGGTTCCTCAGTGCCAGGATAGTCAACAAATGGAATGAACTACTGGATAGTGTAGTCAACAGTATGTCTACGAACATGTTTAAGAATCACCACGATGATTACACTTAATCTCAATTGAGAAGAGACAATCCCTATGAGCCCTATGCTCCCTTGCCTCTAATTTATGACTAAGGTAAGTAACACCTACTTACATATACAGTACATGCATAATTATACTTACATACTGTAAATATACTGTACTTCCATCATTATATTGCACTGTACTTGCATGCCTTCTCACACACATAGGCTATATACTGTACATATACCGGTACAGTATACACACACTCACACACATGTATAGAAGTGTGTCAGAGTGAATATGAAAAGTGTGGCTGTAAAAGTGAAAATGTGAATTCTGTTTGTGTGTGAGTAAAAAATTAAAAATGTGTGAAAATGTGAAGTGTGTATATGAGTTGGTGTGAAAAGTGTGTGTGTGTGATAGTGTGAAAAGTGAGTGTGTTTGCATGTACTGTATAATTATGTAAGTGTGTCGTACGTGAGTATGTGTGTGAATAAAAAGTGAGAGTAAGTGTTTGACTATGTGAATATGTATGTAAGTATAGGTACTGTACTGTATGTAAGTGGATGTGTAAGTTGATTATGTAAATATGTATGATACTGTATATATGTACAGTTGCCAAAAAAGGTATTGTGACAAATCTTGATGGAACTTTAACCATAGTAATATCTACAACTATTTGTAGGGACTATCAGCATGTATAGCAGAAGGAAATATACATATCCTTCTGTAATACATACTTATAATCCCTACAAACAACTATGGATATTAATATATTTAATGTTGTATCAATAGTTGTCGCAATACCTTTTTTGGCAACTGTACATAGAAATGTACAATATATGTAGATAGGGACAATGAAGACCCTCAATATACTGGTATCCTCTTTACTTCATTTTAAACACTGTCCCTCATTGGAGACCACCAAATGTATGTATTTTTTCCAAGGCTGGTTATTCATTACCATACAAAATAAATAAGTGACCTCATGAACCTCTTTTTAATGGATGCTGTTAAATTTAATAATTTTATATCGAGGGCCTACCGTACTGTAGGTATAATGTAGGCTGCACTCCCATGAGGACAACACAGTGTTGTCAACTCAGGTCGAGATAATAATCCCAAACCACCAGCCTGAAGCACTCATTGGTGGCGGTGAATGGAGTTTACAACTAGTGGCTAAAGCCTAGGTCACACATACCCGAACTTGAGGCTGAATGCATCCCGAAGTGACTTCGGGATGAATTCGGGCATGTTCAGAGAACTTTTTCAAGGTAAAGTTTTCATCGGTATGTATTCGAAACGCACTTTCGAATGCATACCGAATACATACCGAAGTCATTCCGAATCGAAACCGAAGTTTGAAAATCAAAATATAATTTGTTGTTTTCGTTCCGAAAACAAACCGAATACAAACTGAATGCAAACAGATAACATACCGAACCCCTCCCGAATGCCAACCGAAGTCTGACAGATTGTATATATAGTTGGTGTACACTATATTATTACTATTATATTATATTATATTACTCTCTCTCTCTCTCTCTATCACTCTATTTATTTATCTATTCTGTGTGTGTGTATGAATGTATTATTCTTTGTGTGTGTGTATATATGTATTATTCTCTGTGTGTGTGTGTATATATGTATTATTTTCTGTGTGTGTGTATATATGTATAATTCTGTGTGTGTGTGTGTATGTATGTATGTATTATTCTCTCTCTGTGTGTGTGTATGTATGTATTATTCAGTGTGTGTGTGTGTATGTATTATTCTATGTGTGTGTGTATGTATGTATTATTCTATGTGTGTGTGTATGTATGTATTATTTTCTGTGTGTGTGTATGTATGTATAATTCTGTGTGTGTGTGTATGTATGTATTATTCTGTGTGTGTGTGTGTATGTATGTATTATTCTCTGAGTGTGTATGTATGTATTATTCTGTGTGTGTGTGTGTGTGTGTGTATGTATGTATGTATTATTCTGTGTGTGTGTGTATGTATGTATTATTCTCTGAGTGTGTATGTATGTATTATTCTCTGTGTGTGTGTATGTATGTATGTATTATTCTCTGTGTGTGTGTATGTATGTATGTATTATTCTCTGTGTGTGTATGTATATATGTATTCTGTGTGTGTATGTGTGTGTGTGTGTGTGTGTGTATGTGTATGTATGTATGTATGTATGCATGTATGTATGTATGTATATGTATGTGTATATGTGTGAGTGTGATGCTACTCCCCCGCTCTCCAACGGCCAGAATTCAAACCGAATGCAAACAGATGCCATACCGAATGTTCCGAAGTATTCCCGAATAGTTTTCGAATATATCCCGATCTCTGCCCGAATTTTTTCCCATCCCGAATTGGTTCCGAATGTTTCATGCAACACCAAACATTCGGGAAACTTTCCGATTCAATCCCGAATTTTTGCAAATGGCCCCGAATTATTCCCGAACTATTCCTGAACACCCCGAATCATTGCCCGAATGACTTACGAATACAAACCGAACACACTTCGGGATGCATTCGGGCTCAAGTTCGGGTATGTGTGACCCTAGTATTAGGGTTACCATCTCGGCCAAAGTTGAGAATGCTGTGTGGCCGTCAAGGGAATGTGACCAATTGTCCTCTACATGTATATGATTGTACTGTACGTAAATTAGTGTGTAAGTATCAGTACACAAGTATATGTACAGTAAGTCGGTTGGTACTGTTCTTTCATACCTATTTATCTACCATACCATGTTGCATGCTCATTGAGAGAGTTTAGAAGAGCAATGTCCTGTGTAATACCAATAAAAGAGAGAGAGTGATGATATTTTGTGGTGAAGAGAGAGAGAGGGAGGGGTTGCAGTGAATTTGTGAGTTGCAGTGAGAAGGAGAGTTTGAGATGATAATCCTCTTATATGAAATCAATAGTTCATATCATTATTGTCATGTAATAATTGTGTTGCATTTTGACAAGATTTATAGGATACATATTTATTGTGTTACACACTTGGTCCCTATATAATAGTTAATGGGCACAATTACTGTATGTTCTCACTGTGTGTATGTTTCAGCTTGTATTATTTCTGCATACAGTGCTGGTATTATTTTTATTATTATTCTGTGTATGTGAAGGTCAGTTATCCTCGGGTATCCATACCCTTCAGTTACGTAAATCCTTGTTATTTTTTTTTTCATAAACTGTACAATAAATAAATAGTTGTATCCATCTTTAGTTTACTTTTACACTCAGTCTCTCACTGAAGACCACCAAATGAATATTTTCCCAGGCTTTTGTGTTTCATATTATACAAAGTATATAAATAAGGGATTTATTGCTGAGGCTGTATTGAGAGGATTATGCTAAATTTGATCACCTTATATTGAGGGCCTACTGAATTCATTTTTATTATTATTATTTATTTAATTATTATTACATTTGTTATTATAATTATTTTACTTTTTATAATTATAATTACTAATATAATTTTCATTATATTCTTCGTACATTATATTTATTGTATTCATTATTACCATATATTAATATATTATATTTTCCCCAGAGCTGGTGAAGGTGTTGGTGTCAGCAGCAGGTGGGAGTAATGGGTGTCAGGTGACCAATGTTGATATTGTTGATGTAAACAACTCTACCTTCAGCATTAAGTACAACATCACTGTAAACAATGCTTCCCTTTGTCAACCAACCCGTACGTAATACATAGGACTGTATTCCTGGTGTATATGATGGAGTGGTACAGTACAGTACTGGTACATAGGACTGTATTCCTGGTGTATATGATGGAGTGGTACAGTACAGTACTGGTACGACACCTTTATTGTTTTCTATGGAGCCTTCGTACTGATACCACGACATAGTATACACCATCAATGTTTTTGGAATGGTTTTGTTTTCTCTTTTTTTTTCTTTTTTTCTTAATTTACATATATATATATATATGTGTACTGTATATTTATATATAGGTATATGTACAGTCACGGTCAAATATAATCATCCATAAAGGGGTAACTCACGTAAGAGTTTGACAGTTTCCCTCTGTTCCATAGATGATAAACTTTCCAATAAATACGTTAACTACCATCTTTTGATTTACTACAACCAGCTACACACTACTTAAAACAATAACATCATATGTGAACGTGAAAACATTAGAGACTAAATTGTTTGAGATACCCATATGTGGATGATTATTATTGACCGTGACTGTATATATGTGTATATGTATGTATATATGTATATGTATAGCCTATGTATATGTATATATATATATTTATTTTTTTAAGATTATGCAAGTTTTACCTTTGTGTGCTATGGAAAGTGTGGTACAATAGAATAGAGCCTGGATATACAGTGAGGTGACATACAGTTGGCCTTCATATAAGATTATTATATTACACACAGTTGGCCTTTGATAATAGATAATTACATTTATCAGTATCCTGTTAACACAAGCTCAGTAACTACCTTAACTAGTCTGTATGGTGATAAAAAAACAGAAGACTGGGGAAACATTATTATTAGTGGTTGAAGTCCTAAGTGTATAATGAAGTGTTATATACAAGTATTTATTCATTGTATATCAAGAGTATTTTACTTGATAAAATGGTACTACAGTGTTGGTTAAGGGAATAATACACTTGTGTTACAATAGAATGACTTGATGCCTCCAAAGTATACCAGGAAACAGAACTGGATTAACATAAATAATGGTGACCAATCTATATCTATCTGTAGCTCCGACGTCTCGCTCCCTCTGGGAACTCCCACCACGGCAGAAGAGAGTCCAGTTTTCCCTGTTCCACCCTCACACTTCTCTCTCTCACATACTCCAGATTTACCAGCACCGTACCTCTCCCTTAATATGGATTAAATTTTTATTCCTCCAAACTATTCCAAGCAACAGATTGTAGTTTAATGCTTTATAATCACCCCAGTAGGCTATCAAGAAGTAAAGACTTTGAAATAGTTGCTAGTGTAAACTAAATCACTGCCTCTTTGCATAAAAAAATCGATAAAAAAATCTATATGTCTTATCTAATAATATTAATAATTAATGTTTGCCACGATGAATGCCCTGCGTGTGTTTCATATTGGAATAGTGTGTATAATATTGTATAGTAGACCAGAGAGCATCTAAGAAAAGATCTTATTATTGTAAACAGTGCTTTGCCATTGCAAACATTTACGTTTTGGTGACTGTGGTTAGGCAAGACACTGAATAATTTTATGATAATTTTTTGATACTATGAGCCTATATCCTGGCATACTTACTTTAGAGGAATCGAGGCACTTTAATACACCAAAAGTGTAAACCACCTCAATCAAGAATCCTATATACATCACAATCATTATCATTTCTTTTCCATTTCAGTAGATCCTTGATACACAACAAATAAGTGCTTATGTCCACCCGTTCATTTTACACTCTATCCCTCAGGCATTGAAGACCACCGAATGTTTCTGTTATTCTTTATCATATAGACTATATAAATTATACATAAATGATTTACTGAGTGTGTTAAAAGGATAGATAATGTTAAAATCCTTCATCATAACATCCCAGCCGGGCCCACAGTATTATATTTAGGGTTGGCTGTGCAGTACTGTAGTTTTGTTCCACTGCTATGTTCATCCTGTGTATGTTGTTATCTTTTCTTTATCTTGCCACTCTCAGCTCCCAATTAAGTCTTCCTGTGGGTCTGAGTGTATCTCTCTCCACCACCACTGCCATTCTCACACCACCTCTCCACCACTACCATTCTCTCTCCTCCACCGCCACCATTCTCACACCACTGCCATTCTCACATGTCCTCCACTACCACCATTCTCACATCACTACCACCACCACCATTCTCACATCACCACCACCACCACCACCACCATTCTCACATCACCACCACCACCACCACCATTCTCTATACATTTATTACCCACTGTTCATGCCTTAAGCGAGTAATACACTTTTAGAATATTAATTGGAGCATCTTGATTACTCCAAAGTACAGTATGCCAGATTAACAAAAATAATGCTGGCCTGGGGCTTGGAATTGTTTGGAGGAATCATTTACTATTATAGATTTACAAATGCTGGACTACCCTCTCAACATATTTATTTATGGTTTCTTCTTCACAATACTGATATATTATGCCTTGTTTTCCACTGTTGGTGTCATGGGTTTGTAATGAATCCGTGCACAATAAACCCTCTTTGTACATTACACTCCCCTAATTAATCCCAGTGGATTAGAGTATGCATATAGTATTCATGTCACCTATAATGCCAGTGGAAAACAAGGCATTACTGTTAATGAGTTTGTAATGTACAGTCCCAATCTAATGGAAGGGAAACGGCACCATCGCCGAGACAAGTACAAGGAGAGGGTAAGGGAGAAGGGGAGGTGTTTGGAGGGAGAAAAGGGAGGGGAGTACAGCTGCCAGACTGAATAGAGAAACTAGGGCTTGCTGATAGTGGACGGTTATCATGTCAACATGACATGCATCATAAAATAATAATCCATTGTTTTTATTTGGTACAGTAGATTCATTACTAACAGTGAAGTACACACCTATATATCTATCTATAGCTCTGACGCGTCGTTCCCTCCGGGAACTACCCCGAAGGGGGTGGCCAGGGCAGAAAGGTCTCCAGTCTTCCCTGTTCAAACACTCCCTCCTTACTTGGTCCAGCCCTCCCCTCCCCCTCACGTTTCTCTCCTTTACATACTCTTCCACTCTGTTCTGCCATCTAACGGGTGGTCTGCCTCTCACACCACATCCCACAACTTCACTTCCATATACCTTCTTTACAAACTCCTCACCTTGCATTCTCTCTACATGTCCAAACCACCTCAAAGTATTACGTTTCACTCTCTCAACCACTCCACATTCAATACCGATTGCCTTCTCACTCATACCACATCTCTTATACACACTTTCATTACTTTCTCCATCCCACCTTGTCAGTCCACATGCACCTCTCAGATAACTCATTTCTACAGCACCTATTCTCAACTGATGAGCCCTACTCCATGTCCAGGTCTCCGACGCATACGTCAGTGTTGGCAGGATTATACTATTTTGTAGTCCCCTTTTCACTTCCATACTCACACTTCTATCCTTCATTATCCTCCCCAGTGATCCTATGACCTGTCTACCCTTCACTGCTCTCTCCCTAATTTCTCCTTCCATACTTCCATGTTTACACATAACTGTCCCCAGGTACTTAAACTCCTTCACTTCCTCCATCATCTCACCCAGTGGCCAATATGGGTTTACTATACACAGATTCATTACAAACAGGCGGGGCTTGATGATTCATAGCTGTGCGTGACGTCAGCCAAAAACACTATACAAACCAACAGTGGAAAGCGACAGTTTATTCATTTTTAGTGTACAACTTAAAAATAATTAATGAAAGTCTGTAAATTACAAATGGATGGTTTAAGTTTGTGGTTTAAGTTAGTGTTGGTGTTCATTCATTATGCATGTATTGTTTTGGTTACTTAACTACTGTAATGTTTTTTTAACTCTACGGTTGGCTATCAATATAAGATGCTTAAAAGTTGCACTATCCTTTTTTATCATAGGCACAGTAAATAATTTATTTAGTATGTATGGTAAAACCTAATAGAGGCCTGGGAAAACATTTGTGGTGGTCTTCAATGAGAAACCGAGTGTAAAATGAAGTGATGGGTACACGTATATATTCATTGTATATCGAGAGTCTAGTGTACAGTCATGAGCACTAATAAGTATGCAGCTTTGGGTGAGGCTTTGAACCATATGATTCACCAACGAACAAATTCTATGGAGATCTTATTGTACATTTATTTACTGTGTCTAGGTATTTGAAGCACATTATTTATAGACATGCAGTATATTTAGTATGTCTGGAAAAGTAATGCTGCATACAGTAGTGCAATATAAAAGTGTTAACATGTATGATTGTAAGGTAAAAACATAGAATATTAAAATGTGGCACAGCAACTTTAACTAAATGCGTGTCAAACAAATTCACCATAATTGTCATCATCATGAATTCTGTACAGTATCTCATTTCCCTTTTTCCAGTTTGTATGTATGTCTTACGGTATCCATTTGTATAGCCTACTCATTTCTTTCATAAGGCAGCTTAGGGTGCAATCTTTTCACTTTCCATGCATTTTGTATGACTTGCATTTTAATAATGTTATAGCGCTGTTGACCCTTGATATATAATGAAAAAATACCCGTATCCATCACTTCACTTTACACTCAGTTCCTCATTGAATACCTATTAAATGCATGTTTATCCAGGCTTCTGTTATTCATAACCATACAAATTAAATAAGTGATTTACAAAGGATAGTGATAAATTTAATCATCTTATGTTGAGGGCCTACTGAACTGTACAAAAGAGTCAGCCACTTTTACATTACTCAAAAGTCTTATAGGTGTTTATATTATTTTTTCAGTGTATGGGAAGTATGTACCTTGTAGCAAACAAAACACATCATCTTGCAAGCCGACAGAGAAATGTCTGAGTGCTCCCAACTTGAAGGTAACGTATTATCATAAGCTTTTGATTTATTTAATTGATGTATCTATCTATAGCTCTGACGCCTTGTTCTCTCCGGGAACTTTCCCCAAGGGGGTGGCCATGGCAGAAGTGCCACCAGTTTTCCCTGTTCCAACGCTCCTTCCTTGCTCAGTCAAGCCCTCCTCCGCCCCTCACGTTTCTCTCCTTTACATACTCTTCCACTCTGTTTTGCCATCTAACCGGCGGTCTGCCTCTCACACCACATCCCACAACTTCACTTCCATACACCTTCTTTACAAACTCTACACCTTGCATTTTCTCTACATGTCCAAACCACCTCATTGAATTACGTTTCACTCTCTCAACCACTCCACACTCAATACCAATTGCCTTCTCACTCATACCACATCTCTCATACACACTCTTATTACTTTCTCCATCCCACCCAATAAGTCCACATGCACCTCTCAAGTAACTCATTTCCACAGCACCTATTCTAGACTGATGAGCCCTACTTCATGTCCTTGTCTAGGATGCAGATGTCAGTGTTGGCAGGATTATACTATTTCTTAGTCCTCTTTTCACTTCCATACTCACACTTATACCTTTCATAATCCTTCCCTATGATCCTATGACCTGTCTACCCTTCACTGCTCTCTCTCTTATTTCTCCTTCCATACTCCCATGTTTACACATAACTGTCCCCAGGTACTTAAACTCCTTCACTTCCTCCATCCTCTCACCCATCAGAGTTATCTCACACTTCGTCCCAGTTGGTACTTCTACTCTGTAAGGTGTAAAGCAAAGTCAATCACTTCAGTTTCTGCTCTTTCAAATACTGTACCATGATTTTACTTTTACCCACATTCATCTTCAGTTTCCTTCGTTTATACACAGACTGAAATTCGTTCACCTCTCTCTGTAACTCCATTTTACTCTCAGCCATCAACACAGTGTCATCCGCATACAAACTTGCCACCAAGGACCAATTTGTTTCATTCAGCCTCAACTTCACCCCAGGCCATCACTTTGGCTTTCATCTCTCTCATACACCCATCCATATATATATATATATATTGAACAGCCATGGTGACATTAACACATCCCTGTCTCAGCCCTACACTAATATTAAAACTCACTTAGATCACCCTCTACCCGCACACATGCTGTTGCCTCTGCATAAAAAGTCTCAATGCCTTTGTGCAAAGATCCCCCAACACCATAAATTCTCAACACCTCTGACATAGCTCTCCTATCAACTCTATTATATGCCTTTTCCAAGTCCATGAAGGCAGCATACAACTTCTTACCCTTCCCAATATACTTCTCCACTATTGATTTTAATGTAAATATCTGATCCACACATCCTCTACCCATTCTGAACCCTCCCTGTTCCTCACTAACTTTATTTTCTGTTACTTCCATCAGTCTCTCAGTAAGAACCTTCCTCGGTACACTAAGAATGCTTATTCCCCTATAACTACCACACTCCTCCTTACTACCCTTCCCCCAATACAAAGGTACAATTATAGCCCTCCTCCAATCCTCTGGCACATCTCTTTGCCTCCAAGCCAATGTGCATATAAGAAAAATCCACTCAACATCTACCTCCCCCTACACCTTAACATTTCAGCAGTTATCCCATCCACCCCTAGTGCCTTTCCCATCTTCAACTTTCCTATTGCTTTCCTAACTTCCCATCCTAATTCTTTATGTACACCCTGTCGTCTACCACCTGCCTCCATCCCCATGTAAGTCACCACCGCCTTCCCTCCCTCCCGTCCCCTCATTCATCAAAAGGTCAAAATGACTCTTCCACACTTCTTTCACTTCCTCACTTTACAAGTACATCAAGACACAGCTAAAAGTTTGTACTTCAATATCTTGTATCATTTAGTCATGTAGGTTTAGTAGTTTATAAGATACTAGCTAGCAGAGTTTTTTTTATATTTTGTAAACTACAGTATGCCCAAGCTGGAGACCGGACACATGCGAATATCCCCTCACTTTAAAGGCTAAGTGGATAGTATACTTTTGGTACATTGGAGCACCTTGATTCCTCCTTAGTATGCCAGGAAACAGGACCAGGTTAACAAAAATTATGGTGGCCTGTTGTTGCTTGGAATAGTTTGGGTGAAACAGTTGCTCCAGCTTTACCAGCATTGTACGACCTCCTTAAAATACCCTTCACATCCAGGATAGTTTTGTGGAAAAATTGCATACTGTACTGCTGGGAATTCTTATCTATAACTCACATAATTTAGACAAAGGAAGATACATTTTAGCCTTGATATACAATGAATAAATACTTGTATCCTTCACTTCATCTTGTAATCAGTCACTTGATCATTGAAGACCCCCGAATGTTTTCCCAGACTTCTGTTATTTATTACCATACAGACGAAGTTCGTAAATTTCTGAGCCTGTTTTGCAAGGATGGTGCTAGATTAATTCATTTTATATCCAGGGCCTACTGTACTGTACTCTACTGTATAGGGAAAGACTCATATTTTGAGGGAAGTAGTTATTTGCACCTTGCATAGCGTTTGTCTAACCATTACCAGAAACATTACAGTAGGTCCTTAATATAAAATTATTATACTAGCACAGTAATTTTAACACAGGCTCAGTAAATCACATATTTAGTCTGTTTGGTAATAAATAACAGAAGCATGGGAAAACATATAGTGGTTTTCTGTGATCGAGGGACTTAAGTGTAAAATGAAGTGTCGTATACTAATATTTATTTATTGTATTTCGAGGGTTTACAATATTATTAATTAATATGTTTTCTTCCCTTACTACATGCAAACATTCTTTCAGATAAACTCGGAGGAATGGATCCCGGTGCAGAAGACAGGGCGGTGGCGACTATTAGTGGTGGGAAAGGCGTTGTCTGATCAGTGCTTCAGTGTTTTGGGAAATGAAATCGGTGGAAATGAAATCAGTTACGGGCAACAATATTCGTAAGTTTAGGTGGAGATAAGGGGGAAAGTACAGTGATGGTAAATCTGGAGCAACTGATTGATTTCTATAAATCTAAATGAAGAGTGCGTGCGTGGGTGGGTGGGTGCGTGGGTTTTGGTGCGTGCGTGCATGCGCGAGTAGCAGATGACCTGGGCCATGATAACGGGCTTGATGAACCCTATGTCAAGTGTCGGTACACATAAAAAAAAATATATATATTGGAAAGGGAGACGAACTGCTTGCATACTAACTACCGAAAATCCCGATATGATTAATAAAACGGAAACATGGTTACAAATTATTGAAAAACATTATTTGGCAGAAGTAGCTATCCCAGGTTATCAAATTATTGTGAATTGTGGGACACATAAAGAAGGGTTTTACTCATTATAGATAACCTGGGTTTAATCAAAATAAACAAAGACAAACATAATGCATATGATTCAATTTATGTCAAACTCAAAGTAAATGGAAAACATTTAATTAGCGGTACAGTATATTGTCCCCTCAAAGCTACTACAGATCCTGACAATTTATTGTATGAAGAGATACAATCAGTAATGGAAAATAAAAATGCCATTATATGCGGTGATTTTAATCTTCTAAGAATAAACTTCAGTCAGGTGACAATGAAGGAAAATGTCTGTTGAAAATTGTTGGTAAGCTCTATTTAAATCAATTGGTACAAGACCCAACCCTAGATAATAATATCCTTAACCTTGTTTGAACAACAGACCTTGATTTAATCGGTTCATGAGAATTCGGTGAGCCTCTTGCAAACAGTGATAACAGAATAATAAAATGCAACATAAATTGTAACACTTAGATCTGTAAAAATATCCCGTTAGTACCTAACTATAAAAGAGCAAATTTTGATAATACTACTGTATATTAGAAAAGAACTGAACGAAATAATCTGGTCGGAATTGTTAAATAATGAAGAAGTGGATAGGATGTGTAATCTATTCATGGTTAAGCTCCTGTCAATTGAAAAGAAACATATTCCAAGAATAAAGGAATAAATTAACAACCACAAATCATTTTGGATGATGAATGAAATTCAGCGCACTTTTAATAACAAAAGAAAGGCATATAAAGTATATAAACGTACCAATGAACACAGACTACTGTATAATAAATATGTTGATGCAAAATGTATGAGTGAAAGACAAATCAGAATTGCTAAGCGTAACTTTGAGAAAAGTATTGCACTCGAGTCCAAGACCAATCCAAAGACATTTTATTATTGCATCAGAACTAATAAAAAAATGAAAGTCACTGAGCCAATTGAAAGAAAGCCAATGTAACTCCTATTTTTAAGAAATGAAATATAACTCGTACTGGAAACTACCGCCCAATAAGTTTAACATCCGTTATAATAGAAATATTAGAACAAAAATTGAGAGATAAAATAGTATCACATTTAGATGACAAAAGCTTAATTCTAGACTCTCAGCCCAGTTTCCATAAAAGCAGATCTTGTCTAACAAATTTACTCGAGTTTTTTAACTACATGAGCTGTAATGCAGATGAAAAAGTGCCAACTGGTATTATATATTTTGACCTTTAGAAAGTGTTGACCTTTTGCTTGGAATAGTTAAATTGGAGAAATCATATGCTCCAGATTTACCAACACTGTACAGTACTATCCCCTTCTATATTCAGTTTAATGTTATGTCAAATTGATTAGATTTGTGTTATAATTTACCATAGCAAATGAAAACTGGTAAAATTAAACTTCTTTGAGAAGAGAGCTCTTCCTCACTCAGTTCGCATTGCAAAATAAAATGAATTGATCGATGAAGAGCCTTTACCTTGAAGGTGTTTAACATTACCACCCTAAATATTTTACAGGACAAAAGGACTAACAATGACAATGCAACGTGATGAGAGGGTGAAGAATGCAACAATAATCGTGTACAAGGTAAGCATTAATTACTAGTTCTATGAAGTTATTAAATTTGTCTTCAAGCAGAATCAGCATAAATACAGTAAAGTCTCTCTAAGTTGGATACATATAAGCCTGATAGATAAATTGGATGCTATCAGTGTCTCGGACAATTGTAAATACTGTACATGTAACTTGGATGTATAGCCAACTTATGCAGAGATATTCCAGGTGCATCGTCACATAGGCCTACAGCCTCAGAAGTGATGTACAGTATAATCTCAAATTTCGACGGTTTTAATTTTGACAATTCAAATTTTTACAGTAAATATAACACTACCCTAATGCTAATTTCGACACAAAAATCACTGATTTTGACGCATGCCGAGTTATATATACTGTTGACTCTCAAATAAATCTGAGGACTTCTTATACATAACGAGCGGAATTATAATAAAAATGTCACGAAATAATATCACTGTCATCTGTGAAGTGTGTGTGTGTGTGTGTTCTCACCACTTCTCCCACACTCCTTCCCTGAATACACACACACACAAACACGCGCACACACACACACACGCACACACACACACACACACGGTGAAAAGGAGAGAGTGAGAGAGAGAGTAATCTTTCTCTCTTCACACTCACCATATTTCTCTCACTTTAATCTCACATCCTCCAGTCTGTGTGTGTGATTGTGTTGGTTTGATTGTGTGTGTGTTTGTGTGTGTTAAAGAGAGAGAGAGAGAGAGAGAGAGAGAGAGAGTGAGAGAGAGAGAGAGAAATAGAAATAGATGATAATGAAGAAAGGGAATAGAGAGAGAAAATGAAATAAGAGGAAGAGAAAGATAGAGTAAAGAGAAAGAGGAGAAAGTAAGAATAAGAGAAAGAGAGAATAAGAGGGAGTAAGAGAATGAGAGAAGGAAATAGTAAAGAAGAGTAAGAGAAAGAGAGAGTAAAGATAAGGAAATATCAGAATATCCTCAATAAAATGTAAACAAGCAATATCGTGCTATCTCCCCTCTTCCCCCTACTCTCCCCCTACCACCTCCACCACCACCACCATCACCACACATGCCTACGACTCATTTTATTCATGAGTCGTCTGTGAAAACCTTAATACAAATTGTTATATGCATTTAATATGCTTAATATGAATTGTAATACTGTATTTACATTAGTAAAGTAACTCTTACTTATTACTATGCATTAACTCGTGTTTGTATGTGAATAAGGGCGATATTTTTACTCAAGGTTGGCCAGCTGTGGAACCATGCTAATTTTCTCCATAAGAAGTTCAGTTTAAATTTCGACAATTTAAATTTCGTGAGGTTTTTGGAGCACCAATCTCTGTAGAAATTTGAGATTATACTGTAAGTTGATTTTGTACAAATTTTGAATTAATATTTCTATACCACACATTTATACCCTATGTCGACTGACCATATATTTACAGCAAGATATCACTTCTTGAATTACAACATTGCACCTATTCCGAATCTCTAATACAGTTTCCAATCTTGAATGCTTGTGCTTGGCAATGCGCCATTGTTTTTGCCGACAATACCTCCATGCTGCAGCCTGGGGCAACTATCCAACCACCACAGAGCGTTGTGGACTATAGTCCCGTATATTTTGTTGTGTTGCCTGTGAAATTTCTGTCAAGTCCATTAGGGATGACTAGGGTGAGGGAGGGGAGAGAGGGAGACCCGCGCCACATACAGGACCAGATATGAAGGTCGCAGGGAAAAAAATGGAGTATTGTAAAGGCAAAAATCTTATGAAATACACAGTGTTGCAGAAGGAGAGTTATGCAGCTGAGTGACAATGACCACAAAGTTTCTGAAATTCACAGCCTCACTATGAAGAAAAAGAAGGACGATATTAAAAAAGCAGTGGCATTGGCTAACAAATTCCTGAGAAAATTACAGTAGACAGCACTGACTAACTTGCATTTACAGTGAGAGAGTCCATTTGATGGCAACAATGGAATTGTACAGTCGGCGGCAAAAGTCCTGTCGCCTCACTTGCTTCATTGAGACGCACAGTGTTCATGGACTCGAGATATACGCATGTTTTCTTCACCTAATAATCTCGAGTCTATGAACATCGCGTGCCTCTGTGAAACAAGTGAGGCGACAGGACTTTTGCCGCCGACTGTACCTTGAGAAATGGTTTCAAAGAGAGCTAATTAGAGGGTGAGTGTGAACGGGCCCCAGCTTAGAGAGCAGGCAAGATATTATTATCAGGCTATTGGGGGGGGGGGAGGCTACTACAAGGATAGATTTACAATGCCGATGAAACAGGCCTTTATTGGAAGTGTTCTCCCAAAAAACTTTATTTTTGAAGACCGAAAAGCAAGCATCTGGTGTTAAAATTGACAAGGATCACATCGGTGTCCTGCTCACTTGTAATGCATTGGGATCTTATAGGATTAAGCCACTTGTAATTCATAAATACAAACACATAGATATGACAAACATCGATGCTACGACCGGTAACCCGTCTACCACTGCTGCCGCTGCCACCCAGTCTACATCCGTCAACACTGGCACACCATCAACCTCCTCTGGCACCCAATCAACACCTGATGAACCTCACATCAAATCAGTGAAACAGTTTGGGAAGTACTTAACATTCACCAAGCAGTGGATTTCATGGCTAAAGCTTGGGATATCATATCAGTGGCAACTATTCAATATGCCTGGGAGAAACGGCTACTTGAGAACAATCAGGCATATCCAATCCAACCACAAGTCCAATGGGAGGCACAACTTGCTGACAACATCACCTCAGAAACATTAGTGCACCAGGATTTAGTGAAGATATTAGGAATGATGTGATATAGGTGTTGGTGGAGGATTAAGTTAGTTGTGGTGAATCAGTGGAGCAGATCATCAACAAAGTCTTGGAAGAGGACAAACTAGAAATGCCATAAAACATTACGAAAACTGACCCTATGTTGTTGTTGTTGATGTTCTCCCAGGGCAGAATGGCCTCCTGCCCCACTGACCCCTGGTACACTCTGGTCACAGTGAAAAAACAAATTAGAATAAAGGAGGGGCTGGCCCTATATGCCTGGGCTACCAAAGCACATCCCAGGGAAATGGGACCAGAGCTTACTGGACCAGGGAGTCTGGGGGCCTCTGACCGCCAGGGAGATTTGGGGAAAGGCTTTGATCCCACAGCCAGTGCTGTGGGCCCAAGTCCACGTTACCACAAGAGCTACAAGTGGGGCCGCACCTTCCATGAGACTAGCCTGAAGGGACCATAAAGGGGAGGGAGTTTACATTGCTGCTTACAAAAGGAAATGCACCCCCGTGTGCTGGCGGTCCACACAGCAGTGAAAAAAAAAGAGCCTCCAGTTGCAGTACACCTCACATGGATTTTTTATCCATGTGGGTAGATCTTGTCAAGTCCACTAGAAAGTGACCAGATCCTACAACAATTAATTATTCTAGCCCTGTGGGGGATGGCAAATATTCATGGAGAAAAAAAGTTAGCCCCTCCCTGGACAGACTGACCCAATGTCTGTCCAGCAACTATCAGAGGTACTTGGTTACATAGCGAAGGTCAAGGAACTGGTAGAGGGGAAAGTCTAAAGTCAAATCCTTAAGGTGGCATTTGATACCACTTATGCTCAAATGATGACGATTTACTATTCCAAAGTGAAAGAACAAAAACAGGGTCTTATCACACAATTCTTCAAAAAGCAACAAAGTGTCTCCAATACCATTGGAAATATAGCAGTGGAAGAGGAAGGCACAGTAAACTCAGAGGATTTGTATATCGAGTTTGACTTAAAAGGATTTATAGGGGCTCCGGGGATGAGTGATGGCTGTTATGTACGTTACGTACCCGGGAGTCGAGTACACAACAAAAGAAAGTCCCATAAAATCCCAGTTATTACGGAATTAATTGTTATGTTAAGTTACCTCACAGTTACATAATTCCCCAAAGATAAATAAGAAAAACGATATAATAAAATTAATAATAATATAGGAGGCATCCGTATAAACAATTAACCCACAGTTGAGTATAATGAACCCTATCAATACCCTAAACAAATACTATACACTATATGAAAATAGAATTCCTAAACAATAGATAATAGTTAACAATAATTAGTAACTTAGCTGTACGGTACAATGATGAGTAGAGAGAGAAATGAATAGTATAAATTCCAGAGTCACAGCAGGGAGGAGGCATAGAGTATTCTGTCCTGCCTACTGGACTGACTCAGCACCTCAGCTTGCAGCCGGCTCCCGCCAAGAATCAGAATTCACTGAGTTGCTGTCTCATTAAACAAGGGGCAGGAAAAAACTGCCTATAACTGGTATTTCCCCAATTCCATGACTCAGAACACCTAATAATGCTCAGCTACCCCAGTACAGAACATACAATACAATAAAGATATTACCAATAAATGTAAAATAAATAATATACTACTCTACATAACAATGGTGATGATATTAGTGGTGGCTGAGTGATGAGAGTGGTGGACAGTAGCTGCTGCCTCGGAACCCATATTTTGCCACCTACTGTTTATGCTTCAATTTTACTATTTTAAGGTGAATATAACTACAGTACTTTTTTTTTATATTGAATTCAGAAAGTAGGAAGGAAAAACAAAATCAGTGAAAATAAAGTCCATGTGCCTATTGGCATCCTTCATTCATATAATAATGTCTGTAACAGTTGTATTTAAATGACTGAAAGTTAAAAACTTGTGGAAAGCAGTTTTGATGAAGTGCAATCGAAAACGATATGGTTTTGGGAATAAATGAATTCTGAAAAGCAGTACTGTAGTTCTACATTGGTGGGGAGAGACTGCAAAGTCATGGGCTCTAGCAGCTGACCTGGTACCTCGGGGAAAAATGTGATGAGATGGCACCAAATAGTATGGAAGGTAAAGAGGGGGCACTTGCAACTGCCCTCATAGGAAGAATGTAACAGCGGGAACAGTGGCGCCGCCCGACAGAGGAGTTTACGTACCGTACATAAAAATCTCATCGTATGAATACATCTTTATATGGGGAAAATCACTTTGGGGTGGCCACTGCCTCACACTGACAATTTACAGAGATCTTATATGCCACTATGCAGGGTTCAGTACAGTATTTGGTAATTGTGATTTGATTATGAATCACAGTAGCAATAAATATAAGTTGTTAGCTAAGAAATTGAAGTACAGGAGCAAACTAGAGTATGAAATGGGATTCCAAGGTGGCTGTGACACTATATAGGAATCCCTGCTGCACCTCCCAGGGTCACTCCACCACCACCACTACCCTCACCTACCACCACACCACCACTACCCTCACCTACCACCACACCACCACTACCCTCACCTACCACCACACCACCACTACCCTCACCTACCACCATACCACCACTACCACCATACCACCACTACCCTCACCTACCACCACACGTCCACTACCCTCACCTACCACCACACGTCCACTACCCTCACCTACCACCACACCACCACCACTACCCTCACCTACCACCACACCACCACCACTACCCTCACCTACCACCACACCACCACTACCCTCACCTACCACCACACCACCACCACTACCCTCACCTACCACCACACCACCACTACCCTCACCTACCACCACACCACCACTACCCTCACCTACCACCACACCACCACTACCCTCACCTACCACCACACCACCACTACCCTCACCTACCACCACTCCCACTAGCACTGTGTTCAATGTTGACCTCATTCTTTCAAAATTATTGTTGGGTTATTAGTACGACTTCGCCAGTCGAGAGCAGTAACATCATAACTCCTCACAGTCATCATAGTAGCCTGCATGGGCTATATACAGCCATTGGCGATGGTACCACTGGAAAGGCCTGGGCAAGAGCTAGGGGACTGTGACTGTAGTAATACTAACACTAGCCTGCGTGGGCTGATGGGCGGAGCTTAGACCACCAACCCATACTCCAGCCACCCTAACCCACCCCTACAAAAAAAAAATATATATATGGCCCTGTTTTGCAGCTGGGAGGTTAACTCTCAATAAATATTTGTGGTCTTTAGTTAAACACCTGAAGCTTCAGAGTGTGTGACAGAAACTTCTTACGCTCGACCTTTGGCATGGTAAAGGCAGGTGTTGGTTGATAGGGTGTAGGGTTGAGGGCAACAAGTCAATGACAATGAAGAGTAGGATACACAGGACATGAAGGAGCAAGAGACTGACTGAGTGAGAGGGAGAAGCCGGCTAGGAAAAGCGGCTGGTTGTAACATGGGCTTGGGGGAGCGGCTCATGTCACGCAGAAACCGGAATTAGATGCGTTTCTGGGAAAGTCTGTGGATTTGGGCCACTCTTGTCCATAAAAAGGCGTGCTGTGGAAGCATCGCACACAATGTTGTTGTTGTTATTATTATTGTCATATATATGTGTATTTGTCTTTTTGCACCATAAATTAAGTCCTGCACCTAAGTTTTCAGTACTTCTCAAAAAGCTTCAAGCTTTAAATGGGCTCCCTGCATTTCATAATTACTGTACTGGACATATTTGTTTTCTATAATATCTATTAGGGATAATAAAATGTTTTAAAGGGACTGATTTGGGGTTCATTGCTCAATGGGTGAATCGTGCATTGAAAACGCGCAATATGCAAACCAACTGAAATGTGATGGTCTGTCTTTTCTTTGAATAGCTATTAATACCACTTGTAAGCTTTCTCTTAAGCGCCATTGAAAGGAGATTGCTGTACGAGAAGTAAGCATAAAAATATCGCAAAAATCATGTGGCAACAAATACGATGTAACTGATAAACTGACCAATACCAGCTCCGATTCCCACACTTTCTCATTTACCACCACACCACAATACCTTATTTCATTAATATATGTTATCTGATATACTTCTGCAATATTACATATTTGTTTGTGTGAATTGTCATGTATTTGTGTGTGTGCAGCTGTGTATGGGTACCAGAGATACAAGTGAAAGCACATGTAGTTTTGAGGGCTGGTGTGCATGCGGCCGTGCAGTCATATTCATCAAATTTAAGCCCTCTGATATCTTGGATTTTCAGATAACTTAACAAGGGTCTCTCCCCAATTGATCTGAGTTAGCGAGGCTTTATTGTACTTGTATCCACTACTTTGTTTTACACTCATTGAAGACCGCCAAATGTTTTCCCGGGCTTCTGCTATTCATTACCATACAGACTAACTATATTTTCCAGCCTCCTATATCCCTGTTCACCTAGCAATAAGTAGGGACCCAGCTGTAAGAGCAAAGATAGCAACATTGTAGACAGGGGGAAGATGTGTTGATGTAACAAAACTGACTGCCTTAATTTACTGTACCAGTGTTAAAGGGATAGTGCTAGATATATTATTCTTATATTGAGGACCAACTACAGTATATACTGAATGAACCGTGAGTTTGTGTTCACAACTGTACAGCCGTGGCTGATAGTGCTTGACCAGGGTCTAAGGTGTGTTGGAGAGTAACTGAACAGAGTTCGAAAAAGTGAGTCTTCTAAACCTCTCTCAACGTTGAGAATGGTTTGGAAAATTCACTTGTTCGAACTCTGTTCAGTTGCTCACCAACACTCCTTGGACCCTGGTCAAGCACTATCAGCCACGGCTGTACCTGTACATATATAAAAATGTTGAATGGTTTTCAATGTAATATTTGTTACGAATAATGTGCCACATTGACTGCAATACTGTACTTCTTTATAATTACAATCTTCTTAAGGTTAAGAATTTTCAAAGACTAAGAATTTGTTTTCATATGCAATGAAAATTTGCAACTTATAATTAAGCATTCACTTTTTTGTTTAGCACTGTTGGTGTTACAGGTGTGTATTGAACTGCTTGTAATAAATCTGTGTGCAATAAACCCACTTTGTACATTACATTCTCATAAACCCAGTGATGGATAATGAGAGTTTATTTACTATAGATGGATACATTACAAACATAGCAATATAGTATTAAACAAAGCATTACTGTAGCCAGAAACCTAAGCAGTTTCTTTTTCCTTGTTTTCTCCAGGTCACAACTCCTGGCTCACTCCCCTGCAATAGTAGAAACGTGTATAAGGTAAGAAAAATATATTAGTATTTATTATTTACTATTATTGGCCCATTGATAGCAATAATCTTTCCCTCAAAATATTCCATAACACCTGTCACTAAGGATTGTAAAATTGCTTATCTTAATCCAATTGTCATAGAGCAATAAAAATATTATTGTGTTCTTATTCCTGTCTTTGTCTTAAATGTAATATGTGAAGATTGTGGCAAACAAAAATTTGCTCTTTGGTGAGTCTTGTTTACATGTTTTGCAGATATTATCCAGAGACAATTCAGATGTTATCAATTATCTGAATGTGTTCTTCATGTGTTTGTAATCTTGTGTTGATATGAAATGTGTTTTTGTCAGATGAAGGAAATAGAGACCCTCCTTCCAGACCCAGAAGGCCCCTTGAGATTCAGAAGCAGTAATGTGTTCAGCCCCACTGACTGTCTCTGCTTCAAGGTGAGAGGAAGGTACCTTATGCAAGAATATCCATGTTTTTGGCAATGGTGTGATACTGGTACGATAACCCTGTTGTTTGTCTGTGGAGTCGTCGTACTGGTACCATGCCATCGTCAACACCATCAATGTTCTTGCATGTAGTCCAAGGAGTTATTTACAGTAAGATCTCGCATCTCAAAGGTTTTCATTGCGAATTTTCGTATCTAGAATGCACCTACAACTTTGAGCTATTCCGAATCTCGAATACAATTTCCAATCTTGAATCAGTGTTTCCAGTGGAAAATTGTTTAATGTACTGTATCCATAGCACATCCAAAACGTATTCCAACCAGCAAAAAAGTATTCATTTTCCCTCTTAATTAAAAGTTACTAAATTAGCAGATAAACAGAAAAATGGGTATATTATTTAACATACATAATATTTTATTGACAGAAATATTAAGAAAATATTTCAGAACTAGATTTTCACCATACATTTGTAACACTACATCACTGAACACCTCTAAATGGTGCTTGTACAGAGTTTATCATTGATCTGATTGGCTCCCTCTCAAAACAAGAAATGTTAACCCCTTTTCTGTTTTGTTAAAAGAATACCGTTTCTTGTTTCTGTGTTCAGTCTGTTTCTACTACAGTATCACTTTTTATTTTTACCTGTGAAAACATTAATATTAGGCGCTGCAACAGTGAGGTCACATGGCGACCAAGGAAGAAGATGATTGAGAGGTGGGACAGTAAGCACAAAAGGTAACAGATTAAAAAAAGGGACAGTTGGAAAAGTGAAAGCCCCTTTTAGTTGCATTTTACGACAAGTAGAGATACCACAGAGGTATTCGTGGCCCTCTCTGCCTCTGCCCCTCAGAAGATATGTTGTCCTGACAAACATTTTGGCTATATTTTTGAATAAGGAAATAATATTCACAATAACCAGTATCCTGTCATGAAATATGAAAAATGCCAGCCAAAACTTGCTGGAACTCTGTGAATTGTAAGTCTCTCAATTGCCATATACTGTACTGTACTTTCTTCAGTAAAGGTAAAATAGAGCATTCTTCATTTTTAACAGAGCTACCACACTACCTAATAAATATTTAGCATGATAATAACAGTGAAATAATACGGAAATCTTACTGGAATAGAATTATTTCTCTCAGCCATTGTTTTATTGTGAGTTTAGATCTGCGGTCGGGCTATGTCTGGGCTGTAACATCACAATGTGGTGATGCAGCTTTGTGTCATGAACGATGATCTCCAACATTTATTTAACATTTTGTTGTGAATGTGAACTCATATGAGGAAAATAGTGGTATATCCATGATCAGGAGTGCCCATTTTATTGGTGTATGTACAGTTGACCACAGGAATTCTAGTGGATTTGTCGAGATCTGCCCACATGGATTAAAAATCCACGTGAGGTATATTGCAACCGGAGGCACTTTTTTTTTTTCATTGCTGTGTGGACCGCCAGCACATGGGGGTGCATTTCCCTTTGCATGCAGCAGTGTAAACTGGTCCCTTCAGGGCTGGTCTCATGGAAGGTACGGCCCCACTTGTAGCTCTTGTGGTAATGTGGACTTGGGCCCACAGCATTGGCTGTGGGATGATGGTTGCCAACACCTTCCAGCACAAGGGGATACACAGGAGAGTGAAATGGAGGAGAGATGGTGAGGTAGTGGAACATAAGGTGCTGATTGATTATGTGTATGTGGATGAACGGGTATGGAAATCTGTGGTAGTTGCGAGAGTATACAGAGGGATTGGGGGAGGAGTGTCGGACCACTATGTTGTGGTAGTAAGGTTGAAGCACAAATGAAGTGGGTGAAGAGAGCGAGAGGAGGAGGAGTGAGTAGGAGGGTGGAGAGGTTGTAAGAGGTGGAATATAGAGAAAAGTTTAAGAGAGTTGTAGAGAGACGTTTAGGAATGTTTGACCTGGAACAGATGGAGGAAATGGATGAGCAGTGTGGTGTGGGTGTGGACGTGTTGGAAAGTGTGAAAAGGAACACCTTGAGGTGGTTCAGTCATGTGGAGCGTATGGGAAGCGAGAGGTTGGTTAAGAGAGTGTACACTCGTGATACATAATTTCTGACCAGAGTGTGAAGAGAAGAAAGCTTTGAATCACCTGGTATTGCTCATTTCCCCACCCAGTGCACATATAGATGCTGAGTTCGAATACAGGGTATGTGTGTGTGGTGCCTGCCGTTGGTCTCTGGTCAGGAATTACAGGAGTGTACAAGAGTGAGGTGGAGGGACGGAGGGGGAGGGGCAGACCGAGAGTGAGATGGAAGGATGGAGTTGAGAGGGAGAGTGGGAGGAGGGATGCCAGCTAATGGAGAACATTAGTTCATGGAGGCGATTCATTTGTAGCCACCCCTTCGGAGATTAAGGCATCTGGCAATAGATAGAGGTAGACTGCAATGAATTGTCCACCAAGTGACTCGGTGATTATAAAAACAACAAACTTTATTATAAAGTTGTACATTGCAGTTACAAACCTGTACTCTTACATTTTCCATATGTTGTAAACCCTTGAAAACAACAGTGCATGTAAGACTTCTTGTGGCCAGTGGTACTTATTCACGACCGTTAACCAGATTTCAGTAACATCAGGTTTGCTAGTAAAGGAGAAAGGGGAAGTAAGTGGAAAACCTCTTGTTAGCATATTTGAGGACTACCAAATCCTTCAAACTACAGTATACCATAAACAGGTCCCCCATTAGTAATATTGAGGTGAATTGTTTCCTGGGATAGTTTAGAGGAATCAGTAGCCTTTAAATTCACCAAAAAAATAGTTCTCTCCTTTCAGCCATCAAAGTTAAGGAAAGAAATAATGAAAGTGTGTAATATTTATCAACAAACCTTATGACAATGTTTGACTAAAAGGAGATAATTATATACTGTATAGGCACAGTAATGCCTAGTTGATAGTGAGAATTTACTGTACACAGAGTCATAGTCAAAGGTATATGCTGTACCTGGTAATATTATCACACCCATAACAGTGTAAAATGAAGGATTCGTATATGAAATGACACAGACTGAAGAAGAATGTCAATAATTATGATGTACAGTCGGCAAAAAAAGTATCAACACCACCCCCTATGGACAGTGATATGTAGTGTTGGTATTCCTGACTACACATTGTCTGCTGTTGTCTATAGTTGTCTTGTAGTTGTTTGTAGGTACCATAAGTATGTATTACAGAAGGATATGTATATTTCCTTCTGTTATACATGCTTATAGTCCCTACAAATAGTTGTGGATACTACTATGGTTAAAGTTCCATCAAGATTGCCCCCCTAACAGGAACCGCCTTGCCGAGGTGGGGGGGCTTATGTGTCTCTGAGACCTGGCGAGCTAGACTAGAGGGGGCTCCGGCCCCTGCTCTGCCCCGATATCGGGGAGAGAGGGCTTCCCATGCTAGGAAGGTTGCCAGTGAGAGACCAGACTAAATAGTTCCCATCTTTCAATTCTTCAACTATCCCTCTTTTCATTTTATTTCCTTCATGCTTGCTGTCACACCTCTCTATCACCTTTTTCTGGCGCTATAGGACCTCGATGTTGCGGCGCCTAATAACCATCAATCAATCCATCAAGATTTGTCGCAATTCCTCTTTTGGCAACTGTACAGTTGGGGAAAATAATAATCATCCACATTGGGGTGACTCGTGTAAATGTTTGACAGCTTCCCTCTGTTTAGCTGAGAAAATCTTCCAATAAATTTGTTAAGCAGCATCTAATTGACTACAAATAGCTACTCACTATTTAAACTAATAACAACATACATGTACCTACTGTAATATATTAGAACATGACAACATTAGACAGCAATTAGATTAAGGTATCCATATGTGTATTTAGACTTATATCCATAAATGTATGCCTTAGGCTATAATATATATGTAGAAGGATATCATATGCTAACAAATGGGGATAGTGCAGTGGTGATCAATTTGGAGCAACTGATTTCTCCTAACTGTTTCAGGTAACAGGATACCGGTATACTGTATATATTATTTTATCTGGTCCTATTTCCTGGCATACTTTGGAGCAATCAAGGTACTTCAATGTACTAAAAGTGTATTATTACCTCCTTAATACTCTGAAATAATAATCTTTCAAGTATTATCTCCGGTATGTGCTACACTGTACTAATGTTAACTATTAATTTCATTTGTATGTTTCTTTACATAACTGTTAGCCATGTGATGTGTTTCAGAGAACATTGAAAGGTCATGGACGCCGATTGATGTATGATCCATGGATTTACAACACTCGAACTGCTGGGAACTGTACACAACCATTCGATGAAACAGAACCTGAAGATTCATTACCAAGGTGAGTTATGTACACTCTATCTTCTGTTTTCACGGGTTTTGTTATCGTGTTTCACTGTTATCATACACACTAAAAAAAAAAAAAAAAACTTTTCTGTTACCACGGGTTCTAGAGCGGTTATCGGCGCGTGACAAATATTGAAGAGTTTCCTTCACAGTGTGAGTAGCAATGGCTGCGTGTGAGGCAGAGGTTGGTGATGAGGTACTGGGAGAGGGAGGGAGAAAGGTGGTGGGTGAAGTGGTGGGGTTGTCAGATTCTTTCTGTTCACTTTCACTCGATATAATCGCTTCAATTTCCTTCAGTTCCGCTTGTGAATCAGTTTCTCTGTTCATTTTATCATGAAGCTCCTTGTAAAATAGAAGTTTCAACCATGATACGTCAGTACAAACCCGTGAGATGTGTGTGCTTTAGCGTGAGACAAAATTTTAGGTAAACATTAAATTAGCACAATGGGATTTGAAATCGTGGGACTGAAATGCGTGAGATGTGAGACTTTACACACAAACAATAATACTCACACGAACAAGAGACTAACCACACACACACAGTAATACTCACAAGAACCTCACATAGACACACACAATAATACTCACAAGAACAACACACACATAAAGTATTACACAATAATACTTACACAAACAAGAGTCTAACCACACACACATGCACACAAACTGGCTGGTGTGTATGGTTGTGGTTGTGAGGCCTGTAGTGTGGACACGACCCAAAGCAAATCATTGTATAATTTACGATAAAATTAATGCTTTTTCATTTATATTAATTAATCATATATTATGCACATATTTTTTATGTTTAAAGCATTATCTGGGTGAAGGAAGGTAAGAAAATAGTTAAAATAGTGTTTGTAGAAGCGAAAAGTAGGGCGCTTGGAAATCATTTATTTTTCCTCATAAGTTGTTAAGTTTTGTTATCGGGTTTGTTGTTATGGCACATCAATAATGGCACCAATTAGGCGTAATAATGGAGGGCTGAGTGTATTGTGTATATGTTGTATAATACAGTATATACAGTATAGCATAGGGCCATATGCAAGAACATCCATGGTGTTGATGATGGTTGGGTACTGATACAATGGCTATGTTGTTTGTCTTTGGAACTCTCATACCAGTACCATGCCATCGTATGCACCACGAATGTTCTTGAATATGGCCCATAATATGAGGGTCTTGAGTGGTTTTATCTGGTAATACTGTGATTACTAACAAAGATGAAATATTTTTCTTCACAAATCCAGTTAAACCTTGAACTAATGGATTTCGGATGCAACGGACACATTCCGCTGGAGAAAATTGTTTAAAGTTTGTCTAAATTTTTATTTCTCTTTATTTTTTCTCCATTATATTTTTTTTATATTATACAGTAGGTACAATATTTACACATCATTACATACCTATTTATGTATATATACAGTTAAGTCTCGAATAAATCCGAGGAGTTCTTATACAAAACGAGCGAAATCATAATGAACATGTCACGAAATGATATCACTGTTGTCTGTGAAGTGTGTGCGAGTGTGTTAGCACCACTTCTCCCGCGCTCCTTCCCCCCCTACCCTCGGTCTCCATTCACTTTAGCCCAAGGTCAAGGGAATATAGGCCTATTCTGCCTTGTCACCTTGTGTGTGACTCACTCATTTTTAGTAATTACGAGTTAACCACCAGCTTCAACACTCAGTCATGCCAGGTGGTGCATTTACAAAACGGAAGGCCATATCCTTCAATATAAAGAAGGAAGGTTTTCCTCAGACAGAGAAAAAAGGAAACACCAGAGTATGCTTAATAAAATGTAAACAAATTATATCACACACTATATCCCCCCTTCCCCATACCACCTCCACCACTACTACGCATGCCGACGACTCATTTCAGTCATGAGTCGTCTGCGAAAACCTTAATACAAATTGTTATGCCTTTAATATGCTTAATACGAATTGTAATACTTTATTTACATTTGTAAAGTAACAGTACAGTACACTTCTTTTCACTTTTAACACTCGTCACTCCGCTCTGCCTCTTCACTCAACTCTCCCTCCTCACTTTGTGCGGGTGAGCGTGGCCTCGTTAAATCCAACAAAGAGCGTTATTTAATCATATCGTCCCTATATATTCCACAGCGTAAAATAAAAAATGCGTTACTCAAAATCGCGTTTTTTGAGGGTCAACTGTATCTGTATTTTGTGTTAATTTTTGTATATACATATGTACACCATTTTTTTTTTTTTTTTTTTTTTTCATATCCCCCTAAAAGTTCCTCGCTGTAACAGACTATTGGCTTTAACGGACACCCTCTCCTCACTATTAGTCCGTTAGATGGAGGTTTAACTGTATGTTGTTCATTTCTGATGAAGGAATGACTGCTTTTAAATTATAAGATCACCTATATATAAATGGGATAAACGTCACTCAACTAAGGCCAATGTTATTTTTTTGTGGGTACGGTATATGTGACCAAGAACCCTAAAATTACAGTAGTGACATTAATGGCTTGTTGTGCACTGTTGGTATGTATGTGTTATGGGTGTGCTTGTATTGTACTGTTTGTAATTGATTTGTGTACAGTAGACCCTCTCTGTACAGTCGACAAAAAGAGTATTGGAACCACCCTTATATTGAAATTAACTGTTATTATCCATAGAGGAGTTCATATACTTTTTTTTGACGACTGTCCACACACACCTAGAAATAAACCCAATTGGTTATAGAGGGTTTACTGTACAGTACACAGATTCATTACATACCCATTGCACCAACAGTGGAGATCAAGGCATTATTGTATAACTACTTGTCTCTTCACCCCAAATACACAACAACAAGTTTTCTTCAATTTTTGTCCAACAGTTGGATTATTGGACTGATCATAGCTGTGCTGTTAGTAAGTATTGTCATTGCCATCGTTGTCGCTGTCGCACGGAGAAGATGGCACCTGTCCCGAGCAAGGAATGCTACACCTAAAAGTAAGATGTCATTCCTTTCCATAATTTAGCTATGTACACTTGCAGACATTGCTGACTACAGTATTATTTTTATGTTTTTTATATGATGTAATTGTTTTGAATAATAAGTAGCTGTTTGTAGTAAATTAACCTTCATACTGTAAAGTTTCCCAGCTAAACTGTCAAACTTTTACATTGGTCACCCAAATTGTTATTAGTATTATTAAAAAAGAGCATAGTCACAAAGCTGGAAGAGAATGCAAGCATTTTATCAGTCTGAGAACCCCAGCCCATGAATCAAACCTAAAGAATAAAGAAAGTGTAAAGAAAGAAAGATGAGCAGTTAGCTCAATAAAAACATATTAGCCCTACTCTTGAAGCCAGCCAGTCCTACACCATCAAAGACAGATTCACCAAGGCCATTCCACAGAGACACAGACCTAGGGACAAACGATGGACTGTAGTGACAGGTTCTACAGCGCTGCAATACGTAAGCAAACCTATGGGAGTCCAATGCACCACGAGTGACACGAGCTGGAACATACAAAGAAGGCAGAGAGGAGTTAATAGGATGCAGCACATTACTTCTGATCTTGATGAGCATACACAATGATGCAACAGAACGACGGTGACTCAGATTACAATCAAGTAAACCGCCGGTAAGAAAATTAGCATTGGAAATAATCCTATCCAGCAACTAGAGATGGCAATCAACTGCTGAACACCACACTGGAGAACAGTATTCCAACAGAGGCAACACAAAGGAGTTGTAACACCCCAGTAACAATGAGTGATCTCCAAACACACGCCATGTTCTACACATTACACCCAACTTTTGGAGACGGACCTCGAGATTGACCGCACAGAATAACCAAATTCTCAGACCCCTCCAAAACAGTCCCATCAAGAATCAGGGGTACACCGTGTGAGACAACCATTGCACTAGTCTTGCCAGCACTCAACCTAATACCCCACAACCTGTACCAATCACTAATCTTAACCAGGACACAATCCAGTGATTGAGCAACAGAAATCCTTGCACCAGGAGTCGGCACAACAGCAACGAATATGATTTTTTTTTTCTGTGACTTTAAAGTGTTATTAAATGATTGCCCATCTTGCTGAGGATGTACTAAAAGATATACAGTTGAGCAAGTAGAAAGTGCAAGAAAAAAATATTGGTACAGTACTTGGCAATATTTTTCATTTTTATCAGTGAATCACCAAAACTCCAGAGCCAATGTAAAGTGAAATGTAACTGACTGAAATTTTGAGTGGTATGCTACATGTGGCCATATACACTCATTTTTTATTTGCACTTTCTACTTGCTCAACTGTACATAACAAAATTTTATATTAATGTTTAGGGACTTCATGTTCTGAACCACTTAGTTGACTCTCTCCTCCAAAATGGCAAGAGAAAAATAGTGATGAATGGGCTCCTGCAACGTCAGAACTTCAACTCGATTCTTCATGATTTCACCCACATACAGCTGTACTCACACATATTGAGGTCAGGTGACTTGATGGGCCATTCGTCGTTTCTAGAAAAGTCGATCACGTTGTCTTTGAAAAGGCATCGAGTTGTGAGAATTTCTATGCAGGGCACTTTGTATTGAAGAATTGTAGCCTCTTGCACATCCAGAACACAGGTAGGGTCACAACCTGCATCACAAGACTCATGGAATGTCACTGCACAAATGCGATTATTGTAACGCTTGTATTCAGAATCATCGAGAATAGAAGAAGCCATGCTAACATGTGGACAATGAGAAGTATAGATGTAGATTATAGAGCAAAAAAAAAAAAAAACGCCTCGACCTGCTCCCATTTATGTGGTGCAAGAAAGGGCAATTATGTATTAACACTTCTTACATTATTTTTATTATCTTTGTCAGACGTGCCGGTGCCAGCAGTGTCAGAAGTGCTGATGTTGTACACAAAAGACATGATGACCAGTAAACAACTCCAGCAGATCAAAGCTGAGCTATTAAAACACTTGAAGGTAATGTAATGTTACGAGGTTTACCTGTACAGTTGGCCCTCAATATAATGTTATTACATTTAGTGCTATCCTTCTAACACAGGCTCAGTAATTTACTTAGTCTGTATAGTAATGGATAACAGGAGTCTGGTAAACATTTGGTGGCCTTCATTACCAGACTGAGTGTAAATTGAAGTGGTAGATACAAGTATGATATTTATTTATTGTATATCAAGAGTCTTCTGTACCATGTAAGGAAAATACAATTGTCCATGTTATTTGATGGTCCATTATGGAATACTTAAATTTCAGTACTAAGCATTTTATGGTTGTCATATCCACTTTATTATAATTCAACAGTTTCATCATTATTTCATCTCGTCTTTGTTTGACCTAATTTAATAATTGTAAACTAATGTAATGTATATACTGTACTTAAATCATAAAACTGTCAATTCATGACAGAAAAATATTATTATTGGTGCACTCCATTATTATTGGTGCACTGCATTTATCTCAATGCCAAGACCCCGACTCCATTGTACAGTCATGGATAATAATAATCATACACATCATTTTTACTCAAGTAAATGTGTGAAAGTGTCCCTCTGTTTGTTAGCTGGTAAACTTTTCAATAGTTTAAGTACCATCTTCTACTTTACTAAAATGCAGCTACTGGTACTCACTATTCCAAAAGTAACATTATATAAGAATCATGAAAATTTAGTAAGCAATTAATTTGAATTATCCATATATGTATGGAAACTTGTGTCCACAACTGTATACTGCAATCCCTTGTTTTGCACTGTATATTATAGGTGTATATTGTATCCATCACTATAACTCTTTGTACAATAAACCCTCAACATTCACTGGGTTTATGGGTGTGTAATGTATAAAGTGGGTTGACTATACAGAGACTCCTTACAAACATTGTAATACACAAACATAACAATAGTGAAAAACATCACAGTACTGTATATTAGTGTATATATAATGTATGAAAAGGGTTTACATTACACAAACAGTACAGTACACACCTACAGTACATAACACCAACAAAAGGGTTTACATTACACAAACAGTACAGTACACACCTATAGTATAGCATAACACCAACACAAGAAAACAAGGCATTACTGTCTATATTATATATATATCCCTTTAACTGCCAGATAAGTGATCTCTGGCAACTCAACGACCCATCGCGTTTTGAGGATGAGAACGCCTGGGTGGAGAACAAAGTGTCTGGGAACAAGAGTGTTAAGGTGGTGGTGGTGGAGTCCCCCGCTCTGCAGTCAATCCTTCACTCAATCCTTGGTAAACACTCAATCCTTGGTAAACTGACATTAATGGGGTGTGGGAGTAGGGAACAGGCTTGGGGGCGGGGACTGGGGGTGTGTGGGAATAGGGGTCAGGCATGGGGGTTGGGGGTAGAAAGCCTGTCCCCCTATTTCCTCACCCCCCTAACCTCCTAAAACCCCCCCAAGCCTGTCCCCCTATCCCCACACCCCCTTAAGCCATTCATATTCTATATTTCATTTTAATTTATTAATTATTATTTTATTTATTTGACTAATTATTCATTACCATTATATTTATTCATTTATATTATTTACTTACTTTATTTGTTCATATTTATTTTTTATTATCTTAAGTCTTATTGCATTTATTTGTGTATCATTTTCTTATTTTATAAGTATTTTTGTGTTAGATATTTTTTTTTTTTTTTTTTTTTTTTTTATAATATTTGCAAGGTCACTTCGTCCTTGGTAAACATGAAGCCATTTGTATTATAAGCACTTATATTGGGTTTGAACTGTGTTGCGTTTGTAAATATCTAGATTTATTAAAAGCCAACAATGTTCCCTTGGTATCCACTGATGTTATTGGTTGGTACTGCATTGTTTGTACAGTTGCCCACACATGAAAATGGTACACCTCGCTACTTGTGAGATACCTACAACAGCAAGGAAAGTGAGCAAAAGTTATAGTTTGTTGACAAGCAGATAGTAATAATATTTTACTGTCTGCCTGTCAACAAACTACATGTACATCTTTTTTTCACTTTCCTTTCGTTGTAGCCATCTCACAAGTAACGAGCCATACCAGCTTCATGTGTGGGCAACTGTACCAAATCTGTATAAGTCAACCCATAACAACAGTGGAAAACAAGGGATTACTGTACTGTGTGAACAGATTGTGTGTTATCAATGCTGGAAGGAGAAAGAAAGTGAAGACCATTATGCCACTAGCCTAATCTCCCATGGCAGCTCTGTCTTGTGGGCCTCACTCCCTCACTCGCAGTCACTATGTAGACAATATATTGACAGCTAATTGCTTGTAAACCACTGAGGTTACATAAATAAATGATACAGGATATTGAAGTACAGACCTTTAGCCGTCTCCTGATGTACAGCTGGTCACACTCCCATGAAGCCCACACAGCATTGTCAATGATGGCAGAGATATTAACTCCAAAACGCTAGTTCTGAGCTCTGCTCGCTTGAATCATTCACTGGTGGGAGGGAGAAGTAAGGAGGGATTTGAGGAGTGTAGTGGGGTGCTTTGCACAGTTGCAGTATCATAACCAATTAGGTTGAGGTGGTTGCTGCTGCAGATTTCTAATCGTTGGTATTGGAACCTTATTGGTAACCTACCCCTCCTCAGCCTGGGTAGGTAAGCCTTACCCGGCCTCCACGTGGCAATCTTGAGTAACGCCATTTTCTTTATAAAGCAGGATGTGGAGCTAAAGGGGGAGGCAGTGTAGGGTATTGGAGTTTAACTTCCCCCACATATAGGTTTTAGTAATTGTATATATGTTTTTAGTTTTTAACATTTGTTTTAACATATTTTATTCTTTTAAACACATGAGGGGCAGAGGGGGGTTTGAACAAGTAAGGAGAGAGTGTTGAAACAGGGAAAACTGGAGACACTTCTGCCGTGGCCACCCCCTTGGAGGGAATTCCCGGAGGGAACGAGGCGTCAGAGCTATAGATAGATTCTCCGTCCAGCCTTAGGTGGCAGAGTAGTCCTGCCTCTCTGGGATATTCCTGGATACATCCAATTGGCAGATGATGGGAAGGGGACGTTTTTAATCCATTTGGTCACACACACACACACATCCCATAGCAGTGTGTTAATCTCAGTGACTTGCAGGCTGCAGCTTACACCTCCCTCCTTCTCTCCTCCACCTCTCTATCTTTCTTGTTCACAATTCTATATTTCTATCAAAATACAGTAGGGGTGAGATATAATTTAATTGCAAGGTGTTCTACAATCATATACATAGAAATGTATAAATTAATAGCAATATATATTATTGACTGTAAGGCTCACACATATAATTTAAGATAATGAGTCGGTAATAACAGACATTAATATGCTTAATTAGCAGAAACATTCATGAAAAAATGAAGCACTCCTATTTTTCCTGGTGTGAGGAAAACTTTTAACCAATCAGGGAAGCAAAAGAGTACCTGTATGGCAGGGCTTCTCTACCACTTATGGCTGGATAAAGTTTACATGAATGGTTCATGGTAGTGTTGCCTACATGTATGGTTCATGGTGGTGTTGGTACCTTCATGTATGTTTGTTATATTTCCTGACCCAACATTCCTTTCATGGTGTTGTTGCTGACTGTCAACTGCAGATGGCAAGGATGAAGAGAAGGACCCCAGCCAGATGTTACTCAAGTTTGCATTGAGGAAACTCACCGCCTGGGACCATTGTGACTACAACAGGATTTTCATCATTAGGCGAGTTACTTTCAGAATATAACTCATTGATTATTGTAGTATAGAACATGATACTCAAAATGGTAAGATAGAAACACACACAAACAAGGACAAGTATATTGAAGATTTATACAATCCTAGGATCACAATTATACATGTGAAATGATTACCAAATAGAAGACCATCAAGGGACTGATCCCTGATACATTTTACTCTCAATTTATGATATTTTAAAGGTCCTATCAACTAATTTTATTCCCTCCTTTGCACTGTTGTTGTGGGTGTGTATTATACCATATTCTATGAATACATGTACAGTAAACCCTAATTATCCACCGAGTTTATTGGTGCATATTGTACAAAGAAAATATGTCATTCCCAGATTCATTACAAACTGCAATACACACCCATAAGAACAGAGGAAGAAGAGGGATTACTGTATATCATCAGTAAATATTAAGAGGGTAGTACAGTGTTGGTAAATCTGGAGCTACTAGTCCAAGTAGCAGGCCACCATTATTATTGTCAATCTGGTCCTATTTTCTGGTATATTTTGGAGGAATCAAGGTGCTGCAATGTAGCAAAAGTTTACTATCCCCTTAAGCTGTGACTTGGTGTAGGATCATTGGATTCCTGTCAGGTTGAGATGATACATGCATAATTCTCTTATTAATGTTGTGAAAGTTAAATTTTCTCACTGTTATTAAATTGGTTATTGGGAACATTACTATACATTGGTTATGAATATCTTATGATAAATCAGTCACTAGTTTGTTTACTACATGTTATAATAACTAGTTTTCTTTTACATAAGCTGTATATAACATTAGACTGCTGTATGTTATGTTACCCTTCACTGTTTGTTTCCACATTTTGATTCCCCATCCCTCTTTTCCCGACTCTTCCATTTCCTTCCCTTCCTTTGCATTGGATCACTATATTCTATGTTAAGCTACGGTCACACTGGCCATTTGTACCCTGGGAGACCCAAGTGTAGAGTAGCGTTGAATGCTGTCCCAGTCCCTTGGAAGTTATTGGTCACACTACAGAAAGTAGAATCACCAGCACAGTCCAAGGATATCAAGCTACAAAGAGTAGTGCACAATGGAGGACGAGGAACATGCTGGAAACTATGACTATTTTCACAATTGCAGCAGCCTACGCTCACTTAAAACGGAAAACAAATAATGTGAAGAGACTGTGGGTCAAACCATGGATGGCAAGAAAGAGGAAAAGTGTGTATAACAACCTAATTCAGGAGATGTGCCTAGAAAATGGACGTGGTTTTTATGACTATCACGGAATGTCAAGAGAGAATTTTCAAGAGCTTCTGAACTTGGTATCATTGTTTTTGTAGCAAATTTAAGATTGTTCTCAAATCTCAGTTTATAGAATAATTTTGTTATCGATAAAAAAGGTATTTATGTATTATTTATGCTAATTTGATTTAATTATTTACCATGTCATTATTTTTCAAAATAAGTAAAGTACAATCATATATTTTTACTAACAATAGTTTTTAAGTTCCTTCATTCCAACCATGGGCTTGGAAGCAAACAACCCTACTCGTGTTGAGATACCTTGTAAATCTCCAAGGTTGGGCAAAAATCCTCCTCTACAATGGGATCCAAGCATTTTTAACAGTGTGACCGCAGTTACCCTCCAATGATGTTGTTCCCTCATCTTGCCTAGCCCCTTCCCTCCTCCCCCTGCACCATCTCATTTCAAAACCATAATAAGAAAAATCAAGTTTTCCAATCTCAGAAAATGGGAATTTGTAACACTAAGCATACCAGACAGAACTGTGGCCAACTGCACAAGGTCTTTCTGGTCTAGCATAATGTTGTTTACAGACTCCAACTATCACTGAACAACATGTTACCATAATATTTTCAAATATAAGGAATGTAATGACACACACATTGTATACATTATAAGTTAACGACGAGCACACAACTGATTTAGGATTCTGTTTCCTATGTACTGTAGGAAGAGATAATATTAACATTTAAGAGGCATATTATATATATGTTTCTGAAGACCAACATTTTGTTAACAAAGTTATGGAACAGTTAAAATTTCTAAGAAAATGTTGAACTATACTGTAGAATATTAGGACAGAATGCTACATAAATCTTAGACATTCACTAGCTGTAGTAAATACTTGAACTATACTTATGTTTTTATTGTGTATGATGAACTATAAAACTGTAATTTATGTCTATCTACCATCTAGATATGCTGTAAGTATACAGAGGTATATCATATATAATCCATTGATAACTATTACTTCTCTGTTACTAGACTGTGTGATGGTGATTACCAGGAGAAGAGTGAAGCCTCCCTTTCCTTGAATGATGACAGGAACACAGTGGCCATCAACATGAATAAAAAAGAGCAGCACTCCTCTGAAGGACATAAGGATCAACGGGACTTTTTGGTGGACAGGCGACGGTACCTGCTGCCCAGCCACTACAATGCCTTCATGGCTGACCTTGGTGCTCACACACAGCCTGCAACAACACACAAAGAAAAGGCAGATGTTTAAATTATAGTAATGTGTAGGCCAGTAAATGGCTGTTCAATATACACCTCGGTCTCATATAGAACGTGTTCACATAGAATGATTCTCATACAGAACAAACTACCAAAGTATTAGTTTTAAATTATTTTACATAACAATTGCATCCACATAAATGAAGCAAATCCGAGGAGTTTTTATACAAAACGAGCAAAATCATAATGAACATGTCAGGAAATTATATCACTGACGTCTGTACAGTGTGTGTGTTCCCACCACTTCATTCCACTCCTTCCCTCTACCCTCAGTCTCCAAGGTCAAGGGAATATAGCCCTAGCCTTCGTTGTGTGACTAGCTCGTTTTTAGTAATTACAAGTTAACCACCAGCTTCAACACTCAGTCATAGCAGGTCGTGGATTTACAAAATGGAAGGCCGCATATCCTTCGATATAAAGAAGGAAGTTATTCTCGGAAAGAAAGAGAAGGAAAGAGATGAATGCCAAAGTAAATGGCCTGGGGGTGAAGTTGAAGCTGAATGAAGCAAATTGGTCCTTGGTGGTGGAAAGTTTATTTGCAGATGACACTGTGTTAATGGCTGAGAGTGAAAGAAATTTACGAATTGACGAATTTCAGTCTGTGTGTAAACGAAGGAAACTTAAGTTGAATGTTGGGAAAAGTAAAATGATGGTATTTGAAAGAGCAGAAACTGAAGTGATTGACTTTGCTTTACACCTTACAGAGTGGTGACCTCGGGGGGGGGGGGGGGGGGGGGGGGTACACCTTTATTTATCTTCATTTTATCCATTAAGGAGGTGGAACCAAAGGGGAAGGCGGTGTGGGGGCGAGACTTAGTTTCCCCCACATATAGGTTTTAAGGTTTTTATTGTATTTTAGTGTTTTAAGATTTTAATTTCTTTCATTTATAATTTTTTTTAATTTATAATCTTTTTTAATTTATAATTTTTTGCTTTTGACAATGCCGACGGCCCGTGTTCCTCCAGGAATGAGCACTGCATTGGCCTTGCCAGCCATCAGCCGCCCTCCAGTGGGGACAGATATGGCTGCGGGTGGGGATGGTCTCCGGGTTTCCCTGTGGAGGGGGGGGGGGTGTATGAGAGTGGTAGCAGGAAATGTGAATGGGATGGGTGAAAGGACAAAAAGGTGAGAAATAATAGAATGTTTTAAGACTGGAGGAGTATATGTGATGGGAGTGACATAAACACACATGAAAGGGTGAGGCTGGAGGAGAGAGTGTGATGTGAGAGAGAATGGAGGGAGGTGTAGTGTGGGCAGGAATAAGTGTAAAGGAAGAGGGGAGGGGTGTGCAGTGCTGGTAACGGACATGGATGGTGTGGGACGAGAGTGGCATGGATGACAGGGAAGATTGGATTGGTTAAGTATGCATGCACCTGTAAATGAGAGAAATAAGGTGGGGAGAGAAAATGAAATATTTATGCGAGAAGCTGAATGGGTGTGGGAGCAAGATTGTAATGATGGGTGATATGAATGGAAAGTAGGAAGTATTGTTGGTAAGTGGGGTGTGGAAGGAGTGAATGAGAATGGTGAATATTTGGTGGACGTCTGTGCTGAGAGGGGGTTGTTCTTAGCCAACACCTTTCAGCACAAGATGATCCATCGGTATACATGGATGCGAAAGGATGATAGAGAACAAAAGAGTTTAATTGATTATATAGCTGTGGATGAAAGATGTGATGGATGCAAAAGTAGTGATAGGAATGGTGCAATGCTCTGACCATTTTACTGTCTTAGTAAGGATGAAAAGTTTAGGGTTAAGTGGGAGTACTGTCAGAGGGATGAAGGGAAGAACAAGAGGCAGGTGGCAAGTGGAAGATTGAATGATATGGAGTACATACAAGAGGAGGGTGGGTGAGGTGCTGGAGGATGCAAGGCTGAGTATGGTGGAGGGAGTGGGAGTGAATGTGTATGAAATGTGTAAGACAATTGTATTGAGGACAGCAGCAGAGGTAGTGGGATATAAGACACGGAAGAGAGGCAAGAAAGGGAGTGCTTGGTGGTCAGAAGTGAAAGATGCCATAGAGAAGAAAAGGAAAGCATATAGGAGAACATTATAGAACATGGTGAGTGAGAGTAAAAGAAGAGTGGAGGAGGAGTTTGGTAGAAAATTGAGCGAAAAGTTTGAAGAGAACAAGAAATTATTCTGGAAGGAGAAAGAAGGAAAGTCTGGTAGCGTGAGAATGAAGAGAGAGGATGGAGTTATTGTGAGTGGAAGTGAGGAAATGAAAGAAGTATGGAAGAGGCATTTTCATGGTCTGATAAATGGGGAACGGGAGGGGAGGCAGTGGTGACATGCATGGGGATGGAGGCAGGTGGTAGATGACTGGATGTACAGGGAGAATTAGGAAGGGAAGAGGTTAGGAAAGTTGAAGATGGGAAAGGCAACGGGGGTGGATGGAATAACTGCTGAAATGTGGAGTGGATGTTGCTTATATGCACATTGGCTTGGAGGCAGGGAGAGGTGCCAGATGATTGAAGGAGAGCCATAATTGTACCCTTGTATAAGGGGAAAGGGAGTAAGGAGGAGTGTGGTAGCTATAGGAGAATAAGCCTTCTTAGTGTACAGTCGGGAAAAAAAGTAATGGAACCACCCCCTATTGCCAGTGCTATGTAGAGTTGGTAAGCCTGTTCCACTGGTGATAATACTTACTCTCATTCTAACACCACACAGGTCCTTCACTAATAGTGTTACAAAGGAATGATCACATTTATAATCACTGTTATCACTCTCACTCCTCTGATCATCTCACTACTCTCACTTCATTTTCATTATTCTTTCCTGTCTTCCTCTCACTTTCCCTTTACTCTCACTAATCTTTCCTGTCTTTTTCTCACTCTCACTACTCTTTCCTGTCTTCATCTCACTCTCAGTCCACTCTCACTATTCTTTATGTCTTCCTTTCACTCCTCTGATTTCACTCTCACTCCTCTCTCTTCACTCTCACTCCTCTCTCTTCACTCTCACTCCTCTCTCTTCACTCTCACTCCTCTCTTCACTCTCACTCCACTCTCACTTCACTTTTACTCCACTCTCACTCCACTCACACCTCTCACTTCACTCTCACTATTCTTTCTGTCTTCCTCTCACTCCACTCTCCTTTCACTCTCACTATTCTTTTCTGTCTTCCTCTCACTCGCCCTCCACTTTCACTATTCTTCCGATCTTTCTCTCACTCTCCCTCCACTCTCACTGTTCTCCCGATCTTTCTCTCACTCTCCCTCCACTCTCACTACTCTTCTCTTTCCTCCCCTTACTCTCCCACCACTCTCACAATTCTTTTCTGCCTTCCACTTACTCTCCTTCACTCTCCCTCCACTTTCTTACGTATTAATAACAGCTATAATACGTGTTATGAAATAGTGTATTATTGTCTCTGTACAGGTACACTTGGGCTGACTTAGTAGGCGTACCAACCCTACCGTGATAAAAATTCTAAAATTAATGGAGGGGTGGTTCCATTACTTTTTTTGCCGACTGTACAGGGGAAGGTTCTTACTGAGAAACTGATGGAAGTAACAGAGAATAAAGTTAGTGAAGAGCAGGGAGGGTTCAGAAAGGTTAGAGGATGTGTCAAATATTATTTGCTTCATGGAGTATTTGAAGTTACTGCATATATATATATATGGATGGTTGTATGAGAGAGATGAAAGCCAAAGTGAATGGTCTGGGGGTGAAGTTGAGGCTGAATGAAGTAAATTGGTCCTTGGCGGCAAGTTTGTTTGTGGATGACACTGTGCTGATGGCTGAGAGTGAAAGGAATTTACAGAGAGTGGTGGACGAATTTCAGTCTGTATGTAAACAAAGGAAACTGAAGGTGAATGTGGGTAAAAGTAAAGTTATAGTGTTTGAGAGGGCAGAAACTGAAGTGACTAACCAACTGGGACGAAGTGCGAGAGGATGGAGGAAGTGAAGGAGTTTAAGTACCTGAGTACAGTTTTGTGTAAACATGGAAGTATGGAAGGAGAAATCGGAGAGCAATGAGGGGTAGATAGGTCATAGGATCATTGGTAAGTATTATGAAGGGTAGAAGTGTGAGTATGAAAGTGAAAAGAGGACTGCAAAATTACGTATGCGTCAGAGACATGGACATTGAGTAGGGCTCATCAGTCTAGAATAGGTGCAGTGGAAATGAGTTACTTGAGAGGAGCATGTGGGATGGAGAAAGTAATGAAAGTGTGTACGAGAGAAGTGGTATGAGTGAGAAGGCAATTGGTATTAAGTGTGGAGTGGTTGAGAGAGTGAAGTGTAAAACATTGAGATGGTTTGGACATGTAAAGAGAATGTAAGGCGAGGAGTTTGTAAAGAAGGTGTATGGAAGTGAAGTTCTGGGACATGGTGTGAGAGGCAGACCGCCGGTTAGATGGCAAAACGGAGTGGAAGAATATGTAAAGGAGAGAAATGTAAGGGGCAGAGGAGGGTTTGAACAAGTAAGGAGGGAGTGCTGGAACAGGGAGAACCGGAGACACTTCTGCCTTGGCCATCCCCTTGGAGGGAACGAGCCGTCAGAACTATTGATAGATAGATGTATAGTAGAGTCAAATGAGCTGGATTCACTTGGAACTGAATGCCATAGACACTGAGGTCTGTAAATAATGCCCAGTTCTCCGATGACTTTCTACTTGATCTTTCTGTTAAAGGTTTGATATATGGTTTTAACAAGAACACTTATGAAAATTTTAGAGGTACATCGAGTGTTGCTGATGTTTGTTTTAACTCCGGTGCAGTAGTTGTGATACAGATGGCCAAGTAGAACATTAGTACAAATTATGATCTTTGTTGATTAAAGATGATAGATCTATAACTGGTGCTGTAACTTTATATTATTACTCTCTATGTCACAAATGATAGATGAATTCAATATACATTCAGGCTGGTAAATTTGGACTCGCTTACCTAGAAGTTTGTGTGACCCGAGATGGTAACAACGTAGGTGGAGCAAAGCATCATGTTTTACTATATGACTCGCTCAGACAGTGTTACCAGCACAGGTGGCACAAACATTCAGCTTGGAACATAAATACATTGATAGCAGATGGGATTATATTTTTATACATTGTAGGATAAGATTAATGAAGATATGATGATAATGATCCTGTTGATGATGAAAGTAAACTAGGATAAATAATATTGATGTGTATTTGAATGGAACGGAAGTTTCAGTAAAGTAAAAAAAAAGAAGGTACTTTAAGGGAAAAGATAACTCTTCTTTGAGCTTGTACTATCCTATGGGGAGACGGTGGCAGAGTGGATAAAGAGATGAACTGCGACTATCAAGGGCCCGGGTTCGAGTCCACGAGAAATGTCTGGCATTTTTCAGAGGTGAACTGGGTCTAGCTGTTCGTCAATTATCCTGGCTACGCCGACACGTCAAGAAAATACCCCCTACATAGTCATCAACTCACAATTCACAACAGGGTGCTGTGAGTGACGGTGTAGCTGCTCTCTCCTAATAATGTGTATAAATAAGGTGTCGTCATCTAGTTGGGCAGAAGAGAAGCTAAAAAGAAATTAAGTTAAATTATGAAAAAGCTTTATGTTGCTATTGTGTAAAAATGTATATTTTTCACATGAAATCATTAAATAATTACCGTATAGACAATATCAATATAATTTTATTTATCCTTGAGAAATTAAACATTGGTGAATGTACTGGAAGAATAACCTTATACCTTCCCTTAAATTACAAATATATGGTATGTACAGCCAGGCACCAAAGTTTCTGTACCCCCTCAGTGGAAGTCAGGGTCAGAGAGAGAGTACCGGTAAGTAAATGGACGGTAGCCACCACAGTGTTGTCAACTCTAGCCAAGATAGTATTCCCGAACCATGAGTTGTGAGCTTCATTTGAAGCATTCACTGGTGAGAGGGAGAGTCAGAAAGGGGGATAAGTGGAAGGTATAGTTCTCAATCTCCACATCCTGTCTGCTTAAATATGTGCTTTATTATTTTGACAAACTTAAATATAGTTTAGTTCTACTTTGTTATTGTAGTTATTATAACCATCATATGGCGCTATCGCTACGACAACTTAGCAAGCACCATCCTATTATTGCATATAATAAGCGAGATAATCGCCTTTAAAGTTTAGGTGATAATCACGCATAAGATAAACACGAATAATTTGTTGACCGTTACTTCACTTCAACAACTGGATATCACCACAATATATCATATACTGTGGTTTTTAAGACTTCATTAGAGGCCAAATTTTATTAGCTTTGGACTGATATATGTTAAAAAGTGTTCAGTTCCCTATTAAGAAAGATATTACAGGTATAATAAATACGACTGTCATGGAAAATAGGTGAAAAGTTGTGTTCGTCCTGATATATTTGATTAATATGGAGAATTGGTAAATAATAATAAAATATACTACTTCGCTTAAGAAACTACATTGTTTAAGCATTCTATGGGTATAGATTAGATGTAGGTACGTTACCGAATAACTTTGAAAAGTTAAAAAGAATGTGATACTATCACAGTTTGTATGGTCTATTACGTAACCTCTCCGAGGTGGGATGGCGCCGGTCGCTGCCAAACGTACGATTCACCTATCGCTTTTAACTGCCATAGTTATAAACTAGTTAATTATGTATCTGAGTTTGCTAGGTTAAACCTGTATGAATGAGTGGTAAGTAGAGGAACTGCTGAGTCATTATGCATCTATTTCTCCACACGGGTAAGAATTACAAATGATATTTTAATAGATTATAACACACACAGAGGCGAGGCGCCTCTCCTCCCTCCCTCCCTCCTCTTCCTCCTGTACCCCGGTCCATCCGTACTCACCACCCCGCCTTTCTCCCACTCCTTTCTAACTAAGTTCCTACCCTCCTCTATGTCACCTCATCACTGATTCCCTTTATCTTCCTGTCTAAATTCTAATACGTCTCACTATCCTTATCCTTCACCAATGTTTTTTTACTGAGGTACTGAAAGTAATTGTTACTAAGTAGGCTGATGTTTTTGAGTGTCTTAATGTGTCCTGCTATGTATGTGCGTGTGTGTGTGTTTTGGTATGTGTCCTGTTATGTGTGTGTGTGTTGTTTCCTTCTGTGTTTTGGTATGTGTCCTGGTGTGTGTGTGTTGTTTCCTTCTGTGTTTTAGTGTGTGTGTATGAGTGTCCGTGTCTGTGTTTTGTTACGTGTCCTGTTGTGTGTGTGTGTGTTTCCTTCTATGTTTTGTTATGTGTTCTGTTATGTGTTTGTGTTTCCTTCTATGTTTTGTTATGTGTTCTGTTATGTGTTTGTGTTTCCTTTTGTGTTTTGTTAATTATGTGTCCTGTTGTGTGTGTGTGTGTGTGTTTCCTTCTGTGTTTTGTTATGTGTTCTGTTATGTGTGCGTGTTTCCTTCTGTGTTTTGTTGTGTCCCGTTGTGTGTGCGTACGTGTTTCCCTCTGTGTTTTATTATGTGTCCTGGTGTGTGTGTGTCCTTCTGTATTTTGTTCCCTCCGGAAACTCCCACCACGACAGATGTTAATGCACTCCCTCCTCACGTGCTCTATCCCACCCCCACTTGTCTCTCTCACATACTCTTCCACATTTTTCTGCCATCTAACCGGAGGTCTGCCTCTCACACCAGGTCCCACAACTTCACTATCGTACACCTTTACAAACTCCACACTTTGCATTCTCTCCACATGTCCAAACCATCTCAGTGTATTACGCTTCACTCTCTGAACCACTCCACATTCAATCCCAACTGCCTTCTCACCCTGACCACATCTCTCATACACACTCTCATTACTTTCTCCATCCCACCTAGTAAGTCCACATGCTCCTCTCAGATAATTCATTTCCACCGCACCTATTTCTCAGTCCCCTTTTCACTTCTATACTCACACTTCTACCCTACATAGTCCTCCCCAGTGATATTATGACCTGCCTGCCCCTCACTGCTCTCTCCCTGATTTCTCCTTCCATGTTTACACAAAACTGTTCTCATTTACTTGAATTCCCTCACTTCCTCCATCTTCTCACCTCCTAATGTTATCTCACATTCAGTCCCAGTTGGTTCAGCCACTCTATAGGGTATAGCAAAGTCAATTACTTCTGTTTTGGTCCTCTTAAATACCATCACCTTACTCTTACCAACACATTCACCTTCAGTTTTCTTCGCTTACACACGGACTGAAACTCATCCACCACCCTCTGTAACTCCCTTTCACTCTCAGCCAGCAGCATAGTGTCATCCACAAATAAGCTTGCAACCAAGGACCAATCTATTCCATTCGTCCTCAGTTTCGCACCCAGGCCTGCCACCTTTACCTTCATCTATCTCATGCAACCATCCATAAAGATATTGAACAACCATAGTGGCATGACACACCCCTTGCCTCAATCCTACACTGATATCAAAGTTCTCACTCAAATCACCCTCGACACTCACGCAAGTTTTTGCCTCTCTATAGAAAGCCTCAATCTCATCCAGCAAGTGCCCATCAACACCGTAAATCCTTAATGCATCTATCATAGCTCTCCTATCAACCCTATCGTATGCCTTCTCCAAATCCATGAAGGCAGCATACAACTTCCTACACGTCCCAATATAATTCTCTATTATTGATTTTAATGCAAAGATCTGGTCCACACATCCTCTACCCTTTCTGAACCCTCCCTGCTCCTCACTGACTTTATTCCCTGTTACTTCTATCAGTCTCTTAGTAAGAACCTTCCCCGGTACACTAAGAAAGCTTATTCCCCTATAGCTACCACACTCATCCTTACTCCCCTTCCCCTTATACAGAGGCACAATTATGGCTCTCCTTCAGTTCTCTGGCACCTCTTCCTGTCTCCAAGCCAATGTGCATAATATTATAAGCAGCATCCACTACACAACTTCCTCCCCCCCATACCTCAGCATCTCTGCAGTTATCTCATCCACCCCCGGTGCCTTTCCCATCTTCAACTTTCCTAACCTCTTCTCTTTCCAGTTCTCCCTGTACACCCTGTCGTCTACCACCTGCCTCCATCCCCATGCATGTCACCACCACATCCCCTCCCGTCCCCTCATTCATCAAACCATCAAAATGTCTCTTCCACACTTCTTTCACTTCCTCATTTCCTCCTTTCTACTCATAGTAACTCAATCCTCTCTCTTCATTCTCACGCTACCAGACTTTCCTTTTCTTCTTTCTCTTTTTACCTCCTTCCAGAATGATTTCTTGTTTTCTCTAAACTTCTCACTCAGTTTCCTACCAAACTCCTCATCCATTCTCCTTTTGCTCTCACTCACCATCCTCTTCACTTTCCTTTTACACTCATTGTATTCCCTCTTCCATCTTTCTTTCACTTCCTCAAGCAGTCTAGGGAGTCTGTAGAGTTGCCCTCCACATGTAACCCCTGTCATCTTCAGTTGACGATTACAAGCATATTACCATCACTTCTGTGTTGTCTAAGCCATTCTAAGGTGTTTGAGAGGCTGGTAGCTGTGCGTTTAAGTAAATTCATGGAACGTAATGGTGTATTCTCACCCTCACAGTTTGCATATCGCAGGGGCCTTGGCAAGTGTGATGCACTTCTGTGTATCTCCCATGTACTGCAGAATGCTTTGGAGTTGGGTCGTGAGGCTAGACTGGTGCAACTTGACTTTTCTGCCGGGTTTGATAGGGTAAACCATCTGGGTATCCTCTACAGACTTTGCTCTGTTGGTGTTGGAGGTTCAGTCCTGTCTGTCTTGTCACAATTCCTCACTGCTCGATGCCAGTATGTTGTTGTGGATGGTGTGCAGAGTGGAATTAGTGTCTGGGGTGCCTCAAGATAGTGTCTTAAGACAGTTTGTTGTTCCTACTGTATACCTCTGAACTCTTTAACATCTTGGAGAATGACTTGTATGGTTATGCAGATGACTCCACTCTCATTGTTGTTGTGTCGACCCCTGTTGGTGCCAGGATCGTGACCTGGATAGGATTAGTGATTGGTGCAGGTTATGGGGTATGAGTTAGAATGCTGGCAAGAATAGGACAATGGTCGTCTCTGGGACTGTATTGGAGGGGTCTGAGAATCTGGTTATTCTGGGAGTTACATTTGATGCCAAACTGACTTTTTTTGACATGTTCGGTCAATTCAAGGTCTGTCTCCCAGAAGTTGGGTATAGTGTGTAGAGCTTGGTGTGTGTTGGAGATCACTCATTATTACTGCGGTGTTACAACTCCTTGGTGTTGCCTCTGTTGGAATACTGTTCTCCAGTGTGATGTTCAGCAGCTGATTGCCATCTCAAGTTGCGGGATAGGATTGTTTCTAATGCTAATTTTCTTACTGGCGGTTTACTTGATTGTAACCTGAGTAATCATCGTTCTGTTGCATCATTGTGCATGGTCTTCAAGAGCAGAAGTAATGTGCTGCATCCTCTTAACTTCTCTTTGCCACCTCTGTATGTTCCTGCTCGTGTCACTCATGGTACATTAGACTCCCGTAGGTATGCTTACGTATTGCTTCGCTGTAGAACCTGTCAGTTTAGTCGATCGTTTGTCCCAAGGTCTAATAAGTACTTATTAGACCTTGGTTTGTCCCTAGGTCAGTGTCTCTGTGGAATAGCCATGACAAATCTGTCTTAGATGGTGTAGTACTGGCTGGCTTCAAGAGTAGGGCTAATATGTTTTTATTAAGCTAACTACTCATCTTTCTTTCTCTAAGCTGTCTTCTTTTCTTCAGGTTGGATTCATGGATCTGGGGTCTTCGGATTAATAAAATACTTGCATGCTCTCCCAGCTTTGTGTCTCTGGTCTATTTTTAATAATAATAATAATAATAAATCGTCTCACCACGTTTGCATCGACCACATCTTTCTTTAAGGGTCTTGTGATATTTTATGAAACTTGGAGGCTTGTAATTCCTCCTGATTATGCCACGAAACACGCTTCTGCAATATGGGTGATGTTTCGTGATAAAATTTGAAGGACTCCCAAACCTCCAATTTTCTGACTACATCAGCTTTCATCCACATAATCAATCAAACTCTTCTGCTTTCCTCTCTCATCCCTTCTCCATGTATACCTGTGGATCATCTTGTGCTGAAAGAAGGTGTTTGCCAAGAACAGCCCCCTCTCAGCACAGACATCCACCAGATACTCACTATTCTCATTTACTCCTTCTACACCCCATTTACCCACATTATTTCACACTTTCTCCTTTCCATTCATATCTCCCATCATCACCACTCCTTCCATTATCAATCTTTCTCAGACATGCATTCAATTCCTCCAAAAACACACTCATTCTCATGTTTTCACCCACTGGTGCATATGCAAACATCCACACATATTTTACCATCCCAAGCTTTCCCATCATCCATACAATCTTCAACCCATGTCCATCCACACTATCCTCCCCCTCCCCTCACTTACCAACCCACCATCCCCCTGTGCGTACTCTTCTTCCTGTCTTTCTCTCACTCTTCTTTCTGTCTTTCTCTCACTCTCCCTTCACTCTTACTGTTCTTCCTGTCTTTCTCTCACTCACTCTCACTCCACTCTACTCTCACTACTAAACAAATTATAGTGCACAATGGTTAAATTTAGTTGAAAAAATGTTTGTCACTGATGGGAAAGGGAGGCCTCACTCGTACTTACGTTCGCCAGGCTATTTCAGCGCCCTGCGATCACTCTCATTGTGTTTAATAGTACGAAATTGCTGATCGCCTGGCGTTCAACAATGCCAGCCCTGGCGAAAGGTTTTAAAAGTACGGCCTCTAGTCTCCTACCCTCCCTTCTTACCAACCAATCCTCTACCTACCTCCACCATCCCTTCTTACCAACTCATCCTCCCCTAACTCCTGTCTTACCAACCCATCCTCCCCCTACTCCCACCATCCCTTTTTACCAACCCATTCATCTTGTCATCCCTCTTTAATCATCCATCTATCCCTAAACACTCCTACTCTTTCTCTCACCACAGTGTGACTGACTGAGTGAGTGACTCAGTCACTGCACCAGTGCACCTACCTACCCTTCCCTACCCGTGCTTACAGTTCACAATTATTATTATTCACTTTAATTAATTACGTATCTTATTCGATGTATTGTCATAATTTTACTTAGAAATATTGAAGTACTAAAACTTCCCATAACTTACAGTGAGACACATAGTATAAACATAAATTCTTCAGGCATTTTAAAAAAGCAGTACGAGAGTTTGGGCTAGTCCGGCTGGGCTGGCAGCCTGGCATCGCTCACTAGTTGCCATTTCGTGATCAGATTATAACAAAAGATTTGCACAATTTGTGATCATTAATGGCTTCTGCAGGGTTGTTTAGACAATGAGTATGTATATCAATGTTATTTATACATAATAACCACAGTTCTCAATGGCTATCTAATAGAGAATCACAAAATATTACGAATTAAAGTAACTTTACTCGGGTGGCATTTTCTTTACCGGTATCATTCTCCTCAGAAAGAATGACACCTTTGATTTAAAATTCCCCTAGACATAGCGGGAGACACCAGATAATGACTAGGCGTTGTTCAGGAGGTAGAAGAGGAATTGTTTAGTTTATTTCTATTATTAACGCAATTTCGGGGGGGGTTGGCGCTTGTTAACTTGTCGTGCGCAGCTACTCATATGTTGTTGCGCCAAAACCGTATCCACTTTAGGGCAGTGTCATTTGCTTCCTTTTTATGACTGGTATAAGAACGGCTTTGTACGTTGTGTAACAATTGATCTCCGAAGATTAACAGGGGCACCACGGGAATGTTTGCTACCTGCCCCCAATTATTATGATAAAATAATACAATTGAATACCTATGCACATAATATGGTATGTGTGGATATGTGAAATAAGGACTCAGTATCTTCACATAATTATATAACATATACTATGACATATATTTCCATGCCTTATGTACAAGTAGCTATGTAAACCAAGACGGGATGTGAGACATGGCAACGTCACATGCCATACCTGGCAACATTGCGAGATGCCATTACACGACATCCCCTCTAGGTACGAGTCCCGGCGAGCCGCTAACGAGAACACAATTACTCTCAGGCTCCCCTATCTGTAAGCTGTACCTTTGCTTAATATAACCAGAAAACTAATAAAGATATATTCTTAACCAAGTATGAATGATCCCCAAACAACATGGCGCAGTGAGTAGCTGGGTTGAAGCAGGTACTGTCCTTTACAAGCCAAGGATAGGGATGGAAGCCGGTGGACCGAGGGATAGACGCGACGCCATTACGAGTCGAGTGTAAACAACTGACTTCAGCTTCCGACTGGACCTACAACACCACCCTTACGTTTGTGAAGTGTTCAGTGTTTAATGCCCAGTGAAGTGAAGTGTATAATGCATGTGTATTAGTGCAGTGAATTGTCAGTGATATTTCTCGTGTGTGTGTGCCTCTCTATGGTGAGCAGGGACCCCGCTACCACCATCACCAACGAGAGCGCGAGACAAGCACTACTCTCGCACACACTACTTTAGCACACTACTCTCGCACACTGCTTTCGCACACTACTCTCACACTACTTTCGCACTACTCTCACAATGTCCTCTCACACACTACTCTCAAACAAAGTGGTGATTGTTGTTGGGTCCTGACGACTATTATGGGTGATTCATAAGTCCTTATAACCCCTCTTGACCTGTCATAGCACCAGACCAACTTATGACACATTCATAGCTCTTATGACAGATTCATAGTACTTATGACAGATTCAAATCTCTTTTGAACTATTTATGACAAATATCCGCCATCTTGGAGGCTTATGACATTCTATAAGTACCACCCCTGCTGCTTGAAGCCTACCATTGTGCATCGGGTGACGAGGCCCAGGGCTTATAAAGGGCATGACAAGGAAAAACTAAATGGCCACTGGTTGTCCTCCAAAAAGGGCTATATCTCGGCCACGTTGTCCCTCGAGTGGCTGAAAAATTGCATCATTCTAGATGTGGAGGTCTATTGCAAGGCAAATATTGATCACTTTAACATCCTACTGTTGCTACACAATGCCCTGGACACTCACCTCTGCTTCAAGACTGATATCCCAATACTGTACTAGGGTGTAGTTTTTGACTCCGAATACCACCTATCTCATCCAGCCACTTGACCAAAAAGTTATTTCAGTGATCAAGGCTTCATTCTCCTGCCGACAATTTTGTCTTATGTGCCAGTTAACTGAGGATGCTGCCCTAATTCAACTCCTCAATGACAATAATGAAGATATTGATGATGATATTCGGGGTGATACAGAGTGTGAACGAGTTATACGTTATTGGAAACAATTTCATATGAAGGAGGCAGTGGATCTTGTGGTTTCATGCTGGAATGATGTTATCCCACTACAATCAACCATGCATGAAGAATTATTTTAGAGGGTCTACCTGAGGACAAGCAGGTAGCTGTGCCTGGTGTACCTCAAACGGTTGAGGCAGAGGCAGCTGTGGTGGAGGCACAGCATATTCCAGGCTTTGGTGACAACTACAAAGGATATCAGAGAAATTCTACAGCCATCAGCGTTATCTGCCCAAGCAAGACCTTCCTTATGATGATCAAATTAACAACAAAGAAAGTACAGGGGAAGAGGACTGTGAACAACCAGGGAAAGGATTATCTATGACCGACATCCAGCGAATCGTTGAGTTGGGAGGCTAGCTTCACCATTTGCTTGAGCAGAATGACTTGAAGAATGATGAGGCTCATTGTGTGGCTATATCCCAAGTTATCTCCAGTCATGAAGACTAATATCACAGCCATACCAACAGTCTCAAACAACGTAAGATATCAGATGTTTTAGCATGTCATTAGGCTCAGCGAAACAACTTGGAAGATCCTCAACCCGGACTCTCAGGAGTCATGACACGCTCTGACCCTATGTTAGACTCAGATGACTCATTCACACCTTCCAAACAGACGACGAGGATTTTGAGGGCTTCTCGAGTGCCTTGGTCAAGTACAGGGGCGACAAGCAGTAGCGCACCCCTAAGCCTCAGTGGGTTAGCTCATAACCCACTCTCCATGCACCCATCTCCCTAAGCCCATTATTGTATAATTTACGATAAATATGAATTATTTTTCATTTATATTAAATAATCATATATCATACACATGCACTTTCATGTTTACAGCATTATCTGGTTAAAATAGGGTTTGTAGGAGCAAAATGTTGGGCACTTGGAACAAATTTATATTTAAACATAAGTTATTATTAAGTTTCGTTACCGCGTTTCTTGTTATGGCGCACCAATAACAGCACCAAGTAGGCACGTTAATGGAGGGTTGAGTGCACAGAAATATAGCTTTCGAAAGATCGAGTAATAAATCCATAGAAAGAATTACCAAAAGAAGTGATGTGTGCCAAAAACATACATAACTATAAAGAAAAATATGATATGATAAGTGGGTTTTAATAAACGGGACATTACGAGCCTGACTCAATCCTGTAGACAAAGAGGTAAGAACACACACACTCATGTACGACTAGGCTATACTGTACTGGTCAACGATACAGACTCGTCTATGTGTGTATGGCTGCTTTTAGTTAATTGAAGTGGTAAATCTGGACCAACTAATTCCACCAAACTATTCCAAGCAATAGGCCACCATAGTTTTTGTTCATCCGGTCCTGTTTCCTGGCACACTGTGGAGGAATTAAGGCACTCTAATGTACCAAAAGTATATAACCCCCTTGAACCTAAATTCCACTCACTCATTCTCATTCAATAAACATGCAATACACTCATTAAGACCAAGAACACACTATAAAGGGGTAGTACACATTTGTTATACACTAAAGCACCTTGATTCCCCCAAAGTATGCCAGGAAACAGATGTACATTGACAAAAATAATGGTGCCCTGTTGATTGCAATAGTGAACTGTACGGTACTGTAGTTTTGGGGAATCTATTGCTATACCGTACTATAATATAAACCTTCAACACACTCAAAAAGACCAAAGGACACCCAAACACACACACGATGCACAAACATAGAAACACTTTCACCCAAACACACACACGATACACAAACAAACAAACACTTTCACCCAAACTGACCACTAAACTGTTGAGTAGGTCATCGGTAAGTGGTGGTAGTGATGGAGCGATGGTGGTGGTGGTGTGGGTGCTGTTGATGGAGGGCCAACTTCTCCAACACTTTGCGTCGTATGTAATTCATCACTTGGATTAGTATTATTAGAATCATGATGGATTGGAAGGCCCGGGTGCCGTCTCCACTCTGCTGGTCTGTATGAGAGAAAAAATTATGCTAATTTATTGATTTATTTATCTGCATGAAGGGAAAAAGCAATTAAAATATTCCGTCTGTTAGAGGGGAAAGGACACTAATTTATTAATTACCTGCATAAAGGGATACGATGCTAATCTATTTATCTGCATGAGGGAAAACTGTAAAAAGTATTTTCTGTAAGTGGAGAAACAAAATTATTGTAAACATATTTTATTTGCAAGAGGTGATGGTAATACAGTACTATAAGATTTTTTTTTATTTACTTCAACTTTTTGGCCTCTCCCATCTGCCTGTAAGAAAGCAAAGTACCGTACTGTATCTTAATTCATTTATGCATACAACTAGGCCTATACAAGTGCCCAGAAAACAGAGAGTATGGGAGGCATTATTAAAGTAAAACTAGGCCTACAGGAGATTCGCATATTGCACAAGATTATGGACGACAGAGGAGCTCGCGTAATTATAAATCACATAGGCCTAGGCCTATTATGAATACATGTTTATATGAGAAAAATTACTTTTGGCCGGCAACTGTCTCAAATTGACAATTTTCAGAGATGTTAGGCCTATATGCCAATATGAACGGTACAGTATGTTACAGTATTTGGTAATTGTGATTTGATTATAAGTCACAGTAGCAATGAATATAAGTTGTTACCAAGGAATTAACAGTATAATAGCTCACTAGAAGCACGAGATGGCAGTATAACGGGGTCTTCCCAAGGTCACGCCACTACCCTCACCTGCCACCACAACACCACTACTCTGACCCTCACCTGCCACCACTACTCTGACCCTCACCTGCCACCACACCACCACTACTCTGACCCTCACCTGCCACCACACCACCACTACTCTGACCCTCACCTGCCACCACTACTCTGACCCTCACCTGCCACCACTACTCTGACCCTCACCTGCCACTACTACTCTGACCCTCACCTGCCACCACACCACCACTCCCACTATAGTCAAACCAGAATATACTGAGCCCGCCGGTGGGGTTGGGATAAAGAGCAGCCTTGCCAAATCATCACCAAAACAAATCCACATGGTTAAAATGTTAATATACTGTATAAGCCAATTTGTAGTGGCTTTAAGTATTTGATGTACAGTATTATACAATGTTAAAAAGAAGTCTTTACAATAATGAGTTAGGTTCATTGTAAGTATATTTACAACAACTCTATGCAACAAGTGACATGCTATTTTGCAAATGCTGCCACATCTCCAGTGACAAAGGGTTAATGTCGGGTTAAGGACATGTGTACTCATTCTCGCACCAGCCAGTATGGACGACACATCTCCCAGGCACTTTGGTGTACTCCACAGCCAAGCTAAGGAAATTATTTATAATGTAAATAGATATTTCTTGCATGAGAAGGCCAATAGAGGACCCCTAGTTACTCCATTAAGTTTATCAGAGAGAATGTTGGATACCATGTGGGTTTGTTTGGGCCAAGTTAGTTTAAAACGACTAGCCTATAGGGGCAGAGGAACCAACCAACCAAGTGTAGCCTACTCGACCTTATGATGACAAATGAGGAAAACATGATAGAATCCTTAGAGATTGTAGCACCTTTAGGGAAAAGTGACCACAATATGATTGAATTCAAATACAATTGCTACACTACAAAAAAATAAAAAATAAATAAAAAAGATACATGTATGAAAAAGGGAACTAGGCCTATGAAGGCAAGAAGGAGTTTACAGAAGAGTGGACAAAACAGACAGAAGCAGAAAAATGTATCGAGAGACAGTGAAAACTAGCCTATTCCCAGACAAATTAAAAGAGGCAGAGGAAAAACACATCCCAAGCAAATACTTCAATTATTTCAACCTGAGGAAATCAAAATTAAACAATCTGGATAAAGAAATGAGGAAGGCTATAAGAAAGAAACATAGATGCTGGAAAAGGTACCGGTACGGTACAGCTCCAGACGGATTTTCCTGTTACAGTCAGCACTGCCAACGCCAAAGTGTATGGGGTTCAGAGTTCCAATCTGTCGACTCATATAGCCTATCTGAAACTGTGTATGAGAGAGAGTGAATCATATGCGGTTTATTGGTACTCCCCCTGGCCTCCTCTATACCCTACCCCACAAGATGAAGACGGAGGTGTAGAGATGGAAGAGAGTTCAACATGTAACGACGGAGATGATTGGTTGATGAATTTATTTCTTCATTTTCTGTACGATTTGTAAAAATTAGAGTAATATAGATACAACCTAATGAGATGAAGAACTTTGATGTCTACAATAATACAACAACCCCCACCCAGACACTTGTGGCATCAATGACAAGGAGGCTGCAGAAAGTGATTGAGAAAGATAGTGGGTGGACAGGTTATTAATAACATTATGGTAATAATAAATATTTAAGCAATTTATTTTCCATCACCTTAACCAGTTACTTATATGAATGTTATAATATAAAGGACAATATAGGTACAGTATACAGTATTCAATTATAGTGTAATAATATAAGAATAAATTGAGACTAACAAAAATAATGGGTTGTTGTTATTGATGTTCTCCCAGGGCAGAATGGCCTCCTACCCCACAGACCCCTGGTACACTCTGGTCGCAGTGAAAAAACAAATGAAAATAAAGGAGGGGCTGGCCCTATATGCCTGGGCTACCGAAGCACATCCCAAGGAAATGGGACCAGAGCTTACTGGACCAGAAAGTCTGGGGGCCTCCGACCGCCAGGGAGACTGGGGGGAAGGCTTTGATCCCACAGCCAGTGCTGTGGGCCCAAGTCCACGTTCCCAAGAGCTACAAGTGGGGCCGCACCTTCCATGAGACCAGCCCTGAAGGGACTATAAGGGGGAGGGAGTTTACACTGCTGCATGCAAAGGGATAATGCACTCCTATGTGCTGGCAGTCCACAAAGCAGTGGAAAAAAAAAAGAGCCTCCAGTTGCAGTACACCTCACGTGGATTTTTAATCCATGTGGGCAGACCTCGTCAAATCCACTAGGCAGTGACCAGATCCTACAGCAATCTTTATTTTAGCCCTGTGTGGGATAACTAATATTCACAGAGAATAAAGTCAGCCCCACTGGGCCCAGGCAAGGGTGTGGTACCGGTAGAGGTTGCCAAATTCCTCATTTCTGGATAGAACCAGCCCTCACCAGTGGGAAGGGGTGATAGAGAGGTGGGACAGCAAGTACAAAGGAAAGAAAAGGAACGGAGGGATACATGAAGAACTGAAAAGGATAGGCTGGGGCCGAAGGGACGCCAAAACCCCTGAAGTACTGCCACTTCTCCGCAAGCAATACTTCCCTTACGAGGACAAATATAATGGGTTATATCAGATGTGTATTTGTATTGATAATAACGAGAAGATCACTATACAACCCAAGGTAAACATAGGCTATTTCTATCATGATACAACCATTGTTATTCATTGTATCATGATGTTGGTCAAATATTTTTATTTAATGCCTGGAATACTATATGAGCTTACAGTTATTGTTATATAGATATATTACTTGTTAAAGCGAAAATACTGATATTAAAGGATAAATAATCAATATATCTGACAGAGTGATTATTTATACATATCATTTTAGGTGTGACCAATATGGCAGAAAAGGCTGGACCTCAAAGGTTGTCAGCCCTGGATTTATTATATTTTACAAACAGTAATAATTTTACAATATTATGCGTAATGTTAATATTTTCATTGTTGTTGTCAATAACTTACTTGTGTTCTGTTAACACACTACAAATAGCAAAGAAAACAAGTGTAAATATTTTCTTATGTTACGTTGGTAAGCCTGAAAATGCTGTAAGGTGTGGAATCTCTAAAGCTTTTCAGACATTCCATATCCAGACTAAAATTAACAAAGCCAACCAAATCATGGGCATCATCTGGAAATCTTTCAAGCATCTGGATGTGAACATATTCAGAATCCTGTTTAAGGCAAAGGTCAGATCTCATGTTGAGTAGCCTATGCCCAGAGTGTGTGGAGCCCATGGAGAAAAAAAAGACTCGGGCACAAGAATATATTCAACGAAGAGTAACAAAAAGGCTTCCGGGTATGAGGAATCAGACCTACAAGGAGAGGCTGAGGAAGTTGGACCTACCCACTCTAGTCTACAGACGAGCCAGAGGAGATAGGCTATGATAGAGACATTTAAGATCATGCACGAAAAGTATGATAACGACATAGTGCCAAGGTGGGAGAGAAGCCAAGGAACCACAAGGGGACATCAATTCAAATTGTTCAAGAGAAGAGCAGTCGGTATAACTGCATAAGAGGTCCACGTGGCAAACATTTACAATTTATGTATATATCCCAAGGGGACAATGTAATATGTTCATGAGTAATGAATTTAAGAGATTGCACTTATTTTTGGTATAATAGCATATAGAAAAATTCAGCTCCCCAGAGCCTAAGTTCAGTTTTTTTCAGCCATTGTAAACATTGGACAGTCCCGGTAGTCTGCCTATGTTAGGTCTGGGTAGTCTGCCCAGGTTAGGTCCTAGTAGTCTGCCCAGGTTAGGTCCTGGTAGTCTGCCCAGGTTAAGTCCTGGTAGTCTGCCCAGGGTTAGGTCCCAATAGTCTGCCTTGGTTAGGTTAGGTTAGATCAAGTCTGGGTATAAAAAGTTATCTCCTCTAAATATTATGGGCAACAATCAATAGAACAAGTAAAAATATGGGAATATTTTTACAATTTGCCACAACTCGATTTCAAAATTTTTACTCTTACCAGTGTTTATATTTCACTATTACAAACAACTTCTCTATATACCATTTCTTCTGCAAATGCTGCATAACAATAGTTACCTCTTATAGTTAGGTCCCGGTAGTCTGCCCAAGTTAGGTCCCGGTAGTGTGTCCTAGTTAGGTCCCGGTAGTGTGCCCAAGTCAGGTCCCAGTAGTGTGTCCCAGTCCAGATTAGGTTAGGTTAGGTCCCGGCAGTCTGCCCAAGTTAGGTCCCGGTAGTGTGTCCCAGTTCAGATTAGGTTAGGTCAGGTCAGGTGAGGTCTGACTAATTTCTACTGTATATTTTTTTCTGCTTAGGTCCCGGTAGTCTGCCTAGGTTAGGTCCCGGTAGTCAGCCCAGGTTAGGTCCCGGTAGTCTGCCCAGGTTAGGTCCCGGTAGTCTGCCCAGGTTAGGTCCCGGTAGTCTGCCCAGGTTAGGTCCCGGTAGTCTGCCCAGGTTAGGTCCCGGTAGTCTGCCCAGGTTAGGTCCCGGTAGTCTGCCCAGGTTAGGTCCCGGTAGTCTGCCCAGGTTAGGTCCCGGTAGTCTGCCCAGGTTAGGTCCCGGTAATCACACTAAATCCTTCTAGGAATTATTTTTTTCCAGTGAAATCCTGTTGTGGCAACTTGTAAAAATTTACCAAATTATGCATGAAAATGTATAAAATGTGGGAACAATCCAAGATGGACTTCTTATGCTGAATTACCGAATCACTGGTAAACGCCCCAATCATCTACAGAAGTCATCAACCAAGATCTGCATATAGAGGCATGATAGATCTGCGTCCAGTATCCACCTAAGTAACTACAGAAAACAGAAGGGGCGCCAAAACCTTTAAATAGTAATGGTCATATCACCTCAGCAATATCGTAGGCCTACCACTCCGACGGGTGTTTTACACTGTTTAAGTTAATAAACCACCTACTTTATCTTTCCATAGGTATATTATAAAACCACTAAGTTACATAGTAATTACAATGTATACACCAAAAACAATTCACCTACCAGGGAAATGGATGAAAATGTCACTTATATATGTGAGAAGAGTGATTGCAGTCTACCATTGATGGTAAATTATCCACAACTGTCTGAGTGTCTGTATTTGTTTATATTGATTAGGACCGTCTCACTCCAGGGACATCAGGTACCATCAGTACAGAATCTCATGAAGCTATAAACTTGAGTTAATATAACAATATATACATGCTTTCGTTTAGTATTAAACTTTATAACATGTTAAATATTTATAAAGCGTTTTAAATAAATTTATTAGAGATCAAATATATAAGCTCACATAACGTATTTCAGGCATAATTTATACTTGACAGAGGATGGCAATAATAAACTATACTGTACTATACTTAAGAAACTTTATTATATTACAAATATTACCATGGACTAAATATAAATTATCGTTGTGTACGATATCTATATTTATATACAAACAAACAATTGACAAATGGCAACTCGTAGTATAGAGTCTTAGGAACCATCTCACACTTAGTATTATTATTATCATCTTTTACTAATTTCAGTCCAATGTCAGACTCCCAGGGCTTGTGATAGTGATAGGTTTGCCCATCTGTAGACAAATAAGGACGTGTAGAAGGAAACTAGAACTTAATAGTGAATTATAATCCATTAATAATATGGTAACTGGTATTGTGTTCAGAGCCAACTCTGCTTTACGGCTCCTCGTTCCCACTCTATTGAAATTTGAAAGGTAACTAACTAACTAACTATTTTATCCATTCAAAACCTACTGTACTGTATGTCATGATAGTGATGTAGATTTTGGTAAGTATTGAAAAAATTGCCGTTTATTGCGTACGTTTTTTCTACCTTCATTACCCACTTATTTAGTTTGACCATTCTAACACTATTTTCGGTAACTAATTTAGGCTATACCCTATTTTCTCCTATGGCATTTCCTCTGCAATTGCCCCATTTCCAAGATAGGGCATATTTAAATGGGGCATTTTGAATTTGAAATTAGCCTGACCTTACCTCGACCTGGTATTTTTACAGTAAACCTGGGTTCAGTAAAACGTATATATTAGTATGTTTTACCACTAATTAGGACCATTCTAAGACTATTTTCTTCAATGGTGTTTCTCTCGGAAATGCCCCGTTTTCGAGATATGCCCAGTATTCATACCCCATACAAACTTGGGGGAGAGCCTGGGAATACGGGGTTTTGGGTGCAGGGAAAACACTATCAGTGTTGCAAATGTTGTTATATTCATGCCACTTGTGGCTGTATTGGCTATATTTGCCCTATTATATTATGTTTTGGCAATACTGTGTATGAGCGTCCTGTTTTTTCAATGGAATTGTTACATTGTTGTCCTCTAGGGTCTACTCCTGTCATTATTTCCTTTATGTAACAGGGTTGCCATCTTGTGGTTAATCTTTTAATTAATGGTAATGGACTGAGGTGTTACCACATCCATCTACGTTCCTGGATATTTACCCGGTAACTTCTTTTATTTGTTATACCGGTTTTATACCCAGGTTAGGTCCCGGTAGTCTGTCGTGGTCTAGGTTAGGTAATACTAATTCCCAAAATAACCATTTGATTTGAATATCTGGCCCAACCCAAGCCAACACGTGTTGTAACGCTGCTGTTTGGGCTATAATTGTATTTCATTGTATCGGTCTCAAAAACTTTGTTATTTCGCTTTTATTTCTGGTTTCTAGTGTTTATTTAAGACAATTACATATTATAAAGGCAACGCCATAGTGTACAGCATGTTTTCTCCCACCCAAAACCCCGTATTCCCAGGCTCTCCCCCAAGTTTGTATGGGGTATGAAAACTGGGCATATCTCGAAAACGGGGCATTTCCGAGAGAAACACCATTGAAAAAAATAGTCTTAGAATGGTCCTAATTAGTGGTAAAACATACTAATATATACGTTTTACTGAACCCAGGTTTACTGTAAATTTACCCTAGACCTCATCAGACTACCTGTACCTAACCTGGGCAAACTACCGGGAAGTAACCGTGAGAAAGTAGGTACAGGAAATGATCAGGGCAAAATATGGTATTTATTGATTGAATTACTGTTTTGTAGCAGTGTTGCCAGATCCGGCTAGGTCCCACAATTTAGCCCCGGTTATTCCTGTACTTTACCATCGTTATTTCCCGGTAGTCTGACCAGGTTAGGTTTTCTTACTATGTATTCCAGCTGTTGCAACTTATAAATGTTTCCCATACTAGAAAATTCTCTTTGTAATACCGGCAGGCTAGTTAAGAAGAGCCACAGAAAATGAAAATTGCTTACCGGGTACCTTACCGATTTCCTTTATACAGTATATTGGTTGGTGGTTGTTTTTTGCTTTATAAAGTAATTTCCCAGTGCTTTCTGACCCAGTACCAGTACAGTATTCCCAGGGTTGGTCCCACAGTCTGCCCTGGTCCAGATTAGGTTAGGTTAGGTTAGGTGAAGTCAGATTAAGGTCTGTATTCAGGAACATTCATGAGGTTTACAATCGTGTTGTATTCAAGTACATTCATATATATTAACTCTATATATAATGTGTTGTTTATATACCGGTACAGTACCGGTACTTGTTTTACCCAACAATTCACCCTCTTGGGGGGGGGGGAATTAAACATGGTCAGAATGCACTGGTGCACATAATATTTAATTTTATATGAATAGTAAATCATGGATTGTCCAAAAAAAGTTGGGAAAAAAATATGTTTTCCATTTTTTGTCTTATTTTATCTATTATTAATTAGCCTACATCTGTAGACATACTAAATAAACTTCATCTTTCAATCATTTTTCTGGTATTTCTGAAGAACAATTCCACCTGGATTTTTCAAACATTACATTTATATTAGGTTTTAATTAATATTTCCGGTTGGTTGATATATTCATTTTTTTACCAAATTATTGTGAGGAATGAACTTTCATCCTTATATATACGGTATATGAATCTTAGCCTGTTTCTATCATATCCTATTTACGTAATATGTATACAATACCTGTATATAAAAAAATAAGTATAGGTACCGTATTTACTGTATGTTTCTCTATGCACCACTCATCTATTCTATCCACAGATCATCCACCACCATGGCCACATCCCCTCTAGACCAACTGACTGATGTAGACATTGACATTGGAGTGTATAAATACATTCTAATCAAAGTACATCATGAAACCAATGGAAAGGAAATGCATAAATATATTGTCAGAGGGTGAGTTTCTAGGTCTCTATTTGTGTCCATCAAAATAAGCCGCTAAAACTCTGTCTGTCTGGTACTTCTCTACAGTGCAGTACTCTTTCTCTCTTTTTTTATCTCAAGATATGGTGATGCCTCAAAATCTGTCAACATTTTCCTCTCTCACTCTCTTTTCCTCTCTTTTCGTTTTTGCTTGCTGTCCTTCACTGTCTCTGTTTTCTCTTTTAAAATGTCAGGATCACATTGTTGTCACCAAACAGTGATGAGGGAGGAATAATACCCGCCGTCAAGACACCACTGGTTTATTAATGGTCTTGACCTGTCAACAGAAAACAGCTTCATAACTAACAATACTATGACATTAAATTATATTATATTACCAATTCTTAATCCTATAATTTCCTAGTGTATGCATGCATGATAATTACTAAGTCTAAAAGATGTACAGTACAGTACTGTTTAAATCTAAATGCCAACACTCACATGTGACGGGTCTATAGCCAGTGTAGTTTTCCGTGTTCAGGAGTCCGATTATCTTTTCCTTACTACGTTATATGTACTGAGTACCGTCCCCTTCCAAGATCTCTCTGTGAGTGGCCATCCTGTCTCTTTCAGCATACGGTACCCCCTTGACTCCTTATCACATGTGGTTTAATTCACTGTCTCTCGAATGTAAACACGTAACCCTCGGTTCAGCCCCTATAGCCCTCAGGACTATAACAGCCCTTTGTCGTGCCTCAGCACCATATGTGACCCCGTGACCCTCTCCCCATCATAACACATTCTCTTCTATGTTCTGCCTCCTTCATTCTCTCTCTCTCTTCTCTCTGGTGGGTGACCATGGGCAACTAGTTACACACATTATGAAGCTACTGTACTACTTAGAGGAAAAGACTGATGCTCGGTTTGTTTTGCAAAATAATATGAATAGAGCAACGAAGAGCCTTTTCCCCAAAAGAGTAGTTTAATAATACCCCCCTCCTCATCCTACTTCCAGTCTTATGATCTCAGGACAAGTAAAATGTTGCCAATATGTTCTTTCACTCATTTTGGGTCTGTTTGTATTTATGTGTTTCTCTTAGGTTTTGTTTTCCTGTCTGTCTCTGTCAGTCTTTCTTTCTATTATCCTCTCTATCTGTCTGTTGTTGTTGAAGTTCCTCAAGCTATCTGGCCGAGCAGCCTGTCTGTCTGTCTGTCTATTTACCGTAAATTGAGGAAGAACCTACCAAGGTCATTTGTGTTTCAAAATGCCATTAAGTTTTTTCTTAACAACAAGTAGATGCTTTCAGCGACATATAAGAAAAAACAAATAAAATAAAATCTATACCGGTTAAAATGATATTGCATTTCGAAAGTAAACAAACTGTATCATAATTTTTTTCTATTTTTGTTATTCGTCTCATGCATGGCTATACACTCAATGCCTCATATAGGCTACTGTAGGCTCAATGTTTGTGTTACCAAGTGAATGGATGCCACAAATATAAGTCAATAATGGTGGTGATTGTGTGTGCATTGCCTTGATTATATTTTCAAGCTAGCAATGTCCCATCTACATTTTCCATTTTAATTTTAATTACCGGTAGATCTTATAGGTTTGTGTATACAATACCTGTAAATTACATGCTCAGTTTAAAGGAATAATTTTTCTAAGCATTGTTCTGTTACATGATATATTCATTTAAATTCTAAAGAGAAAGAATTACCGGTATATAATAATTGCATATAAGTACAGGCCTATAGGCTACATAGATTTTGATTAATGAATTACTGTAAGAACTTTAGCATAATATCCCCTCTATCCTTTTAACACAGGCTGAATAAATCACTTGTTTTTTATGGTATATAATGAATAACAGATATATACCTGAGAAAACCTTTGGTGGTTTTCAATGAGGGACTGCATGTAAAGTGAAGTGGTGGATGCAAGTATTTATTCATTGTATATCAAGGGTCTACAGTGGCAACTTTTACAGGAGAGTTGTATAGTAGTATCCTGTTATGCATTGTAGTGCTAAATTTATTTATCTAATATCCAGGGTCTACCACATTTCTCATATTCTCTCTCTCTCTCTATTTCTTTATTTTATATTTTATTTTATTTTTATTTTTGACCCCACAGGTGCAGCTCAGCCGAGTACCACGGGGATATATACGATCAAGTCGCCCCTGCCATCGAATCCAAGAAAATGGACTGTGAGTGCGTGGGAGGCGGTCGGATACGCCATGAGCCGGACAAGAAGAGCATTCTGGTGTACGGGTATTCTCAGGGATATGGGAAAGCCGACCATGGCATCACCGTCGAGTTGCTCAAGAAGAAATACTCTGATTATGCCAGCATTACCTATTCAAACGATGGATATTAGAGAGGGAAGGAGAGACATACAGATACTGTACTAATGTTACCTATTCAAACGATGGATATTAGAGAGGGAAGGAGAGACATACAGATACTGTACTAATGTTACCTATTCAAACGATGGATATTAGAGAGGGAAGGAGAGACATACAGATACTGTACTAATGTTACCTATTCAAACGATGGATATTAGAGAGGGAAGGAGAGACATACAGATACTGTACTAATGTTACCGGTACCTATTCAAAAGATGGATATTGACAGATAGAGAGGGAAGAAGAGAGATACTTAAGGAAAGTACAGTATTCTGCATTAGGCCTAAGTTGAGTTGTTTAATAAGAATTTTCCGTGCAGTGCTCAGGCAGCTGTTAGCACTCATGAATTCACACACTCTCCTGCAGTGTACAACCTACACTTATCAAAATTAATTTATCCCCCTGAACTACTAGTCTCTGTAATTCATTCATTTCCCCAAGTAGCTTCCCACAAACACGCAATTTACAACAGTTCAAAACCAATTGTTACAGACACTTTATGGAAGGAAGATGCCTTTAGGGATGTTGGCCTAGACCCTTTTTGTTGGGTCATTTTTTTCCTTTCTTTCAGAAACGCAAATAATAAATATATGAAATATCCAGATATCTCTTTTATGATGGCTATTGAAATGAGGTAGATGGATGAATATAATAGTAAAGGGAAAGTATAATGTGTATGGGTATATGTAATGAACACAGTCAGGCAGGTAACATTGTAATGGTTGAGTATCTACTTATCTATTTATAATGACACATGACATACAGAGCTGTGAAAATTATAATAATATTACTATAAAAATGTTGAAATTCACTCTCTAATCATTTAAAATTTTTGGTGTTAAGCTAGTGATAAAGAATATTTTATTTATAAGTTGTTTTTGTTGTTGATGTTTCCCAGGGCAGAATGGCCTCCTGCTCCATAGACCCTCGGTAGGCTCTGGTCGCAGTGAAAAAAAATAAAAATAAAAAAAAATAAAAGAGGGGCCCTATATGCCTGAGCTACTGAAGCAAATCCCAGAAAGATGGGACCAGAGCTTACAGGACTAGGGAGTCTGGGGTCTCCAACCGTCACAGAGATTGGGGGAAGGTCTTTCATCTCGCAGTCAGTGCTGTGGATCCAAGTCCACATTACCACAAGAGCTATAAGCGGGGCTGCACCTTCCATGAGATCAGTCCTAAAGAGGCTATAAGAGGGGAGGGAGTTTAGACTGCAGCATACAAAGGGATAATGCACCCCCGTGCGCTGATAGTCCACATAGCAGTGAAAAAATAAATAATAATAATAAAATCCTCCGGTTGCAGTACACCTCACATGGATTTTTAATCCATGTGAGCAGATCTCTTTAAATCCACTAGAAAGTGACCAGATCCAACGACAATCTATATTCTAGCCCTGTGGGGGGTGGCTAGTTTTTACAGAGTAAAGTCAGCCACCTGGGCAATTGATTGATAAGTAAAGTGCAGTATTTTTGTTATTCCTTAGTACTGTATTGTAAAAAATAGTATATACAGTACCGGTATTAGTAAAATAAAGGAATGTATAATGTATGTATGTGTAAAAGAAGAACATAGAGAAAGGCATAAACAGAAAGACTAGATAACATTTACCATAGTGAGAAAGAAACAGCAATATATAGAAACAATAGAGAAATATATAGAGTACCAGAACAGTTGACAACAGAAGCTGACAGAGAGACAAATTGAGCCATAAAGTATTTTAGTGAGACGATATATTCTATTCTATGTAGCCTATATGTTAATCTTGCAAAATATCTTTGTAAGTTTTTTGAATTTATTAAATTTATTATAGTAGACCCTCTATGAGTCTATATAAAGAAAATGCAGTACAGTGCTGTATTCATACACTACATCATTTTATACTCAGTCCCTCATTGAAGACCAGCAAATGTTTTCCCAGGCTCCTGTTATTCATTATCCACCATTTCATTTTATACTCAGTCCCTCATTGAAGATAAAGAAATATTTTTCCAGGTTTCTGTTATTCATTACCATCCCGACTATGTTCTGAGCCTGTGGTAAAAGGATAGTGCTAAACTTAATCATCATATATCGAGGGCCTATTGTATTGTATGTGATTCCTGAATAATCAGAGCCTCAACTTTTCTTCCTAGTCTTTTTTAATGGGAAAGTTTGGTGAATACTTTAAAAGCCTTTAAAAGTGTTGGTGGTAAATCTGGAGCAACAGGACATCATTATATTTTTTTATCTGGTCCTGTTTCCTGGTATACTTAGGAGGAATCTGGGTGCTTTAATGTACCAAATATATATTATCTCTGTTTAGGGTTTTGCCTCCCCTTCAGACCCTAGCCAAGCAATCTGTTCCTCTCAGATAACTCATTTCCACAGCACCTATTCTCGACTGATGAGCCCTACTCCATGTCCATGTCTCCGACGCATACGTCAGTGTTGGCAGGATTATACTATTTCGTAGTCCCATTTTCACTTCCATACTCACACTTCTACCCTTCATTATCCTCCCCAGTGATCCTATGACCTGTCTACCCTTCATGGCTTCATACTTCCATCCTCTCATCCCTCAGAGTTATCTCGCACTTCGTCCCAGTTGGTACTTCTACTCTGTAAGGTGTAGCAAAGTCAATAATCACTTCAGTTTCTGCTCTTTCAAATACCATCACTTTACTTTTACCCACATGCATCTTCAGTTTCCTTCGTTTACATACAGACTGAAATTCGTCCACCACTCTCTGTAAATTCCTTTCACTCTCAGCCATCAGCACAGTGTCATCCGCAAACAAACATGCCACCAAGGACCAATTTACTTCATTCAGCCTCAACTTCACCCCCAGACCATTCACTTTGGCTTTCATCTCTCTCATACAACCATCCATATATATATTGAACAACCACGGTGACATAACATATCCCTGTCTCAGCCCTACACTAATATTAAAACTCTCACTCAGATGATCAGATCACCCTCTACCCGCACACATGCTGTTGCATCAGCATAAAAAGCCTCAATGCCTTCCAGCAAAGATCCCCCAACACCATATATTCTCAACACTTCTGACATAGCTCTCCTATCAACCCTATCGTATGCCTTCTCCAAGTCCATGAAGGCAGAATACAACTTCCTACCCTTCCCAATATATTTCTCCACTATTGATTTTAATGCAAATACCTGATCCACACATCTTCTACCCTTTCTGAACCCTCCCTGTTCCTCACTATCTTTATTCTCTGTTACTTCCTTCAGTCTTACAGTTAGAACCTTCCCATACACCTTCCCCGGTACACTAAGAAGGTTTATTCCCCTATAGCTACCACACTCCTCCTTATTCCCCTTCCCCCAATACAAAGGTACAATTATAGCCCTCCTCCAATCCTCTGGCACTTCTCCCTGCCTCCAAGCCAATGTACATATAAGCAACATTTACTCCATCACTACCTCCCCCCCATACTTTAACAATTCAGCAGTTATCCAAATCTACCCCCGGTGCCTTTCCAATCAACTTTCCTATTGCTTTCCTAATCTCTTACCTTCCTAATTCTCCCTGTACATCCTGTCGTCTACCACCTGCCTCCATTTCCATTCATGTCACTACCGCCTCCCCTCTCGTCCCTTCATTCATCAAATGATCAAAATGCCTCTTCCACACTTCTTTAACTTCCTCACTTCCACTCACAGTAACTCCATCCTTTCTATTCATTCTCACACTACCAGACTTTCCTTCTCCTCGTTCTCTTTTAACCTCCTTCCAGAACAGTTTCTTATTTTCCCTAAACTTCTCACTCAATTTCCTACCAAACTCCTCATCCACTCTCCTTTTACTCTCACTCACCAACCTCTTCACTTGCCTCTTACAAACATTGTATTATCTCTTCCACCTCTCTTTCACTTCCTCTGGCACATTCCTCTGTAGTGTTCTCCTAAATGCCTTCCTTTTCATTGCTATTGCATCCTTCACTTCCTCGATCCACCATGCACTCCCTTTCTTGCCCCTCTTCTTTTTCTTATACCCCACTACCTCTGCAACTGTTCTCATTACTATTTCCTTAAACACTTTATACATCTCATTCACTCCCACTCCCTCCCCTATATTCAACCTTGCATCCTCAAGCACCTCACCCACCCTCCTCTTATATACCTATTTGTACTCACTATCATTCAATCATCCACTTGCTACCTCCCTTTCGTTCCCCCCTCTATCCTTCTTTCTATACTCCCACTTTGCCCGGACTTTAATCCTTGCCAACACCGCATAGTGGTCAGAGCACTGGAACATTCCTCTCACTACTCTTGCATCCATCACATCTTTCCTTAACCTTTCATCAACAGCTACATAATCAATCAGACTCATCTGCTCACCCCTTTCATCTCTCCTCTTCCACGTGTACCTGTGGATCAGTTTGTGCTCGAAGCAGGTGTTGGCGAGGAACATCCCTGCCTCGGCACACAGATCCACCAGGCACTCACCATTCTCATTTACTCCATTCACACCCCACTTGCCTACTACATTTCCTCTTCTCTGATTCCCTACTTTCCCATTCATGTCTCCTATCATCATCACTATCCTCCTCCTATTCTCAAACTTCCTCAGGCAGTCAATCAATTCATTCCAAAACTCTTTCATTTTCTCCTTTCCTACATTGGTCTGCGCATTTACCGGAGCATATGCGCAGACCCATGCATACTTTACAATAATTATTCCAATCTTATCAGTCATCCATACTTTTCTTGCTCCCTTCCTTCCATGCCCATTTATTCCTTTCCACACCCTCCCAGACACCAACAATGCACCTTCTTCTTTCCCTCTCCCTTTACTCTTTTCATCCATACCCGTCCATAGGGTAGGGTGGGGTAAGATGCCTCCCCTAAGAAAGAATGTGTCTTGTGGCTACATTTTTTGCAGTAGAGTTTTGAAACAAAGTTTTCTGAAAAGCTTAGAATTAAACCTATCCGGTGTGTACGTTGTATTAATCTATCAAGCTTTCAACATTGTGAAAAAGTCAAAATTAAAAAAAAAATAAAGTGGGCCTTTTACCCCACGTGTAGGGTAAAAGGCCCACTGGGTAGGCCTTTTACCCCATTACATAATAAAAGTCACCATGAACACAAAAATATACTGTATCCTTATAGATTACAACCTAATTTTCCATCATCTGTTTGAATGGACATTCTTATAGAAAGGCACAACTAAGAACTTAAAGGGCTCTATATCCCATTACAAAATAATAAAATGCAACTTTTTCACCTTCCTACACCTACAATCATCCGTTCATTGTTAAGCTTCTTGTGTAACTCAAAATCCATTGTGTTATATAGAAAAAAAAATGTAAATTATCTCTTATTTAAAAGGCCCACCCATGGTCTTCTTACCCAAGAGGCTGGGGGGCCTTTTACCCTCATACCCTATCCATTTAAAAAAAAATCAGTGTAATTACATCATGCAAACAAGAGGCTTAATATTGAATGCAATTTATTCTAGACACCCTATAGGTACTGTCCAAAGCAATCCCCTTAACTTTAAAGTCAAAACTATATATTAATGGAACAACAAAATCACCCAAAACTTACAAGAAATGATGTAAAAAGAAGAAAAGTCTCCCTGCTGCCAGCCCAGCTGTCCAATGTTTACATATTAGTTTGTGGGGATGCAGAGCGATGGCGCTGACTACCTGATCACATGATTTGCTGAAGAAAGAAAGAAACAAAGACAAAACCTTGGGGGGGCCTTTCACCCCAAGGGGGCATCTTACCCCACCTTACCCTACTACCCCTCCTTCCATTCCTTCCCACAACACACTCTTCCCTCCATCCCCACTCTCTTCCAACCCCCAACCTTTCAAATGTGTTTCAGTTATACCACACACATCTATCCTACTCCTCCTAGCACACTCTACTATCTCTCTCCTTTTCACTTCATTCGTCATTCCATTTACATTAATCCCAACTACTCTCAAGCATTCTTCCCCTCCCCTGTCCCCAACAGGACAGACCGGAGACCCCTCCCCGCCACTAGCCGCAGCCGTCCTTCCCCCTATTGGGGGACCGCTGGTGGTTGGCAAGGCCAACACAGCGCTCATTCCCGGAGGGACACGGCCCATCAGCATTGTCAAAATCTAAAAATCACCACAATAATACATAAAATAAAAGAAAAATTACAAATAACCACTTAAAATATCTATCTATCTATCTATCTATCTATCTATCTATCTATCTATCTATCTATCTATCTATCTATCTATCTATCTATCTATCTATCTATCTATCTATCTATCTATCTATCTATCTATCTATCTATATATATATATATATATATATATATATATATATATATATATATATATATATATATATATATATATATATATATATATATATATATTATATACCTATATATATATATATATATATATATATATATATATATATATATATATATATATATATATATATATATATATATATATATATATATATAACAGAGTGTCTGTCTGTCTGTCTGTCTGTTTAGCCGCTATACACAGCCACATCGTTCTACCTAGAGTAATAATTTTTACATATGTTTTTTCGCTGAGACCTGGAGAGTGTCTTGGCCCTATATTTTTTTTTCTTCAATGATTAACCAATTAAAACCGACTTTTTTCCTCCCCCCCCCCCCCCAGCTGACAAATGCTGGTCAATTTTGTCATTTTTCAAATTTCATTTAAGCAATTTTTTTCCTTGCAGACAGTAAGAGCTTGAATTTAAACACCAGGAATTGAAAACGGGAGCCTTCTAGGTGTACACAAAAGCTTATAAGAAGAGCATAATTCTTTTTTTAAATAAAATAGTATCTCCTTAAACAATGAAAGAAAACCACATTCTCTCTCTCTGTACATGTAATCATGTTCTTTGACAGACAGACACACAGATAGATAGAGAGATAGAGACACAGGTAGATAGAGAGATAGAGATAGAGACACAGATAAATAGAGAGATAGAGACACAGATAGATAGATAGATATAGAGCCACAGATAGATATAGAGCCACAGATAGATATAGAGCCACAGATATATATATATATATATATATATATATATATATATATATATATATATATATATATATATATATATATATATATATATATATATATATATATATATATATATATATATATAGATAGATAGATAGATAGATAGATAGATAGATAGATAGATAGATAGATAGATAGATAGATAGATAGATAGATAGATAGATAGATAGATAGATAGATAGATAGATAGATAGATAGATAGATAGATAGATAGATAGATAGATAGATAGATAGATAGATAGATAGATAGATAGATAGATAGATAGATAGATAGATAGATAGATAGATAGATAGATAGATAGATAGATAGATAGATAGATAGATAGATAGATAGATAGATAGATAGATAGATAGATAGATAGATAGATAGATAGATAGATAGATAGATAGATAGATAGATAGATAGATAGATAGATAGATAGATAGATAGATAGATAGATATAGATAGATAGATAGATAGATAGATAGATAGATAGATAGATAGATAGATAGATAGATAGATAGATAGATAGATAGATAGATAGATAGATAGATAGATAGATAGATAGATAGATAGATAGAGATAGATAGATAGATAGATAGATAGATAGATATACATAGATAGATATACATATAGATATAGATAGATCCCCGGACAACGTCGGGTATCCCTGCTGGTATATACATGTAATACAATAAAATTTAAAATCTATATGTGGGGAACCTAATCTGCCCTCACACCGCCTTCCCCTTTAGCTTCACCTCCAATTTACAATAAAATAAAACTAAAATTAGGGAGTTGTCACCCGAGGTTACCGCGTGGAGGCGGGGTGAGACTTACCTTCCCTTCCTGGGGAAAGGTAGGTCACCGAAGTGTCTTGAAAATTTCCCAATTGCTGATGGTAGCTTGTGCACAGTGGCCGCACCTCTTAACCTCATTGGTTAATACACCAACATGAGAATATAATAATTTATACACACACACACTTTCACACACAAGCTAGCTAACTAAGAATAATTACGATAATATACGTGACTCCGTTCTTTTCAATGTCCTTGGAGTCGATTTTCTTATTAACCCCTGCAGACCGGGAGGGGTGGTCTCTGCCTCCACATTTCTACCCTGCCGCTAGTGTAAAAATTCCTCGATTTGCCCTATATTCACAACGCTCACACTCTTAACCTATATAGTGTACTGACTTCAAAATTGTTCCATCCTTACCTTCAACTCTTCCTCTTTCCAATGGTACCATCGGGAGGGCTGTACGATGAATAGTTGTGGATATAGGGCGAGTTGAAGTGAACCATGTTTGTGCGCGAGACAGCGGTGTGTCTGTGTGTACGCGTGAGTGTGGTGTGACTGCGGCATGGGTGTTCAGTTTCCCGCCTAAGTCCCTTGTCAACTCACTCGTATTACTACTATTATGTATCGTATGTCATGATTTCAACACTAAAAATAGTATGAACACTTGTCGGAATATATCATCGTGTAACTGTCACTTAGAAAATGATAAACAAACCGACTTGTACCGTAGGAAACACGTATATTTACTATCAATTGTGCCTGTATGGGTGTGTTTTGTGGTGTTATTTTCTTATTACTACCCCATTATGTATCGTGTGTCATGATCTATACACTAAATAATAATTTGTAACCTTGTAGGAATATCATGGTGTCACTCACGTACATAATTATATTCACTACGGTATTGTCTTACGAACGTTAGAGCACAAATTCGGACAAGGGCAATTACTTAACCCCTCCGCGACGGGATAACTATGGATAGCCATTTCGTCAGTCCGGGGCTAGTCTTACTTTCCCTACTGCCTGGCCGGGCGCTTTTGGCCGATTTTTCCAAAATCGCTCTATTCCACTTACTCTGTACGTCTAAACTACGATACTGAACAACTTAAATTTGGTCTTGTTAGCACCATCAACTCTTCCTCTTTCCAATAAAACCAACCTCAGCTCTCTACAACTCTCCGTTGCCGAGAAATTAAGTGAGGAATGAAGGGTACTTTCTCGTGTGAGCGCGGCTGCGTTCGCTTAGGTGGAGTGGCTCTGACGACAACTGAACGTGGCCCGCGTGGGTGGCAGTCAGTGTTGTAAGTAAGCATGGCGCAACACAGAATCGGACACGCACGAGAAATCTAATCCACATCCATCCATGTTTACAGTCAGTAACACACTGACTGACGATGGTGATTTGTAGGGATGGTGGTGAAGTATAGCCAAGTAAAAAAAAAACCGCCAAATTGGGCTCGCAAATGCCGACATTGGCAATAGCGGTGCTTCATCCCGCCCGGTCACCACATGGCAGGGGTGTAAGACACGACCCGGGCGATTCCTGGGGCCGTCTATGACCGCGGTCCGGACGTTAAGGGTTAAAAATCGCCCAGCCATAGTGGGGTCCCAGAATCGACTGAGTGGGTAGCGGATCGATATTGTGAGTGTATTTTCTCGCCCAACGACAAGAAAAACTAGCCCTACAGGGCGCGAAATAGCGCTAAATCGCTGTGACGTTAGGTGCTGTTGCCCGGTTCCTTACATAAGACGGTCTATCATGTCAACCGGTCTTTAGGGGTTAAACAGAGTATGCAACCATGAAGCGTTGGCGATATAATTAGTAGTTGTACCGAATTATTAATCCAGCTTATGATGCGAGGTAAGTTGAGAGCGACTATTACGTGTGCTCGCCTTGGGGTATGTACTTCGACTATTTTTCAAACACACCCAGCAGTGCACCAAGCCCTCGGTGGCTATAGGACTACCAGCGCCTACGGTGTTGTCTGGCGGGTGAACTCATCGTCGCCATACCAATTGTTTGAAAGCTAATATCTAACTGACTAAGTCTACATAATAATTTATTATCTCTCATATACACCCTAGCTATACATGCAATTTTAATAACACCGCATTAATTATTCACAGAAATTATCCACTTCACGAATCATAGGTAAATCAAGGAGATTATCTGTGCGCTGCATAGATTATCTGTGTACTTGTAAGGATTAATATATCATACAGCCTTCCAAGGGAGAAACGAACGAATAACCGTTAAGAGGGGGAGCACGGGCAGTATGGGATGTTCACACAAACAGCGGTAACTCCCACTACTTGACTTGTTGGGACGTCTCCTGCGCCGACTTACACCATTTCAATGGCTCTCTAACAACTCCTCAGGTATCTGCATCACAGTAGCCAGGACCATCTATATTGCTTTTATCCGTTCAGTTGTTGATTACCTCTCGCCTGCTCTAATTCAACTTCCCAAGGCTACTCTTAAAACTTTAGAAAATTTTCAGAATAGAGCAATGAGAATAATTCTCGGCTGTCCAATGTCGACCAGGATAATGAACATGCAGCGTGAGTTGCGTCTTCCCCCATTAGTGGAGAGAATTCATTCTAATGTTACTTGCTTTACTGTCAAGTTCCTCCATTTCCCACATCTTTCACCCCATTACTCTCAGTTAGTCAGAACTTCTCTTCGACCAAACTACCCAGTCCCTCCCATACTGCCTGCTGGACGTACTCTTTTAATTAAGATCTGTTTCCTCTATGCTCCGTAGTCTTAATATAGATATAATTGTTGTAGACATCCCCCCAGGGATCCCTCCTTGGATGCTACCAACACCTGATGTGAGCTTTACTCCCACTTCCAAGTCTGAACTGCCTTCTCTACAGCGGCAGTTGGCTCTGGAACACATAGAAGCAGTGACGTCCTCCATCACAGATCCATACTGCCTCTACACTGATGGTTCATTGCAAGTGGATGGTACAGCAGGTTGTGCCGTTTTCTCACCTGATATGGAGTCACCTCCAGGGGGCTGGGTTGGCCGACGTCTCTGTAACCCCTCCAGCTCAACATTGTGTGAACTGTATGCTATTCTGGATGCTGTTAGTCTTGTTTGTCAACGTGGAGTGAATGCTGCCATTTGTTGTGACTCTAAACCTGACCTTCATTCCCTCACTAATGTTCAGCCAACAAACTCTTCTGTTTATCTGCAGATCTTATCGTTTTTGTCCTTATTACATCATCGTAACTTGACTATCAAAATCTTATGGGTACCATCCGATGTAGGATTATGTCACAATGGTACAGTTGACAGACTCGCAAAGGAAGCCTGCCATCTGCCTCCTCGTGGTGTTGGACGTCCTCTCTCCCTGACATGTTACCTCTCTAGAGTCCGCTCCGCCGCTCTCCTTCCTGCATGGTGATGCAGGGATGCAGAGAGGCCTTTCAGCATCTCCATCACCCATTACAAGTCTGTCTGCCATCACAAATATTCCTACCGTCGTCGAAGCCTCATGGCTCTAAGGCACAATGTAGTCTCTGCTCGTTTGAGGCTTGGCTACCAGCCACCATGGCAGGTTGCTGGGATGCAGGATGAGCCTCCCTTCACTGAGTGTCTCTTGTGTCGAGTGCCTCGTGCTAACACCATAGAGCACTATTGCCTGGCCTGCCCCACTGTCCGACACTTGCTGCCCCGTGGCCTGCCACTTGATGTGGTTTGTCGACACCTGCTAAACCATCAGGTTTTGGAGGAGCTTCTGCATGGTACGCCACCCTCGATTTGGTGGATTTAAGTAGGTCATAATGTAATTATTTGTCTGCGTGCTTGTACTTCATTCTGCTATGTTTTCAAGATATGTGTGTGTGTGAGTGTAGTAATTTGATTCTCATGGATTCTGTCTACTTTTATGTATGGGAGCATGCCTCTTGATTGACGCTAAGGCGCAATTAATTAAAAAAAAAAAAAAATCCCACTACCTCCCCCACACCATGCCCCACCCTTGCTCCTCATCACTACTGCAGCGGAATTTCCCTATGCCTACGACATTAATAATTAGTATGTCACGAGTCAGCGTGACTCGTGACAAGTACAATGTTGTCATGTGTACTGGATTCACTTCCATACATAAAGTATTTTATTATCTTAAATATCAACATATTTAAATCCTGCCCTGCAGCATAACAACTGCAGCCCAGCCTACTCAAGTGCTCGGTATCCACACTTACCTTAAACCCGGCTCCCTGAGTCTAGAGAAAATAGCTATAGTGTACCACAAAATACAACACCCTGCATGTATAGACATACCAAATAAACCCAGTGTAATTCCTTGTGAGTTTGGTACACCCCCAGTTTGGTCCGCCACCCCCATCCCATTACCTATCTATTACTTCACCACCTAACCCCTTCCCTGACACACCTCCAACCCCTAGCCCTACCACTCCCTCCACATCCCCCATTCCTCCTCTTCCTTCTAACGGCACCACAACTAATCCTTACCTACCTGAACCTCCTTCCCCAACTCCTGCTACTACAACCCTCTCTTTTCATCCTGTGTCTTCCCCAACACGAGGAACCTCTCAACTCATTCCTTCCCTCCTTCCTAACGTCATCACACCTAATCCTGACCTACTTGAACCTCCGTCCCCCACGCCTGCTACCACACCTCCCCCCTTTCTTCTTGCTTCCTCCCCTACACCAGAACCCACTCAATCTATTCCTCAGCCCCAACTAGCCACCTACCCACACCTACCGCCATTGAACGGTGTTTATCTAGTCTTCCACAGGAACTGCTACCCATCATCCACATCATACCACGTCCGGCCAGCCCTCTTCGATGTGGCACTCTCTCACCTCGCCCTTCTACACTACCATCACCACGTCAAGAGTGGCGGGATGACGAACCTTTGTAGGTCTCTGATGGCTTCACTTTTCGCTCGGGGCGCATTGTACGACGCCCGATTGATGATGATGTGGTACCGATACGACGACTCCATAAACAAGCAACAAAGCCATCGCACTGATACCACGCCATTGTCAACATCACCGATATTCTTGTCTAAGACCCTTAGTCCGAGAGTGGTGTCCGTGTGGGATCAGGGAAAATCAAGACATATTGGCAGCCAGTATATAAATTACGGAGTAGAGTGTTGCCTAAATCAGGAGCAAAAGGCTAGAATTATTTATGTTCATCTGATCCAGTTTCCTGGCATGTTGTGGAAGAATCAAAGCTCCAATGTACTGTACCAAAGGTTTATAATCCCCTTATGGACTGTATACATTTTGGTCTAATTAAAGATGTAATGTGGAGAATTTCTTTGCTGTCATCGCATTTTGTACAATTTATATTATAATCTGCTCTACTATCGATTTGATAGCCTGTTATTTAAAGCAGATAATTGGCTTGCAGAACCTCGACTGATAACTCTTTATAAAATATAACATGTTCTTTGCTGTACTGTCAGCTGTGTAAAGGCAATTGTTGTGTTTTGATTAATAGGACCTCTAATGAAAACACTTACGATGTTATGTTCCAAAGCAAATCCAAGGGTAGTGTTATTAAGCTACTTCTTCGAGGAATATACATACTCTTCGTACCTCAATTCATGTTACTTTGCAAAGCGAATTTAGCTACAAATCTAAAGAATTAATAACAATAACTAATATAGGTATTAATGATAAAATGACACTCAGTGATCAGTAAAGTTAATTTGGAGGACACGTGCGAGGAGCTGCCAGACTTTGAGTGCAGGCATGTTGAGGATGTGGTGGAGACTCAGAGCACAATTAGGGTAGCGGTGACCACAGTCATCACCACTAATTCCAGTACGTGAAGCTTCCAGGTACATCCAGAACCGATTGTGGGGCTCCTCATCCACAGGGCCATTCTGTGGGCTAGAGAATTAGATGTCACACACTGTACTGATACAAACATAATATACATTCATTAGATGTCCGTCACATTACACAGATTCAAACAAAGATAGATATGATAACCGATTGATTAAACGTCACACTCCATATATACTGTACAAACACAGATGTGGTTTTCCCGTGGTCTGGCTTTTGCTGTGGTCTGGAGAACGAGTGGATTAGATGTCACTCGCAGCACAGATACAAACAAAGATACCGTATGCAATATAATTTACTAATTAGATGCACATATATAAAGACAGACATGGGAACTGAGTGACTGATGTCGTGCTTTACCAATTGTCTTGTTATGTATCAGCAAGACCGTAATGGAGAAATGAAAAAATTAAGACTTGAACTTTACTCATTCCCTATTAAAGGGGGTAGTATAGTGTTGGTAAATCTGGTGCAACTGAGTTCTCCAAATTATTCCAAGCAACATACTGTCATTATTTTCGTCAATCTGGTCCTGTTTCCTGGCGTACTTTGGAGGAATCAAGGCGCTCTATGTACAGTACCAAAAGTATACAACCCCCTTAAGGGGATAGTACACTTTCGGTACATATGAATGCCTTGTTTCCTCTGAAATATACCAGGAAACAGGACCAGATTAACAAAAATAATGGTAATCTGTTGCTTGGTGGTTTGGAGGAATCAGTTGTTCCAATTTAGCAACATTGTATGATCCCATTAACTTGGAGCACCACCTTACTCCCCAGTTTTTTTCATTATGTTCCGACACTAGACATAGGCTTCATCAAGCCCGTTACCGTGGCCCAGGTCAACTGCTACTCACACACACACGTCATGACTTCCGAACTGGTACCCAGCCACAGAGGAAGGGAAGTGAGGGTAATTCCCAAATACTGCAGCTGTTATGGTACCAGCGAGGATGTTTTACGACGTTCGGTGTCCTTATAGTTAGTACATGAAACTCAAATCAGAAGAGTAAATATTCTCAGGCCCTAAACTGAGAGTATTTGATTTCCCGAGTTATAGCTTACGAGTCCAGAATATTAACCACTCAGCCACCTCCCCTACTTGTACACACTAACTTCATTAGCTCTCTAATATACAATTTTATATACATATCACACGATGTCTTACTTGACAACCCTATTTAATCCTACAGTGCTGGCGGTTAGAAATGGCGCGAGATGACGTGAAGTCCGGCGTGCTGCTGTAGTGTACCCTAAAAATACTGTAGGCCCATTTTCTTTGTTAACCATTATCTGCCTGCCCTGTATTGTTATTCTTTTACCATTACATTCCTTCGTCTATGTAATTTCTTTCAGCATTTTCTCTTTACTATATTATGTCATAACATTGTATGTATACTCTTACCAAATTTCATATGTACAAATTATGTATTATAGATTTATTAGCATAAAATACTTTTATCTATGTTAACGTCATGTCTGTCGCAACCTGTACATAAATATTAACATGTTTTGACATTAAACCAATTGGGAACTATTCACTGCATCTCTCTCTCTACCTTGAGCACATTATACAAATTGTAGACAACACTCCCCTGAGAGAGTAAATATGCACTAGTTCCTAAGGTTGAGCAGCTGTAGTGGTGAAAACTGGACAAAGGCCCCTGCACAGGAGTCATCTTTAGTAGCACAACATATAGTTGGTGACTACACGAAACCCTCACCAACACTGCCATATACCCTAATTTCCGTGTGCTACTCTTTGTAGGCTAATATTATATGGGATTGTAGAAAGTAACGATATCTGGCAACTCTACTCTAAGCTTTGTATGGGAAATTTAAACAATATAACGTGATAAAGCTTCCTTACGCTCTCAGTGGGGGGGATACTGCAGCTCCTAATTACCCTAGTTTTTTGTGTGTATTGGTTTACTATTCCCTCCAGTTACTAATTATTATGGGTCCCAAGAAAAGACTCAAAGAACCTGACATTGCAGCTATATGTGCTCTAGCCAAGGATAATAAAACTAACCAAGAAATCTCAGCTAACACAGGATTATCAATAAGAACAGTACAGAGGTGGACAAAAAAATTCCGTGCGGGCGGGAGTGACTCTATCCCACCACCATACAAACCACCAGGGTGTAAACGGAAAGTGACTGAGAGGACTTTGAGAGTTATTGGTAGACAGCTGGAGGTCCAACCTCGCATCACAAGCCGAGAATTAAAGACTAAGAACCCAGATTTGCTGGCTGGAGTGGCTGACAGGACAGTGCGGGATTATTTCAAACGTGACTTGGGTTACAGGTGTTGCCGCGCAGTACATAAACCCTGGGTAACTGTTGTTCATCACAAAAAAAGATTAGCTTTTGCCTCTCAATATCATGACTGGGATATTGATGAGTGGCGAAAGGTGTTGTGGTCGGATGAATCCACTTTTGAAGTTACAGGTAACCAGAAAAATCGAGTGTACCGCCGACGTGATAGTGATTCCCATGACCCCAGATATCTTAACCACACAGTAAAACATCCTGATTCATTGATGGTGTGGCCTGTTTTTCGTACTATGGTGTGGGAAAGTTGGTATTTTTACCTAAGAATGTTCGTATGAATAAAGATAATTACTTTGAACTCATACTTGATGAGCTAGACGAGTGTATGGAGAAATGCTACTCTGATTATTTTATGCAAGATGGTGCTCCTTGCCATACCGCTCATTTAATTACCAATTGGTTTGAATTCTGTGGTATTACTCTCCTAAAACCTTGGCCAGCAAATTCACCAGACTTAAACCCAATCGAAAACTTATGGGCGTATATTAAACGGCAACTAAAGGATCGTGACACATCTTCACTTCCACGCCTTCAAGCAGCCATACAAGATATCTGGGACAATATTAACTTGGAATACCTTCATAATTTGGCTGACTTCCTTCCCAAACGACACAACATGTTAAAAAAGAATCGAGGGTACCCTATCAGTTACTAATTTAGGTGAGTATCCTCATTAAAACTAGTTTCACACAGACCATTTTCCCCTCATCAATAGGAACAGGTTGTTTACATCACCGCGACATTTCTAACCGCCAGCACTGTATACTCACCGAAGCTGTTTCAGGAAGATATCAGAAGCTGGGAAGTAGGTGGTGGGGTCTGAGGCGAGATCACACAGCAGTTTGACCCGACATCCCTCTCTATCAACCTGGACACATATATTGATTACAGTATGACAGCTTGTATTATACAGTAATATCAAGCAGATTAAATACCTCACAATTGCTGATTTAAAAGGTAAGAGAATATAACACTAAATGATGTTAGCTATCGGATTCTCACACCCCGACCCATTGCAGATGAAATAAATGATTAAACTATGATAGTGCCTGTGAATAAAAGTTAATGCGGAAACAATAGTTTAATAATATAGATACGGAATGATTGTCGAAGCCTCATTAAGGGGTAAGACATTTTTGGTACTTTGGAGCGTCTTCATTCCTCCAAAGTAAGCCAGGAAATAGGGCCAGATTAGCTAAATATAAAAGTAGCCCGTTGCCTGGAATAGTTTAATTCGTTTGCTCCGGATTAATCAACACTGTGCTCCCCCTTAGGCGTATGGAAGTGGCATCTCCATCACCCATCATTCTTGAAATGGTGCAGTCAGCCTCGTATCCCCTATTAAGATACAGGGAGGGAGTGAGGGTAGAGGATCTCACTCTCTAACAGTGACCCCACCGGCACCAAAGGCTCATATAGTCTCGGAGCTGGACCTCTTGCCTGTCAGGGGTCCAACAGGACACACCAACTATAATTAGGTATTGTACAGTGTTATATTACCTTTTAGATCCGGTGCAGTTATGAGGTGTCAACATGGTCTCTCCCTAAGAAGTGTTTAATGAGTCTATTAGATTGTTGCATGTATTGAGACAGAGTAGACAAAGTGGAAAGTTTTCCGTAAAAATTATGTGTAGAAATTATGTGTAGCTGCAGTACCTGTTAAGACAGTGCACAGTTTTTATAAACGTAGATAGATAAATACCACCACCAAATGGTTTTCCAAAGGTGAAGTCTATGAATGGAAACAGATAATTAAATATGGGGAGAGATCCAGATCTCAATTTGAACCCAGGAATTGTATTACCTTTGCTACTAGCTTAAAATATGTGCTTCGTGCAGACTTTCAAGTTTATGGCTGAAACATTCATCAAGGATAATGGTGTCCCCAAATTGAATGTGAATTTAATTGCATGACAACCAATTAGAACAAACAGTAGAATTAATATTTTATTTGAATGTCACCTTTGTTATATTAGACGGCCTTGGCCGAGGGGATAGACACCGTCGACATGATGGACACCACTCACATACAGAGACCACAGATGCTGCATGAGATTAAAGCATTCCAGGAATCTGAGCATCACATTTCATGGAGTCAGTTTTAGCTCGGAGAGAATGTTGGTAAAAGAGACATCAAAAATACTGAGAAAGATTAAGTTGAGTGTCATTGAAATGGGATAAATAGTTATTTGGAAGATTACCATGAGTATCAGTGCCTCCAAAACACAGTTCCTTTACCTTTTAACTTCAAAATTACTTTCCCCTCTTCTTCAATGACACTCAATTAACTTAATCTCATATATTCTCTCGATATCCTTGGTATCTCTTTTTCTAATAGTCTCTCTTGGGGAGGTCATGTCATCTCTAGCAAAAACTACCTCATAGAATTGGGCGTGTTGCACAGATTTCATGAATACTTCACTTCCACACAGTTTCTCTCTCTGTACAGGGGTTTCATTTGCTCCCATGGGATAAGATGCTCATGTGTAAGGTGGCTCAACCTCTACAACATTCCTGGAGAAGGTGGAATCAAAGGCCTTTCGTCTCATCACCTCTCCTCCTCTTACTGATTCACTACATCATTTCTCTTCGCAGCAATTTGGATAATTCTCTCTCGTCTATTGCTATTATATGCTAGATATTGCTCTTCAGAAATCTCTTAGTGTATATTTCCTCCCCTCTGGAAAGCATCCAACACATGTGAAACTATTCAGTCTCACACCTTTTCTGTCCTACTCTTTAAGCCAAGAGTTAACCGGCACTCTCAGTACTTTGACTTTCATAAACACAACTGGCCAACTCTGGAAACACTTCCTCCATCCTTCTTTCCTCCTTACTAACATTTATGTTCCTTCAAACGCAATGTGTTTCGGCATCTCCAACGCAACTGGACATGATTTTAGAAATCTCTCACTCGTTTTATCTCACAGGAGAGGACAATAAACGGAATTAAAAACCAACCTTTAATACATAGACATTACTGATACAGTAGCTGCGGATATAATAGTTAATTTTTTTTTTTTTTTTTTTTTTGCGGATGTGGATAATAGAAGGATAATTAACACACACATACACACACACGTATAGCCTCCAACAAAAACACACAAACCACTTTACACCAACAAACCTGAAGGTGGGTGAAGTAGGAGGTGATTTTGTGGAGCTGAGCTGCATAGTGAGGGTCGTCATGAAGGCCAGCTGAAGGTGGCTCGTTCATTTGGTCATTGTCGTCGTCTAGAGTGTTGGAAGATGCTGGCGAGAGGTGGCGTGCCCAGTAGGGGTACTTGACGACTCGGTGGGAGAGAAGGGGTAGTGCCAAGGAGATGGGCACATTGAGCAGGGCAGCTGGACCAGAGTTACCGATAAACCTATTTACTTACTATACTTACTATATAAATCTAAGATCAACGGTAGGTTGAATGACATTTCATTAAGCATTCTTACTCATATATATATTATATAAGTATAATCAAGCTACTAATATGTCTTGGATATCAATTGTATAGTAATATCTTTTTCATATGCTTACCAGTATTCACAAAAAGGGCAAAGTTTGTCCTAGAATTATTCTATAATTTCAAATATTTTAACCATTAATGCACAATGTGGTTATTTAGGAAAGTGATTGTTATACAACTCCTCAACTTGCGGACGTATAAACAGCCTTGAGATGTAATTTAATACCACTAAAATGCGACAACGGCTATGAGTGAGTAGAGATGGGACTGAAAAGGAAGGGGAAGACCTGATCAGAGTACAGGAAAGGGGAAATGGAACGGAGCAGTAATGACTATAGAGGAAACTGTGTGGGTGGAGGGAGAGGAAGAAGGGCTCTCTTTATCCAGAACCCATTACCATAATGTCATTCAGATACACCTAATGACCCGTGGAGAGAGAGAGAGAGAGAGAGAGAGAGAGAGAGAGAGAGCGAAGTCTCCATGTTAAGCTGGGATTAAAATATATAAATAGTTCTGTCGTGATTCGAAACACAGTATCAGGACAGAATTATTAATTAACCCCAGAGTTCACAGTCGACTGCACAAGTCCCGTCGCCACATGGAGTCGTGATTTATGGATATATATACATATGCTTCACAGGCTCGTTAACTGAACAACTAGAACAATTTAACTATTTGCCCAATGGACAATGTAATTCTGTATGGTGATATTTGTTTGATGATTATTAGTCTATATGTTTTCCTTCAATAAGGGCTGAGTGACAGGCCGACTGTACCTACCGAAGTTCTATATATAGAGGAGTCCTGCCATGCATAGTTACCAAGAGTCATTGGTGTCTCCGTGTTGATGTAAATAAACCTCCCCTCCCTTCTTGCATTCTCCCCAAGGGACATGGACAAAACACATCCCATCGCCATCATCAAAAGCAGCACTGCCATTATCTTAAACGATCTCAGTTAGCTGAAAGAGAGAGAAGAAAAATTAAGGCATATGTAAAGTATCACTATTATTATCAATGTAATTTTCACCATCAAACATAGCATGAAAGTGATGTGTATAAATTAAGGTATCGTCAGTAGTGTGGCAGAAAAGCGGCATCTCGTACTATACATATTAGAACGACTTAGGGGTAGTATTTCATTCCCCTTTCATGTTCTTAGAAGGCTATATAGTTTACAGAGTATAGGAACTTGTTGGATAGGACAGAAGGACTTAGGGGTAGTATTTCATTCCCCTTTAACTTCTCCTTTCTTTCGCCTCAATCAAAGCTTCTTAAAGGATAACATAAATCATAAGTAATTATTAAACAAACACATTACTTCAACACAGAATTACAATATCCAGGGGACAAATTAATAAAATTCTTTGGTTTTTCAATTTACGAGTTTGTGAAATTTTTATATCCGTATTATATACTACACATTATATGATTTGGCAGATGTGACTTCACTTTTCCCGCCGACTGTACACTCACAATCCATAATCCCTAGCCCTAGGTCAAGGGAATATACCCTTGACCTTGCCCTATAGTCCATCTGAGTCAATGCGCCCGAGATGAAAAGGCGAATGGAGTGAATGAGTAGAGTGAATGAATACCGGGAGTGGGGAGATGAAAAGGCGAATGGAGTGAATGAGTAGAGTGAATGAATACCGGGAGTGGGGAGATGAAAAGGCGAATGGAGTGAGTGACATTAGGGTGGGAGGGAAGCGACAAAGTTGTCATTGACTAGTTAATTAAGAACCTTCACTACAACTCAGTATCCTTTGGTAACCAATAACACAGAGTAATGAAAAAATGTCTTGACTAATGCCAAGTAACAAAATTGGCTTTTAACTTTTTTCGACACTGAGTAGCGGGTAGAAGGTTATATTTTTTATCATGGTAATATATTTATTGTGGTAGGACTCTTGATAGGAGTCTTGCAGACTCCAGCCATTCCATTTTACTTCTTCAACAACTGTCCTTTCTCTCCTTCCGTTTCCTTCATGGTTACTGTTCCTCCTCTCTATCTCTATCCATATCTTCACTCACGTTGCTCATACATTCATCCCCAACCACTATCATTTTTCCTTCCCGTCTCTCCCTCCCACCATTGAATGCTTCGATTGAAACTTTCAGTGTATGGTGTGATAGTTCTATCTGAGTCAGAAGTGACAACACTCCACCAGCCCCTCCAGAACCTTCCCCCATCTATTCCTCTCTCCCTCACTTCACGGTTCACCCCTCCATAACTCGTCAGGTAGAAATGACCCCATGATGAGTGTACTCGTGTCTACATCTCATCAGCTCGCGACTTGTTTTTATCTCGACAAATCTTCATATTCGTTTCGATCCTCCAGACCAATAAACCCCATGATAAAGATTCATAATATGAACGACAGTGTTGCCAAGTGCAAAAGGCTTACTACCCTCACATTTCTAAGCTACTTGTCCTCCACCCATTCGTCGGCAACTGTTCACTCTCCCAAAAAACTATCGGCATTAAAGTGAGTGAACGAAAACTACAATAACCGTAAGATTTTGGTATATTGCCAGGAAACCTGACAGAATGTTGGTATACCTGTTAATCAGGTGCCAGATATGCATTTCTCAAAGTTCAACGTTTTTGATGTGGTATAGTATATTTTCTTATTAGTTATTGATAAGGTCAAATGAAATCAATAAAAAATAATTTCTCTAGATTATTATTAAATTGCAACATATAATATGCAAATGCCACACCCACGAAAAAAGAAATTCAGGAAATCATACATACGTGAGAATCATGCTCGTTAGTTTTCAAATAGCAAATAAAGCTTAAATTCTATTTGACAGCACCTCGATACCGTTCAACCCACAGCCAGGAGTACCAACCCTCCACATGAGACTCGTAAATGTAGTTTCGTTCGTTTCCCAGCACCATCTAGCCAGTAATGCCGATAGTTTTTTGGGAGAGTGTAAAGTCATGGTCTAATGTACTGCAACATCTTCCAATGAGATGGCTTCGAAAAATGATCCGAAACTATAGCTGTTGGTGTGTGCAATTTTGGTTCATAAAATTAACTCAAATAGCTCGCTTTTATTCACCAGGTTGCAGTACATTAGACCATGACTTTACATGCTATCAAAAGTGTCAGTTTACATTTGTCAGAACTGAGAATTTCACAAACCCGATCTCACCTTAAAGGGGATAATATACATTGGAGTGCCTTGATTCCTTCAAAGTATATCGAGAATCAAAACCAATGAATAAATATAATGGTACCTGTTGGTTGAAATAGTTTGAAGGAATCAGTTGATCCAAACTTACCACCACCATCAACAACAACACAGTACTTTTAAAACCCCGTAATCCAGAGGAGCGTCCTCCCTAGCACTCTCTGTCGACCCAACTCACTGACTAACTCACCTTACATTAGCCTTTCATACAATCTCTTATCTGTTAATTACTTCCTCTCTCTCTCTCTCTCTCTCTCTCTCTCTCTCTCTCTCTCTCTCTCATATTATATTGGCTCACGCATGAATAAAGGGATTGTATAATTTTGGTAGTACAATACTATGCGTTTCAGCGCCGGTCAGACTCTGTTTTTCGCAAATATCTCCTAAATGAATCTTTGTATAAGTATAATATTTCAGCACACTACCTTTAACATCCGGGAGTAATTTATGGCTGACATACCATATTACTATATGTGTTATGTTAGGAGTTTACTGAGTGATATTAAGCCTAATCCAGTCATCATATCTAAGGCGTTATAGAGAATCGGACGAGTGTGGGGTACTCGTGTAACCCTTCCACCAACACCCAGAACACCCCCCACACCACTCCTTCCTTCCCTACCCCACACTTTCCTTCGAATGCGTCAATATGACTGGCCAGCTTTGTGATATTTTTCACGAGTAAACTCCTCGCATAACATATATAGTAATATGGTATGTCAGCCATAAATTAGGCCCGGATATTAAATGTAGTGTGCAGAAATATTATACTTATACAACGATTCATTTAGGAGATATTCACGAAAAACAGCGTCTGTCCGGCGCTGAAACGAATAGTAGATTCCTCTAAAGCAGTGGTTCCCAAACTTTTTCTGGTTGTTACCCACTTTTCATACATGATCCTTGTCCATGGCTCCCCCACCCCCACAAAACTGAATAATATGAACATCCTTGCTGATACGTAAGATTCAAGACCAGGTTATCATACAGAATACACAGCTTAGGAAGCCTTAGATTAGAATTATGTTGAGTTAAAATGATCTTGCTTCCCTAATACATCCCCATGTCTTGTTTTATGTCAAGAACACAGAATCATATAAAAAAGGACGTATTACTCATGTGTCTGGCAAACAAGGCATTGCACAATCCTGTACTGAACCTGTAAGTTCCCTCCACTGGCTACCTACTCGCTAAACTCATTTGGTTTTATTTATGCATAGCCTCAGATTATGGCCCCCTACATTCTTCTATATGGCCCCCCAGGGGGCCATGGCCCCCAGTTTGGGAACCATTGCTCTAAAGTATGCAAAGAAGTAGGAACAACTTAACAAAAATAATGAAATGTTGTTGCTTGGAATCCATAGAAAGAATCAGTTGCTCTAGATTTACCAAAACCCATAACTAGGCTGCTTTTACCTTGTAACGAGGCGAACACTCAAACTCGCATCCTGCACCGCAGTTGTCTGCCACATCTGGGCACGCTACTTGCGAGCGCAGTCCAGCCTGAGGGCCGCTGGCCTTATAAGCGGGCCTCTGGGTCGAGCCAGGCCAGTGATGGGGGTGGGGGGTACCCGGAGGAAACGGAGTCTACATCCAGCTATGGCCCAGACAACACCTACTGTCGACCACACCACTTCCCCTGCCGACCGTCTTGTTGGCAAGGTGAAGTGGTTTAACCATTTATTTGAAGGGCTATCTATATCTATGGCTTCATAACCTCTGATGAGCGAAACTACTTCGTCCACAGGAAGTGCATCTTTCTCTCTGCTGCCACCACCTCATCACCATCACTGGGGGACGGAGAGGTGTCCTTCACTGTGGAGGAAAGGAGGAAGGGCGTGGAGGCTACCAACGTAGTGGGAGGAAGACAGATTGATTAATTGATTGATTTATTGATGCAACTAGGCATCTGGCCGCGCAACAGCTAGGGTCATATACCGCCCAGCACAAAATTGTTATCCTCAACTAACAAAATCATAAACTCCCAAAAGGGACAGGCATCATGACTAAATTACTCACAAACTAAAAACACACACCATTACTAAAAGAACGCGTCAACTTAACTAAAATATGAAAAAAGAATCAAGACTAAATAATATCAAACTATCTAAAAACCATAAATATAATAAAATCAAAATTTATGGAGGAGGCCAGCCTCCTCCACATAGGAGAGGGTGTTCCTTCCCACACTACAAGCCTCCTCGCCGAGCACCCTGGAGAGACTGTAAGAACCGTCACCCACCCGGTACTCGGAGAGGTGCCTACGACACAGGTCCCCAAAACTGGGACACTCAATAATAATATGCCGCACTGTCAAAGGGACCAGACAATCATCACAGTAGGGAGGGTGAGCCCTCTCCATTAAAAAGCCATGAGTCAATAATGTGTGGCCAATGCGAAGACGGACAAGAGCCATTTCCCACCGGCAGGACAGGCCGCTGTAGCTCCACAAACCAAGGCGTTGGCGGATGTCTCGGAGCTTGTTAGCCCCGACTGAGTCCCATCTGTCCTGCCAACAGGCACGAACGGCAGCATCTATATAGGGTCGAAGGTCCACTGCAGGGACAGGATGACGCCCGGCAGGAGGTCGAGAACTGGAGACCGCAGCCTTAGCCAGGGCATCAGCCCGCTCATTGCCATCGACACCCACATGGGCCGGGACCCACCAGAAAGTGACTTTGCGGCCACGACGACCCAGGAGGACGAGCCACTCAAGGATGGCCAACACCAGGGGATGGGGAGAGTTAAAATTGCACAAGGCCTGCAAGGCACTACAAGAATCACTATAAATAGTAAAAGAAGGCTGAGGGAGAGTAAAAATCACTTGGATGGCATATAAAATGGCCGAGAGCTCAGCAGTGAAAATTGACATGACAGAAGGAAGCCTACCAACATGGCAAAAGTCAGGAAAGACAACTCCAGCATCAGACTTTGACCCATCTGTGTACACAGGGAGGGACTTCCTGTGAATGAAGGCATGTTCTAAAAACAGGGAACGAGCCACTGGAGAAAGAAGAGATTCCTTTTTGTATGTAAAACAAATGCAGGGGAAAATTTCTGGAAGAACCCATGGAGCCACCCTAGGGACCCGCACGGGACGAATCTGGAAATCTTCAATTCCCATCTCCTCTATAGCCTTCCTGACCCGGAAGCCAAAGGGCCATGGTGTACGAGAATGTGAAAGGTAGTAATTAGACATGATATCAGATGACACCGCCAAGCAAGGAAGGGAGTCGGGAAATCAATGTAATCGATGCGAACAATGAACCAACAAGGACTGGCGATGGAGATCAAGAGGTGGTTCGTTAGCGTCCACCAGGAGACTGGGGATTGGTGATGACCTGAATGCTCCAGTTGCCAGACGTATCCCAGCATGATGAACAGGGTCTAAAACTCTGAGACGGACATCTGTGGCAGAGGAGTACACTTCACACCCATAGTCGAGTTTTGACCTAATAAGAACACGGTATATTGAAAAGGAAACCCCAAAAGCGAGTCTCCTCAACACAGCGTATTCGATGACCATATATGAATAAGTCAAGATCAGGGTGGACACCTCAGATGCAGCAGAAGTGCATAGCAACAGTCTTGGCAGGAGAAAATCGAAACCCATGAGAATCAGTCCAACGTGACACTCTGTCAAGGGCAAGCTGCAAGAGCCGCTCCGCCACTGACATACGGGAGGCAGCAAACTAGACTGCTAGGTTGTCAACGTACATGGAGTTGGCTATACCGTCCAGAAGGGATGAGGCAATGGCATTAATTGCTACTGCAAACAATGTGACACTGAGGACACTTCCCTGGGGGACATACTCCTCCTGTGCATCAGATGCTGAGAGAGCTGTACCAACCCTTACAGAAAAACTGCGACCACTAAGGAACTCTTTAAGAAAGCATGGAAGGCGAACTCGCAGGCCATATACATGGAGCTGCTGCAGGATGCCATATTGCCATGTAGTGTCATATGCTTTCTCTAAATCAAAGAATACACAGACAAGGTGTTGATGTCGTGCAAAGGCCTCACATGCAGCAGCTTCCAACTTGACCAGAGCATCTGTAATGGAACGATGTTTACGAAAACCCTACTGGGACGGAGACAGAAAATCACCCCGTTCCGAAAATTATACCAGTCTGACATTCACCATCTTCTCAAATAGTTTACATAGACACGAGGTCAAGGCAATTGGTCGGTAATTGAGGGCAACACTAGAGTCCTTGCCAAGCTTGGGGAAAGGAAGGAAGTTAGCAACCCTCCACCCAGAAGGGAAGACACCCTCCACCCAGATTCTTTTATATAAAGCTAAGAGAAATGAGATTGCCTCCTCACCCAAGTGTCGCAATATTGCATATGGGATGTTGTCTGGCCCAGGAGAAGTGTCCCCACAGAGAGAGAGAGCAGAATGCAGGTCTCTCAGTGTAACGACCAATACCGTCCTAACCCTTTTAACCCCTCCGCGACGGGATAACTATGAATAGCCAATCTGTCAGACCGGGGGCTAGTCTTACTATCCCTACCGCCTGTCTGGGCGATTTTGGCCGATTTTTCCAAAATCGCTCTATTCCACTTACTCTGTACATCTAAACTACGATACTGAACAACTTAAATTTGGTCTTGTTAGCACCATCAACACTTCCTCTTTCCAATAAAACCAACCCCAACTCTCCGTTGCCAAGAAATTAAGTGAGGAATGAAGGGTAATTTCTCGGGCGGAGCGCGGTTGCGTTCGTGTACGTGTAGGTGGCTCTGACGACAACTGAACGCGGCCCGCGCGGGTGGCGGTCAGTGGTGTAAGTAATTATGACGCAATACAGAATCGGACACGCACGAGAAATCTAATCCACATCCATCCGTGTTCACAGTCAGTAACACACTGACTGACGATGGTGATTTGTAGGGCTGGTGGTGAAGTATAGCCAAGTAAAAAAAAACCCGCCAAATTGGGCTCGCAAATGTCGACATTGGCAATAGCGGTGCATCATCCCGCCCGGTCACCACTTGGGACTGGCGTACAACACTACCCGGGCGCTCCCAAGGGAGTGACCATCACCGCAATCTGGATCATAGGGGTTAAAAAACACCGTTGTAAATAAAAATAAGTGAATTGAAATAAAATTAAGGGTAGCTCGACGCTATGACACTCCCTTGGGTCAGATCGGCACTGTCGCTAGCACAGACAAATAAAAGAAAAGGTTCTCGTGGTCGTCATCGAGTCCCAGTATCAGTCAACAAATATGCCAGGTGGATGGGGAATGAAGAGTCTTATTACCAGTTAATATCTTTAATTATTACTTACTAGTTAATTACAGAAATTTACTATTGATATACACATTGAAAAAAATATACTGATGATACTGAACTATAAATTTTTCTAATCTACCTTCTTTTACAATCCTTTCCCAATTACTTAATTTGACAGAGCAAAATAATTACAAAACAATTAATTACAAGAAGAAAAGAAAAATATTTATTTAAAGTTAATTATTTCAACCCACTGACTACTAAAATAAAAAATATATATATATATAGGGTCTAACACTACTGTATTCCCTAACCTATAGAAATAAATAAGAATAATTGTTTATGACCCTGGAGACATTACAGCTGGGAACCGTTAAATACTCTCATAAAAGATGTCAGAGGTGGACATTGTTATCAAAGGCAGAAAGAGGAGGAATGATACGACAACTCTGTATGTGGGGGAAGATGAAGATACTTCTCAACATCAGTCAGATATCATTGTTTTCTTCAGTCTTAACTTCATAAGTGAGTGTTATATTTTATTAAGCATATTTTTAATTATATACTATTATAATTGTGCATTTCACATTATGTTATGTTGATATTGGAATTTCTTGGAATTTTTGGTGCGGCAATCTTGGGTATTCAGTAATCTTCCACTGGCAACAGTGGTAGTATGTATCTCTTGCATCTGACTCTAAGGGGAGAGAAAGAAAACGTTTTCCTATGTATGTCATGACTTGTGACGTCATTATTTGTTCCTGGTTCTCAGCCACCATTAATGTTTAGGTCAGCTGTTTTAAGACATCATGTGAGCTACTTAGAGTGTATGAGTCACTCTATGTAAGTAAGTATGTAAGTATTACATGTAGATTATATGTAGTTACTATATGTAGTTTAACCGGTACACAAGTACGAAAATTTAAATAAAATGCTGCAATGAAATTCAAAGCTCATTAGAAAATGTAATACAGGAGTATTAATATAATGTAGAGTATAACTATATATAGTCCACGAATTTCTTCATTATGTCATTACCAAGCTCTAGGTGCTTCGTGCTTGGCAAAGATTTCTGGCTGTTGATTGGTCGGCTTCGTTATTAAGACTAGCACGAATACAAATCAGAAATGTACGAAGGGGCCTTAATTAATAAATTAATTATCAAGTTCCGGCTTAATTCATCAATTACGATGCCTAAATTATATTCATTCATAGTTCATACAATTTGAATAGGGTAATATGTAATTACTGTATAAAGTATATTATTGTATGGACATTAATAACAAGCTAATATTCAAAATTAATTTTACCCCGTTAATGCAAATACAAAAAACTTTTGCCAGCCAATACGTTTTTTTTTTTTTTTTAATACAGCCCCAAAACTCGGGGGAACGTTGCCGCTTAAGGCCATGAAGTTAATTGATACATGGTGGGATATTAATATGAGTAAATATATTATGTAAAGAATTGCAGTAATATCATTAAAGAGAACAGAGACAACATTGTTAATAATATGACATATCAATAATAAACATATTGTACAGCGGGCGAGAAAACATCCGCGCATCACACACACACCCAGCCCCACGACACCCACCCAGCCCCAAGACACCCACTGACACGAGCCCCTGAACACTGTAGTTCCCAAGGTCTAATAAGTATTATTAGACCTTGGTAGTTCCCATCAGGTCAGGCGAAGCGACATCGCTCCCGCCGCCCACTGTACATTAACATATAGCCTGTATACACATAAGCACACATACAACCACATTCACATGCTCATACGCACAAATACACACATATAGACATATACAAACAAGTAAAAAAATGCAGTGAGAGAAATAATGTTGCAAAAAAAAGTTACTTAGTAAATAATAAAGATTATGCGACAATGGTGTCACCACGGTATTATTAAGGACTAGAGAGGTAGGCGCATGAGAGCCTTAAAATCATTGCCCAAGTGGGAAGTCTTCTCAAACGCTCAAAACATAGATGGGTTGTGACGTCACTTAGTAAAGCTACTATCTCTGCTCTCAGTAGTCTCTCTCCCTAATAAATGATAAATTAGTAATTATAAGACATCCTTCTCGCCATTAGTAGGTAGGAGTTTAAGATATATAGGGACTTATCATTTATGTTCAACATTTCATACCGACACATTGAACTCGTAAGGAAATATTAGGGACAATGTCAGCTAACAGATGTGGATTGTAGCGGCAACCTACATGACATTGCATACCACTGAACATATTCCAGGTTGGATACAAGAAGTTCATATGTAATGTAATATAATAGGATAGACACACGAACACTAACACTAACGACATACTAACAACACATTAACAACACTAACACTGACACCAATAAACCTTACACAAACCACCCAACCTTGTTTGCCATTGACCCTCAAAGTAAAGATGACAGACATCTTCACTAAATGTAACCTCGTGTTATAAATGGTGACCCCGGAGTGACCAATGGCAAACAACCCGTTAGATCTAGTCATCAGATCCCAGCCGAACAACGCATCTAAACTACGATGCTGCCAAGTAATCAGACCACATCTTCACTACCCACAACACATCTTCACTACTCACTATACATCTTCACTACCCACCACACTCTGGTGAGGAAGATGTGATGGTGCAACAACATTTTTTGGCCACACAGTGTCTTCAGCAGACATCACCACTTCAGCCAAAGTGTGAAACAATCCAGCAGTTGCCAAAGCCAAGTACCCCGCACAAGCTGAAAGAGATCCCAGGGATGATGAAATTCTGCAACCGTGTTATCCCAAACTGCTCACAAACGCGCCCGCGCAAGCCTTGGGTGCCGATTTCTTGACAAACTTCGACCCTGTTGTCGACATTAGAAATCGTAAGCCCAGGAGTCATTGACTTCCATTGGCACAGCGACCAGATGCGCACGCAAATGCCCGCGCACACGCACGCACACACAAAAGTGCACACGAGCCTGGGGAAAAACAGCACGCGCACACACACACACCTGCGGACACACAAGCACGCTTGCGCACACACGCCTGCGGACACACACGCACGCTCGCGCACATGCACAAGCGCATGCACTAGCCATTTTGGGCACCGATTTTTTGACAAACTTCGACCTTGCTGTCGTCATTAAAAATCGTAAGCTCAGGGACTGGATAAGTTCCACTGGCACTGTAGCAACACACGCAAGTGAACACTCACCAGCTTTCCCGCTACACTCTACTCTACGACTTCGACCACTACAACAACAACACCTACGCCTACAACTCCATGCTACTCATATGTTCTACAACTTCTCCACAACGCGAGCGAATGCCGTAAGAAGACTGTATCGTTCCTCCTTCCTCGTCACTAAGGAGGGGAGTATTGTAGCGGCAACCTACATGACATTGCATACCACTGAACATATTCCAGGTTGGATACAAGAAGTTCATATGTAATGTAATATAATAGGATAGACACACGAACACTAACACTAACGACATACTAACAACACATTAACAACACTAACACTGACACCAATAAATCTTACACAAACCACCCAACCTTGTTTGCCATTGACCCTCAAAGTGAAGATGACAGACATCTTCACTACATGAAACCTCGTGTTATAGGGTCACGGACTGTGGTAGTGGATTCGTCAACCTTAAGGCCTCTATAGACTATCATCCATGCCTGTGCAATCATTTAAATTTACCACACACTAGCAAGAAGACTGAGCAGTCACCACACATTATCATGCATCATTGTACAAGCGTGTGATTGGTGAAAAGCTTGTTGGATATGGTTCAGTCATTTGTACATACCATCAATCACACTAACACACGACGTTTATGCCTGCACAACCACCCATTTTATGCAGGTATAATTAAGAGTCTATGGAGACCTTTATGATAATACAGTAATTAATGTTGTTATATTGCTATCAGCCCAGGGTTCTGCTGGAATACACGGCGGATACACTCGAAAGGAGTCTGCAAAGTTTAAAAAATAATTTATTTATTACCATTATTTTTCTGTTGATCTAATTTTTATTATATCATAAATTTTGGGTAGGTTCATAGTATTTCCTCTTCTAGATTTTTACATCAAAATCTAAAATTATTAATGATCTCCCTAACTATATATATATATATATATAACTTTTACTTCATACCGACACCCATTTGGGTATAGGCTAGGCTACTATATCATGTTCCATCCTCTGCTAGTGACCAAACCACCTCTAAGTATTTCTTTTAATACAAAATTTTGTAGCCTTCTCCACCCCATTCCCAAGTTATTATGGCATTTCATGTTCATGAAGACCAATATCCTGGTGTTATGATAGTGGCAGATATTGATCAGGCACTGTGTCTTATTTTAAATTAATCACATATCGTGGCATTTCACAACCCAAAAGTTCTACTCTTAAATTGCATAATTTTTAGGCAGCACTGAAATGTCTTTGGCAAATGACGGCAGTTTTATTATTGACTTAATCAAACCGACAGCAGTTATGGAGCCAGGCTTTCGCAAGGTTTGTATTTTTGGGGAATATATGATATTTTAGATTGTTGTTCTTGGCAGATGTGCAGCCATATACTGCACAGACTCTTGGTTTCCCCATAACAAGTAAGTTAGAAGCACAAATGAGTCAATATATAAATAAATTAAGGCGAAAACACAGAGGGATCACATCTACCACACCAGAACCGAGGATGTTTACTTGACTACGTGACGTCACAACAGGGCTGACCAAGCCCGTGGTTCCAATAATATTCGCCATGCGCATACCTCTCTATAGTCATTATACCGTGGGTGTCACGGATCCAGCCCAATTGGTAACGCTGTACCATGTACATTGGAAACCCTGTAGTTGTGTTTGGCTACACTTTCATAACTTCCCTGGCTGGCGCAGAATGTGTGCTAATGTTAACTGTAAATTCCTTTGTAGACAAATAGTATTGTCAGGCTATGATTAATATATGTTGTTTAATTCTATTCAAGCAAGGTATATTCTGTACTAAGCTATATTAGCCTGAAATGGTTATATTGTTAGACCGAGAGTTTTCCCCTAGGTTGGTGGTTGAGCCCATGGAGGTATAATCTAAGAGGAGACGGCATAACGTCACAGAGGTGAAGCCAATTTTCTATTGGTCGGCTGTCCTCCCTACCCCCCATTGACTCAAAACATTGGACAGCTGATCATGTCGGACCATCAATTTCACCAACATTCTTTGCCATTTTTTAAGATAATGCTGGCGTGTTCAGCATATGGGTGTACCCAGAGAGACAGGAGTCTTTCTACTACATTTCATATGTATGTTAAGAAAGTCATATAGAAAAATATACGACAGAAATTGACAAATCAACGAAGTGAATTTCATCACCTGCCTCGCACACCGCGACACGTACCCATGTCCTGTAGAATATTAATACTGTACACACAAAAACTGTAAAGCCAAGGCTATTATAGTGTTGTGATATTAACTATTAATGTATAACCTGACGTATATATAGCATTGACAGGGTTATAAAAGATAAACTGGCTCCATGGGGGGACCTATTTGTGCCTAAGTTAGGGTTGGCCTGAAGGATAACTCGAGTGTTGAGAGATTGTATTATGAATGTTTTAGCATATTTCATAATGTTTTAAAGATATTTAATTTATAATTGTGTTTACTATGTAGACTATTTGGTTGTTGAGAATTTAGGTGTAAGTTAAAAAAAAACGTAGTCTAAGTTAAGCCAATGTGCGGAAAGAGTTTTTATAATTGTGAAATTACTGCCTGGGACTGATGAGTAAAATTAATGTTTCTGTGTAAATCAGAGTGAAGTGAAACTGAGGAAGTGATGACACACTTTATGCAGTAACATGCAGCCATCATGGTAAGATTCCATGTGGGCTTATAAGTGGTAAAATGTGTTTGATACAAGACAACACACCTGAGTGTCAACTCAATTACATGACACATCTCTTCACTACACATCACATATCTCCAGTAGGCCTACCATATACACATCTTCACTACCCTATTCACATGTTCAGTACAATATATAATTCTTCACTACACATACATCTCCATTACCTTAATTATACACATAATCACAACACACCACATCTTCACTACCCTATACATATCTTCACTACATTATACACATCTTCACTACACTATGTAGGCTACATTTTCACTGCAGATCACACATCTTCACAGCACATACACACATCTTCACTACAATATACACATCTTCACTTAAATATACACATCTTACTGTACAAGGCCTTCCACACATGAAGCTGGTAGGCCTATGGTTCGTTACTTGTGAGGTGCTTGGCTACAACGAAAGGAAATTTAGGTGAAAAAAAATGTAGTTTGTTGACAGGCAGACAGTAAAATATTTATACTATCTGCTTGTCAACAAACCATAACTTTTGCTCACTTTCCTTCCTGTTGTAGGTATCTCGCAAGTAGCGAGGCATACCAGATTCACGTGTGGTCATCTGTACTTGTTGTTATTTCTCTGTAATGTTATAATACGGTCTGTGGGTTGGTGTGTAAGCTATCACCTTCTCTTTTACTATACTTTTCTATAAAATAAACTATTCATTCATTAATCAATTCATTCTTTCATTCATACTCCTAGGAAAAGTTTGCGAGAAGAGGTAATGCTCTAGCTGGAAACAGCGATATTTAATGGGTTTAAGTACTTTAGATAATATACAGAATTGGATAATTGTATATGGAACAAATTCAAGTCTCTTTCTGGCAATGATTATAGGATATATGAGAAAATAAAACCATAATAAAATTATAATGGGAGTAAAGCGGGCGAGGCAATGCTTTGAGTCAATGGGGGGTAGGGTAATAGGCTCCGCCCCTTGCTTCACTTTGGGTGTACAGGACGAGCGGCTCATGCCGCCTCCTCTTAGATTATACCTTCATGGTTGAGCCACACCCTTTTGTCTCCCCGTTGCTCTCTCTCACTCTGTTGAAGCTGGTCCAGCAGCCTTAAGGCAACACCTCTACCCCCAGATCTTCTGTTGTGTTCCCTTTGAAATGCACCTCGTGGTGCATGAAGGTTTTGTGTGTCCTTTGTTAGGAGGCCATAGTCCAGCAGGACTATAGGCCTATTAGGAATATGTATACTGTGTTGTGTCCCGTTGTTCATCTGTACATTAAATATGTAAATAATGTAAGTATGTGTGTAATAGAGTTTTTATTATTCCTCTCCAGACTCTAACCATAACATTTTAACCTCATGCCCACTTATTCCCTCATACTAATGGCTGCTCACTGGACTTTTAAGTAATTAATATTAGATTTCATTATTCCTTTTCTGGGTTACAGAGGGTATATAGCTCAGGGCAAGGGCTAACCAGGGTTGGAAGTGATAATGGTCAGCCCAAAACCGAGGGAATTATATTCCCCCGGCTTTGGAATAGCCTAACATTGTGTCCAGGTTAAATGTGAACATTATAAATTGACATTGCTAGGTACTGAGAAATTCAGGATATATATTGAGAATATTTTCTAAGACATCAGGCTGGTTAATTAAATTTCTCGATTCATTAGGTGAGAGAGTCTAAAATGGTCAATTAATAACAGGAGAGAGGTTGACTTCAGCGAGCATACTGACTATTCGAGTTAATTTGGGGCAGTGAAAGATGATTCGCAGAACTTCATTTTGAGTTTTTTCTAGGGGTTTGAGCAAGGTCGGAGGGAGGAGAAACAAATGAAGAGCATGATAATCTAGAAGAGGTCCTACATACATTATATAAAATGACCGAGCTATGGGAATAATGACGCCTCTTGGGTCTGATATACCGTAGCTGGGAAATGTATGCTGAGGGGTTACTGAGTAAGGAGATAGGAATTCCAAGGTAAATGTAATCTTGGACAACATCAAGTTTGTTGCCAAGCAGGTGTACTGTAGGTTCTTACGAGCAAGTTTGGTTGAGGGAGAGCGAGCAAGAAGCTTAGTTTTGGTAGGGATTTTGATGAGTCCACAGGATGTGGCGGCACCAGCAAAGTTACGAAGGAGACGTTGGAGTGTGATAGGATTGTGAGCGCTGATGAAAATATCATCAGCATAGCTGACCATGAGAAACGATGGTGAGGAGGGACCCAGAAGGCGAAAAAGTCTGTGCATGAAAATGTTGAAGATAAATGGACTAAGTTCTACGCCTTGTGGAGTACCTAAGTTAAATGGTAGATAGTCACTGACAGGTCAACAAAATATAACACGAGAGGTTCTATTAGAGAGGTAACTCTTAATCCACTGAAACAATAGTCGTGAGACTCCTAATGATGCAAGTTCATCCAGTATCATATCTAGGTTGGCCACAATAAAGGCTGCTTTAAAATCAACGAGAGCTGTACATGAAGATGACTTCAAATGAGAGAAAAGTTCAGCAAAACAGTGGTGTGAGCTACCACCTGGGAGAAACCCAAAGAGGTTTGGAGATAGCTGATCTTCAATGAGGTAACGGAGACGAGTAAGTAAGATCCTCTCCATCAATGTACACACATATGAAGTAAGAGATATAGGACAGAAGTCAGTAGAGTTGGGTTTAGAGATGGAGATAATGGTATTACGTGTTCAGGCTGCTGGTAAATTACCGTCTGAGAGACTCATACAGAATAAAGTAAGTAAGGGGTTACCAGGGACCTGGGCAATGAATGAGACGTAGGTGATTCCATCATCACCAGGAGCGGTTGCCTTACCCCTCGCATGGGCAAGGCACAACTCCTCCTCTGTGATGACATAATCATCATCCAGGGTTGGATGGGATTCTGCCCTCATTGTTAAAACGAACTAGCCTCGCTGACTGACCTAAAGGAAGTTTGGCTCGAGTAGATGAGAGGAGAAAATTTAGCTTGGACTGAGCTGACCACTTCTGGGCAAGATCTTTAGAATATTCAACAGGATTATGATGCAAGGGAGGAGGTGGTGGGTCACTAGATTTGACAATTCTATTTATAAACCTTCATACTTCTGAGCGAGGGATGTGAGCATTTACCCTCTGGAGAAAATCTGTCCAGTGCTTTTGTTTAAACATCCTTGTTCAGATCAAGGAGGTCCCTGGCAGCGTTGAGGAAATTGAAAAGGGTGTCAGCAGTGCGTTCATAATGGTAAACAGCCGCAGCACGTGCAATCAAGGTAAATAAAGCTGTGTAGCAGCTTGGTGTAGAACTAGAGACAAACTAAAAATGTTGTTTGTAATGTACAGTAATGGTCTTGATTTTTTTTAACAGAGTGAGCTACTGTACTTGTGTCAAGAGGTAATGCTTCCTGCTTCTATTTGCAATTTTGAGTCGGTGAAAAATATGGATTTCATTGATTATTAGCTTCAATAAAATTAAACATAAGGCAGATATAGCCATATAGTTCAAAAGAAGTTCTGAAACTCTACTTTCTTATTTTTCACATCAGAATATAATTTTTGTAATGATATGTTAACTATTGGAAAGTACTGCTCCTCATTCATTTACTCCAGTTTGGTTTCCAGTTCTCTGCTGTTGGAGTACCCAGTATCCAAACATCACACACACGGATATCAGACCTCTGACTCTCTGTGACAAAAAAATATTGTCCAGTGACTGATGTGGGTGGTTTCAGGAATATTTCCCCAAGACTTGTGGGTGTGAAGGAAGTCACAAAGAAGGGATTGTTGGCAGCAGTAGTGTCATTACCCAGACGAAACTCTGATGCAGGATCTAAGAGCTTATATCCGTGAATCCTGACCTCGCTTACGATCTTAGGTGTCCCTAAGTCAACTCTCCACCAGGGTATATCATCAACGTTGCCCTCATAGCAAGAATTGGGATTATCACAAGAATAACTTACGCTAACAGGATTTGAATCAGTAAAATTTTTAAAAATGGAAGGTGAAGCTGTGGGGGCATGATGAGCGAGGTCATTGGATTTCGGGTGTATTGACCAGCAACGACTGAACTCATAGGCTGCACCATCACCTATACCATCCCAATCACTGGTCACCGTGGCCCTGAACATCTCGCACTGTGTACCTGCTGGGGAAAAGAGGAGTTAATAGTGTTTGAAGATTATGATAATACATTGCAGCCTCAACTATAACTCGATACAATGATAGCAATTATTAGCTCCGGCCTCAGCCGAGAGCTCAAGGTCTTATCGTAATTATTGTTGTTGTTCTTGGGGCGACAACTTCTAAAATGGTTCAACTGACTCACTCACTGACTCACTCTCTCACTCACTCTCTTCCTCCCATCCATTTTCTTTTACCGACATTGAATCATATATCCGAGGGGTTCACCCTCAATAAAAAGGGTTCATTTTCAAAATTTCAATATAACCATATGAATACGAAAATCCAGATAAAACATAATTAATATTTTTGAGACCTTTACATATGGATATTTTATTATTTCACTTGAATCATTAAGAGCCGGAGCTTTTGAAGGGTTTCCTTCATGGTCTTGTATCAATATTCTTCACTGTTGCTGATAACTTGGTTAATGGTAAAGCATTCACCTCATATCATTTTCAGACTAGTTTGATCATCATTGTTTCTCCACATGATGGAGAGAGTTGGTACCCTCTTTATTAGCTCCGGCCTAAGCCGAGAGCTCTAGGTTTTATCCGAATTATTGTTCTTCTTGGGGTGACCACTTCTTAAAAGGGGTTTAACTCACTCACTCACTCACTCACTCACTATCTTCCTACCATCCATTTTCTTTTACCGACATTGAATCATTTATTATTATTATTATTATCCTTTTTTTTCTTCTTGGGGTGACCACTTCTTATATGGGGTTCAACCAATATTTAAGAGGTTCAACCGAGAGGGGGTTCAACCGAGGGGTTCACCCTCAATAAAAATGGTTCATTTTCAAAATTTCAATATAACCATATGAATACGAAAATCCAGATAAAACATAATTAATATTTTTGAGACCTTTACATATGGATATTTTATTATTTCACTTGAATCATTAAGAGACGGAGCTTCTGAAGGGTTTTGAAACCTTCATGTTCTTGTAACCGAGTGGGTTACGTGGTCCTGACTTGGAAGTAATTATACTATTTCTACACAATTGTATGTGCATTGAGCCTGTACTACTGTTGAAATTATAAGAATATTGTAGATGAATGACTGAGTTCATTTCTCCTCAGTCATGTGAGAAGGTTTTTATCATAGAAGCATAAAAATGAGTGGTGTATAAAAGTGGCAACCCCATTGCTAATATTCTTTTATTTATTGTCGTCAGCTTAGTGTCCTCTCCAATGCAAGGAAGGGGAAAGTACACTGAGGATCCTGCTGTATCTCTCTCAAGGAAGGTGTACAGAGCCTCGGAGCTGGACCCCATGCCTGTCAAGCGTCTGGCAGTTTCGACAAGCAAGTATGAGTGTCTGGAATGTAAGGGGTGTAAATGACGAGAAGAGGTTATGCTGTTATGTTCCCTGGCTGAGTTTAAAACCGCATAGTCAGAGTTTCTTTCCCTCCATGGGTAGTCCAGTTGATTGGACTTCACGCTTTTACCAATTTTGCAACAATTACGTATGGGCTATAGCCACCTGTGTGATTGTAGGGCAGCATAAGGCACTCAAGGTATGTCTAAATGTCACGATGGCTTAATCACGCAAGAAGAACAAATGTGGCAATCTGGAGGAATAAAAAGAGACCCGTGAACCTGCTCCCCTAGGTCAACATGGGTCATATGCAGGATTCTGGCAAGGTACAGCATTACAAAGGTCCATTCTATATTCATTCCATATTCTTTTCCTCTTACTAATTTAAGAAACTCTTGGTTTAATCACACTTGTTCTACTGCTGTCCACAACTTGGAGGAAGCTTTCAGACAATACCGACGCCTTCAAATTGATGAATCACGTGCTCTGTATATTTCTGCCTGGAATCGTGCCAAAAATTTCTTCTCCAACTAGCCAAGAAACCCTTCATCCATATCAAGTGTAATGACCTGTCTTCCACTTTTCGTTCTTTTTGGCATCTTGTAAAAAATCTCTCCACCAAAATATCTTTTTCCCGTTTCAATCCTCTCTTCCTTCCTGATGGAAATGTTGCCATCTATTCACCTGATAAAGCTGAACTCTTCTCTCAAACCTTTGCCCCTAACTCCACTCTGGACAATTCCGGCTCTGTTCCTCCAACTCCGCCTCCTTCCAACTTCTTATGACTGTCATCAGAATCTCTTTAAAGGAAGTATTTTCTTCCCTCTCTGGCCTTAACACTCGGAAGGCGTACGGTCCTGATGGGATTCCTCTTGTTGTTCTCAAGTACTGTGCTTTCGTGCGGACGCTCTGCCTAGGCAAACTGTTCAGCCTTTATCTATCAACTAATACATTTCCTTCTTTTAGGAAGTTTGCTCTGATCCAACCTGTTCCAAAGAAAAGTGACCGCTTTTAACTATCGCCCCATTGCTCATGTTTATCTAAATTCTTCGAATCTATTTTTAACTCCAAAATTCATAAGCACCTTACTCGCCATGGTCTTCTTTCAGATCGTGAGTATGGTTTCCGTCAGGGACGCTATTCTGGCCATCTTCTATTACTCCTTTCTGGAACTTGGGTGAAACTTACTGTAGCCCTCAACATATCCAAAGCTTTTGATAGAGTCTGACACAAGGCATATAATGGTAATGGTACCAGATAGTAATAAAACACTAAGGCGTAAACTCAAAATTTATGCGCTAGACCACTATAAACACCAAATCTAGCATCATATGCGCTAAGTTGGCAATTTTGAATGTGGGCACAAAATTAGCCTATAGGGAAACTTTCACAGTCATAAATGTTTTAAAGACATATTACTTGCCTTGCAAAGCCAGAATATTACTCAAGAACATTTTGTTTTCATATGCATTATTTCCCGTTAACATTCACAATAAGTAGGATAAGCAATATAGAGGGAATACTATTTGCCTCTATACGAGACATCCTAGAAACGCTTCAATGACGTCATAGCCAAGCTACAGGTACAGTTGCCCACACATGAAGCTGGTATGGCTCGTTACTTGTGAGGTGGCTACAAAAGAAAGTAAAGTAAAAAGATGTAGTTTGATGACAAGCAGACAGTATAATATAATTACTATCTGCTTGTCAACAAACTATAACTTTTGCTCGCTTTCCTTCCTGTTGTAGGTATCTCACAAATAACGAGGTGTACCAGATTCATGTGTGGGCAACTGAACGTCATCACTTGCTGGGAGTTCAGGCTGCTGATTGGCTCTAAATTCCCCCTATATATATACTCTTCCAGATATGAGAATTATGCCGCCGGGAAGTGAATAAAATTAACGCACATAGAAAATCATTTACTTTATAATTATGTAACTTACAGTATGATGCGTAATAGTCATACCCATGCTACGTAGAAAATAGGTAATGTGATAATGACAATAGATTAATAATAATTTACCTGTTATACTGTACTGAGTTGCACATTCATTTATTAACTCGTGTTGACTCCTACACTTCAATGCAGGTCATGCAATCACCATGGAATGGTCGGCTAACCACTGAAACAGGTGCTGTAGGCACTACAGTCCTGTGTAGTGACTTCAATTTAACTCTTCATATTCCCGGAATTAGAGGACGTGGAGAGCTATGGTTGGTTTTATCAGTAAAAACAATAGTTGATTGTGAATAAAGTTCCAATTATACGTTTCTAGGCATTTTAGTTTAGGAGTAGGAATGAAGTGGAAATTGACAATATTTAACAAAGTTCTGAGAGTTGCTCAGACCTGAATGAGTATTTCTAAGGTCAGCTGGACTCCAGAAGCATATTAATGGCTTGCCACCTCCCACTGGCGACAAGTGTATAATTATTATACGGTGCAGCTATTTCCTCATTCACTTGCTCTCTCAGTCATATTTAGATCCCATCACGTGCCTTTATTGTAACCCCCATTACTTTACTATAGTTGTACTTGTAGGGAAGGAGGTAAAGTTTTTGCTACCAAATGTACAGTTGCCAAAAAAGGTATTGCGACAAATATTGATACAACATTAAATATATTAATATCCATAGTTGTTTGTACGGATTATAAATATGTATTACAGAAGAATATGTATATTTCCTTCTGTAATACATGCTTATTGTCCCTACAAATCGTTGTGGATATTACTATGGTTAAAGCTCTATCAAGATTTGTTGCAATACCTTTTTTGGCAACTGTACAAAAGGGAGCGAGTTGGTAGTGATAAAATCTGTAGCGAAAAAATCTGTTGGAACATGGGAATTGCTATGCACAATGTTGCTAATAATTTACGCGTTTATGAATAATTTACTATGATGCTATGTTTGTGTATGATGTAGCGAATTTTTCTGGTTATGTTCATAACTATTATTGATTTAATTGTATTTCAATATATGGTTATGAATGGTTGTGGTGGAAATGAACTGGTTTATATACAGGGTGTCCCGGAAGTATATGCCGAAAATCAGGGGATGTATTCCTGGCACCTAGATGAAGGAACATTACTAAATGACCATATTGGTAATTCTCAATAGTTTTCGAGTTATACCACCTAAAAGGTCTGGCAGGAATGTGTTTAAATCAAAGTATTGTACCTAAATATTACAAAGACATGTGAAATCACTTATCGACCATAAAGTCATACAATAGGCAGCAAAGTTGAGAGGTTAGTTAGGAATGTGCCAAAAGCTGTGGATTGTACAGTCGCAGCTGAAAATCATCAGCGGAAACAGGAAGTTACTTTACCTATGCACTCTACTGGAACTAAGAGCGGTGTTAACAGCATCATATATTATTATTTTGTATTATTCATATGTCTATCTATCTATATATCTATCTATAGCTCAGACGCCTCGTTCCCTCCGGGAACTCTCCCGAAGGGGGTGGCCACGGCAGAAAAGTCTCCAGTCTTCCCTGTTCCAACACTCCCTCCCTACTTGGTCCAGCCCTCCCCTACCCCTCATGTTTCTCTCCTTTACATACTCTTCCACTCTGTTCTGCCATCTAACTGGTGGTCTGCCTCTCACACCATGTCCCACAACTTCACTTCGATACACCTTCTTTACAACTCCTCACCTTGCATTCTCTCTACATGTCCAAACCATCTCAAAGTATTACGTTTCACTCTCTCAACCACTCCACACTCAATACCAATTGCCTTCTCACTCGTACCACATCTCTTATACACACTTTCATTACTTTCTCCATCCCACCTTGTCAGTCCACATGCACCTCTCAGATAACTCATTTCCACAGCACCTATTCTCGACTGATGAGCCCTACTCCATGTCCAGGTCTCCGACGCATACGTCAGTGTTGGCAGGTTTATACTATTTCGTAGTCCCGTTTTCACTTCCATACTCACACTTCTACCTTTCATTATCCTCCCCAGTGATCCTATGACCTGTCTACCCTTCACTGCTCTCTCCCTAATTTCTCCTTCCATACTTCCATGTTTACACATAACTGTCCCCAGGTACTTAAACTCCTTCACTTCCTCCATCCTATCACCCCTCAAAGTTATCTCACACTTCGTCCCAGTTGGTACTTCCACTCTGTAATGTGTAGCAAAGTCAATCACTTCTGTTTCTGCTCTATCAAACACCATCACTTTGCTTTTACCCACATTCACCTTCAGTTTCCTTCGTTTACATACAGACTGAAATTCATCCACCACTCTCTGTAACTCCCTTTCACTCTCAGCCATCAGAACAGTGTCATCCGCAAACAAACTTGCCGCCAAGGACCAATTTACTTCACTCAATCTCAACTTCACCCCCAGACCATTCACTTTGGCTTTTATCTCTCTCATACAACCATCCATATATATGTTGAACAACCATGGTGATATAACACATTCCTGTCTCAGCCCTACACTAATATTGAAACTCTCACTCAGATCACCATCTATTCGCACACATGCTTTTGCATCTGCATAAAAAGCCTCAATGCCTTCCAGCAAAGATCCCCCAACACCATATATTCTCAACACCTCTGACATAGCTCTCCTATCAACCCTATCGTATGCATTCTTCAAGTCCATGAAGGCAGCATACAACTTCTTACCCTTCCATATATATTTCTCTACTATCGATTTTAGTGTAAATATTTGGTCCACACATCCTCTACCCTTTCTGAACCCTCCCTGCTCCTCACTAACTTTATTCCCTGTCACTTCCATCAGTCTCTCAGTTAGCACCTTCCGATACACCTTCCCTGGTACACTAAGAAGGCTTATTCCCCTATAACTATCACACTCCTCCTTACTCCCCTTCCCCTTATACTACGGTACAATTATAGCCCTCCTCCAATCCTCTGGTACCTCTCCCTGCCTCCATGCTAATGTGCATATACGCAACATCCACTCTACCTCTACCTCCCCCCCATACTCAAACATTTCAGCAGTTATCCCATCTACTCCCGGTGCCTTTCCCATCTTCAACTTTCCTATTGCTTTCCTAATCTCTTCCCTTCCTAATTCTCCCTCTACATCCTGTCGTCCACCACCTGCCTTCACCACCGCCTCCCCTCCTGTTCCTTCATTCATCAAATGATCAAAATGCCTTTTCCACACTTCTTTCACTTCCTCACTTCCACTCACAGTAACTCCATCCTCTTTCTTCATTAAAACACTACCAGACTTTCCTTCTCCTCGTTCTCTTTTAACCTCCTTCCAGAACAGTTTCTTATTTTCCCTAAATTTCTCACTCAATTTCTTACCAACCTCCTCATCCACTCTCCTTTTACTCTCACTCACCAACCTCTTCACTTGCCTCTTACAAAAATTGTATTCTCACTTCCACCTCTCTTTCGCTTCCTCTGGCACATTCCTCTGTAGTGTTTTCATATAAGCCTTCCTTTTCATTGCTATTGCATCCTTCACTTCCTCGGTCCACCATGCACTCCCTTTCTTGCCCCTCTTCTTCTTTTTATACCCCACTACCTCTGCTACTGTTCTCATTACTATTTCCTTAAATACTTCATACATCTCATTCACTCCCACTCCCTCCCCATTACTCAACCTTGCATCCTCAAGCACCTCACCCACCCTCCTCTTATATACCTCTTTGTACTCACTATCATTCAATCATCCACTTGCTACCTCCCTTTCGTTCCCCCCTCTATCCTTACTTTCATACTCTCACTTTGCCAGGACTCTAATCCTTGCCAACACCGCATAGTGGTCAGAGCACTGGAACATTCCTCTCACTACTCTTGCATCCATCACATCATTTCTCAACCTTTCATCAACAGCTATGTAATCAATCAGACTCATCTGCTCACCCCTTTCATCTCTCCTCTTCCAAGTGTACCTGTGGATCAGTTTGTGCTCGAAGCAGGTGTTGGCGAGGAACAACCCCGTCTCGGCACACACATCCACCAGGCACTCACCATTCTCATTAATTCCATTCACACCCCATTTACCAACTATATTTCCTACTCTTTCATTCCCTACCTTCCCATTCATATCACCCACAAGTACTATCTTCCTCCCTCTCTCAAAACTTCCTCAGGCAGTCAATCATTTCATTCCAAAACTCTTTCATTTTCTCCTTTCCCACCTTGGTCTGCGCGTTCACTGGTGCATACGCGCAGACCCATGCATACCTTACTATTCCAATCTTGCTTGTCATCCATACAATCCTTGTACCCTTCCTTCCATTCCCTTCCACACCCTCCCAGACACCAACAACGCGCACCCTTCCTTCCCTCTCCCTTTACTTTCTTCATTCATGCCTGTCCATATCACACACCTCCTTCCATTCCTCCCACCACTTACTCTTTCCTCCATCCTTACACTCTTCAACCCCCCATCCTTTCATGTGTGTCTCAGTCACCCCACACACATCTATATTACTCCTTCTCATACATTCCACAATCTCTCTCCTTTTCACCTCATTCACCATTCCATTCACATTAATTGCTACTATTCTCAGATATTCATCCCCTTTAATGCCCCCCACAGGGCAGACCGGAGACCCCTCCCCGCCACTAGCCGCAGCCATCCTTCCTCCCATCGGGGGGCCGCTGGTGGCTGGCAAGGCCAACGCAGCGCTCATTCCCGGAGGGACACTGGCCATCAGCATTGTCCCTCCCTACACACACTAAAAAACAAAATACTGTACAGCTAAAAGACAAAATGCACACAAATCACCACTATTAAAATAAATTACAATCACAGATTAAAAACACTCCAAAACATTAAAAAATAATTAAAATACAAAAAAAATTGAAACACTAAATAATAATAAAATTGTACACTTTAAAATAATTACAGTTAAAATAAAAAAAAATTGTCAACACTTAAAAAGGAAATTTAAAACCTAAATGTGGGGAAACCTATTGTGTCCCCACATCGCCTCCCCCTTTGGCTCCACCTCCAGACTTTATACAAATAAAATAATGATAACAAGAACATGAAGGACAACCCTTCAAAAGCTCCGGCTCTTAATGATTCAAGTGAAATAATAAAATATCCATATGTAAAGGTCTCAAAAATATTAATGATGTTTTATCTGGATTTTCGTATTCATAAGGTTATATTGAAATTTTGAAAATGAACCCTTTTTATTGAGGGTGAACCCCTCGGATAAATGATTCAATGTCGGTAAAAGAAAATGGATGGGAGGAAGAGAGTGAGTGAGAGAGTCAGTTGAATCCATTTTAAGAAGTGGTCGCCCCAAGAAGAAGAAGAAGAAAAAGAAGAAGAACAAGAACAATAATTACGATAAGACCTAGAGCTCTCGGCTTAGGCCGGAGCTAAAAACAGGGAGGTGTCCCCCGAGGTCACCACGTGGAGGCGGGGTGAGATTTACCTACCCTTCCTGTTGAGGGGTAGGTCACCGAGGTGCTGTATATAAGGAGTTCCCAATTCCTGGTGGTAGCAATATGAGCACAGGCTTCACCTCTAACCCTATTGGTTATGATATTGCCACTGCGCAATTAATTATCGTAGGGAAGTTAGAATGTGTCCTTCAAGTGCGTGATGAATATGTGATTTACTTGGTAAATATATGCACTCTGGGAATAATAATTCACTGCAAATATTCAGGAATGGTAACTTGTAATTTTAGTTTATTAGGAGCACTACTAACTAGACCGTGGTAAGGAGGGGAGACGCAGTTAGCGTGGTGGGGGGTGGGGGGCTTCTCCTGGGGCAGGTACAGTCTAAAATATAGCTCCTCCAATTCAGTTTGTGTAACGCCTAAGACCCTTTCATTATACTCGAGTATATTTTTGGAGTATAATTACATTAAATCGTCTTATACTATTGATAACTGTGGGTATAAATTTGTTTAATGTTTCTGTTCTTTTTATACGATAATTCTTCCGTCGTCTCTTGGAACAGTTGGGCGTCTGAACCTCCTGCGGCGTCAAGTTTGTAGCTCTGGGTCAGAAATATCATGCGAGAAAGGTGGTATTGATTTTGATTTCGGTAATCCTACGGTTAGTTGTGGGTTGAGTTTCTAAATTCCAGTCTCGCAAGAATTTCTAGTCAACGATAAAAGATTGGTCATATCCCTATTGTCAAGTACAGGTAGTCTGTGAATTTTGAGAACCCTGTAGAAAGCAATACCGCGTGGTAATTATTTCAAATAATAGAGTGCACACTTTGGTAATTGTCATTTCTAAAGTGTAAAGTTGGGAGAAATATCGTTGTCCGAATAACACATATGTTTATATTGTATGAATAAGTAATATTTAGGTCAACATTGTAGAGTGCATGTAATTTTTTATTAAGGAAATTTTGGCATAATTGAATAAATCTTATTAATTAGGGAAGAAGTAATAGTAAAAATAATTATAAAATAAAAGAAGGTTTTATTCAGGTAGTAAATATTATTAGTAAAAATGGGAGAAATATAATATACAATTTTCTCTTGTGGATTTGATATATGTTTGTTTCGTTCCTGTTGACTTCGTTGTTCGGAGGATGCCAACCTGGGCAACGCAGTTTATTTTTAATTAAATAAACTCTTCGGTTTGTTACCTGTCTGTTCTATTGAAGTCCGCCGGTGTAAATGAAATAGGCTTTGTACAGCCGTGGCTGATAGTGCTGGACCAGGGTCCAAGGAGAGTTGAAGAACAACTGAACAGAGTTCGAACAAGTGAATTTTTTAAACCATTCACAACGACGAGAAAGGTTTAGAAGACTCACTTTTCGAACTCTGTTCCGTTGCTCTCCAACACTCCTTGGACTATCACCCTTGGCTGTGAACAAGAGTGTAGTTGTCTGAATCATTGCCGGTCGCTCCTTCATCAGTCGGTGAAGACGGGTTACTTATCCACGTGTCCTTTGGTTTAATTTGGTAAGCTAACCCCTAAGAGTGAACTCTTGGGTATTTAATATCCTTCTCTCATCAGGGTGACCCAGTTATAGTATCGAAACTATTTTTTTTCTGGGTCACACTGTTGAGAGAGATACTTAGCCAGAACCCTCTGGTCAAAAACCAGTTATTACAATGGTGACAGCTGGGTGGAATTTTCAAATAAAAAAATCAGATATATGAATCCCTAATAATTTACAGTATTACAATTGTGTCTATCGGGTGGGATTTTATAACAATTTAAATAAATACCTGTAGTCTCAAATGTAACATTTACATTATCATATTCATTGACTGGAAGGCACCCTTGGCCCCTCAGTGGCTTGGTCATACTCATGGTTTCTAAATGGAATGAACTTTCAGTGCTGCCGAGTTTAGCTCATCCCTTCCTTCCATTGGCTGACTCCCCCCTCTATTTTGAGAGTCTTTACGTTCTTCCTCCCATGCTTCATGAATTTCATGTCCATTACCTGTGGTTTATCCGATATATCGCTCCAAGTTGTATTCTTTACTTTCCCCTACCTAATTTCTTTCTATCATTCTCGTTTTTACCATAATATCATAATAATTATAGTCCTTCTGGGCTTCGTGCTAGCTCTAGCTCTCATTGTAATTTTAATCTCTCTCTCTATCTCTATCTCTCACCTTTAATACAGAATAGTCTGCAGGATTTGGTGCCATGACACATAGCTCCACACCTGGTTACAGATGCTTCCCCCATTTCCTTGGACAGCAGTAAGCATCTTCCAAGGCTCGAAGGAAAGCTCGGTGAAACCTGAAAGGAAAACAAAATTAGAAAATGATGATGTTGAGGAAGAATAGGACAAGAAAAGGGTGAAGAGAGCAAGGAAGTAAAACAAAAAATCGGATGATGAAGCAGATAATAGAGAGGAAAATTTGACAAGAACTTACAAGAAGAATGAAAATAGAGGGAACGGGAAAGGGGCGCCAGAAGGGTGATGGAGGGAGAACAGGGAGAGGTCATGGAAGCAGGAAGGCGATGAGAAGGAAATTAAGGGAGATGGAAGAGGTATAGGTGACATTCGTGAGGGATATGAGCCAAGGCGTAGAGAGAATGGAAACGAAGGTGAAGAAAAGGAGACAGGAAGAGGAGGTGGAGAAAGGAGCAGTATAGAACGTAGATTAGGAAGATTAAATAACTGATTGATTGATGCTATGGCATCTGGCGGTGCAACAGCAAGGGTTGTTTACTGCCGAATATAATACTAAATTTTTAAAGTATAGTAATTTATATAATTTGTAAACTATATAAATATATATACCAGGATTTACTTCCCCAAAGGGAACAGTAGTATGATTAAAAGGATACAAAAACATACCTCATATTTTAATCCAATTGCCTGATGCCTTTAAAAATGCCAGAGTTCCCCCAATCCCCGAGCACGGCTCTTCCCCGAGTACCGCTGCCTTCTGATACGAAGTATCTACCTTCCGGTACTTAAATAGGAGCTGGAAGCGAAGGTCTCTGAGACTAGGACATTCAACCAGCACATGCTGGACACAGTGGACAGACAGTGTGACCAAACCATCGACATATTAAGTGGTGATGGACCCGTTCATTAACAAGAACATGAAGGAAAACCCTTCAAAAGCTCCGACTCTTAATGATTCAAGTGAAATAATAAAATATCCATATGTAAAGGTCTCAAAAATATTAATTATGTTTTATCTGGATTTCCGTATTCATATGTTTATATTGAAATTTTGAAAATAAACCCTTTTTATTGAGGGTGAACCCCTCAGTTGAACCGCCTCTCGGTTGAATCCCGTCTCGGTTGAACCTCTTAAATATTGGTTGAACCCCATTTAAGAAGTGGTCACCCCAAGAAGAAAAAAATATCCATATGTAAAGGTCTCAAAAACATTAATTAAGTTTTATCTGGATTTTCGTATTCATATGGTTATATTGAGATTTTGAAAATGAACCCTTTTTATTGAGGGTGAACCCCTCAGTTGAACCCCCTCTCGGTTGAACCTCTTAAATATTGGTTGAACCCCTTTTAAGAAGTGGTCACCCCAAGAAGAAAAAAAAATGATAATAATAATAATAAATGATTCAATGTCGGTAAAATAAAATAGATGGGAGGAAGAGAGTGAGTGAGTGAGTGAGTTGAACCCCTTTTAAGAAGTGGTCGCCCCAAGAAGAACAATAATTCGGATAAAACCTAGAGCTCTCGGCTTAGGCCGGAGCTAAAAATCCGTGTGAGAACTTGGTGTGATTAATATGAAGCCAGTATAAAGGCGTCTACAACCTACGACTCAGCCCGGAGTAGGAAACTGGGCTTAAAGTCGGACTTATGGGGCACATTTTATTTGATGCCATCACATTCCATCGTTCTTAACAACACCGTCGAGCACAAAGATTGATGAAGGAGAGCAAGTCAGAAGCAGGGAGACATTGCCCAAAAAGGGCACTTTTAAATGCTGCTGCATTGACCAATCTATCTGCTCTCTCATTCCCCGATACTCCTACATGGATGGGAACCCAACGAAAGTCCATCTGACACCCACGACGCTGTAGCTCCACAAACCCAGGTGCTGGCAGATGCCCCGGAGCTTGATAGCCCCAACGGCATCCCATCTGTCCTGACAGCAGGAACGAACGGCAATATCTACGTAGGGTCGAAGGTCCACTGCAGATACGGCGTCCCAGCTCGTCACTTTCACGATGTCGATACACCCTAACTCTCTGGTAATCAGTCACTTGAAAGCTGGCTTCTTCAGACCATAACACCTTACACCACTTATCACTTCTCAGTCTTTATGTTGAGCAGCAAAATCAAGTCTATGTTGACGATTATTGCTGGTTAACCCCTAAAAACCGCAATTCATTACAACAGCCTTCACCCACAACCGCAAATACAACCTGATATTTAAAGTTACTCTAAGGTTAGTTTTAGTCTTATAGGTTTGTAGAGCTTTATTTTACACACCAGAATATGCAAACAAAAATCTTCTATCTCCACTGGTTAGAGTACAGCAGCATATCAAAGTAGGAAAATAATATGACAGTTACCCCCCAAATAACATACGAAGGCATACGCATGTGTTATGCATTTGTATAATGCGTAGATACATGAGTATGTGTACCTCGATGTGTGCTTGCAACAACTGTGCATACCTGTGATACGCTAACGCATGCATATACAATGTATGGGAGTGTTTGAAAGTGTGTTATACTAATGTCCAATGGCTATACGAGGCAGAGAGAGGCTAGGGGAGGCAGGGAGAGGGAGTGTATATGAGTGAGGGAGTGTATACGAGTGATGGCATTGGATGCAGATAACACTGTGTGGGTGTGGATGTACTTTGGCCACACCCACCTACACCATAGGGGGGGGTGAAGTCAGCCAATCACGATCAATTACAATAGTCCAAGGTTACAGTTTCCCTTTGGCACTACTGCTGCGGCTATATGTAGCCCATGCAGTTATTTATGGGCTGTTCATTTAAACGGACCATCGGCTTCAAGGCCTAAAATCGTATCGTCCGTTTAAACGGACAATAGGCATTTATGGCTTAACCGCGATTTAAGTACCGCGCGTTAACTTTTGTATCGCAAGTCACGTTTAAAATAATCCCTCACAGTTCGTTCAGCCACTCCCGCAAATAAAACTGGGTTCTTGGCCTTAAGTTCTTTGCTTGTGATGCCAGATTGGGCCTCAGGCTGCCGTCTAATAACGCTCAAAGCTTGCTGGCTAACCTTCCGCTTAGGCCCTTGTGGCTTGTACGGTACTGGTATAAAGTGTGATTTTTTTGTTTTAATTAATTGCGCCGTAGCGTCAATCAGGTGGCATGCAACTATACGTACATGTAGACAGAACACATGAAAATCAAATTACTACACACACACACACACACACACACACATCTTGAAAACATAGCAGAATGAAGCACAAGCACACAGACAAATAATTACATTATGAGCTAGTTAAATCCTTCTAAACGAGGGTGGCGTACGAGAAGCTCCTCCAAAACCTGATGGTTCAGTAGGTGTCGACAAACCACATCAAGTGGCAGGCCCAGGGGCAGTAAGTGTCAGACAGTGGGGCAGGCCAGGCAATAGTGCTCTATGGTGTTAGCACGAGGCACTCGACACAAGCGACACTCAGTGAAGGGAGGCTAATCCTGCATCCCAGCAACCTGCCACAGTGGCTGGTAGCCAAGCCTCAAACGAGCAGAGACTTCATTGTGCCTTTGAACCATGAGTCCTCGACGATGGTAGGAATATTTGTGATGGCAGACAGACTTGTAATGGGTGATGGAGATGCTGAAGGGCCTCTCTGCATCCCTGCGTCGCTGTACAAGGAGAGTAGCGGAGCGGACTCTAGAGAGGTAATATGTCAGGGAGAGAGGACGTCCAACACCATGGGGAGGCAGTTGGCAGGCTTCCTTTGCAAGTCTGTCAATTGTACCATTGTGACATAATCCTACATGGGATGGTACCCATAAGAATTTGATAGTCAAGTTACGATGATGTAATAAGGAAAAAACGATAAGATCTGCAGATAAACAGAAGAGTTTGTGGGTTGAACATTAGTGAGGGAATGAAGGTCAGGTTTAGAGTCACAACAAATGGCAGCATTCACTCCACGTTGACAAACAAGACTAACAGTATCCAGAATAGCATACAGTTCACACAATGTTGAGCTGGAGTGGTTACAGAGATGACGGCCAACCCAGCCCCCTGGAGGTGATTTCATATCAGGTGAGAAAACGGCACAACCTGCTGTACCATCCACTTGCAATGAGCCATCAGTGTAGAGGCAGTATGGATCTGTGATGGAGGACGTCACTGCTTCTATGTGTTCCAGAGCCAACTGCCGCTGTAGAGAAAGCAGTTCCAACTTGGAAGTGGGAGTAAAGCTCACATCAGGTGATGGTAGCATCCAAGGAGGGGGCCCTGGGGGGATGTCTACAACAATTATATCTATAATGAGACTACGAAGCATAGAGGAAACAAACCTTAAAAAGGTACGTCCAGCAGGCAGTATGGGAGGGACCGGGTAGTTTGGTCGAAGAGAAGTTCTGACTAACTGAGAGTAATGGAGTGAAAGATGTGGGAATTGGAGGCACTTGACAGTAAAGCAAGTAACATTAGAATGAATTCTCTCCACTAATGGGGGAAGACGCAACTCACGCTGCATGTTCACTATTCTGGTCGACATTGGACAGCCGAAAATTATCCTCATTGCTCTATTCTGAAATTTTTCTAAAGTTTCAAGAGTAGCCCTGGGAAGTTGAATTAGAGCAGGGGACAACAACTGAACGGATAAAAGCAATATAGATGGTCCTGGCTACTGGGATGGAGATGCCTGAGGAGTTGTTGGAGAGCCATTGAAGTGGTGTAAGTCGGCGCTGGAGGCGACCCAACAAGTCCTGAACGATAGGATGGTCTTTAGATCTGGCAGGAATAATTGGCCAAATATTGACTGGTGCGCCAAGGTAGCGGTACTGGGAACACATGGGAATGACAGTCCCTCCAATGGTGAACACTGGCCGAGCTTGAGGAAGGCGACAGGCGAATATTCTGCTCTTATTCTGGTGAGACAATAATACCACAGTGAGAGGGGGCCACAAAGAAGGAGTCAAGAAACCGCTGGAGATCCCTTGGTGAGGTAGAATGAACACAGATATCATCAGCATAGCACGTAATTGTATTACCAGGAATATCAGGGAGAGAAGTAAGCAGCTGATGCATCAAAATATTAAATAATAATGGGCTGAGAACACCCTCTTGAGGCGTACCAAGATAAAAACTGTGTATTAAAATCTCCTATATACAACATACCATGCACTGTTAGAGAAGGAAGAACCTCATGAGTGAGTCTAGCTGGGGCAGAATAGACATTACATAATTGGAGTACTCCATTCCCAGGTAGAACCTCAAATAGCTGAAAGGTCATGTCAGGATCAGTGGAGATACGGAGAAGGCGATGTGGCAAGGATCTATGTATGTAAGTCAGGAGACCATTCCTTACCAGATGAACATATGGCATATAACCTGAGAGAGGAGGAGCTTGTTCAGCAACGTGTGGCCATCCTGGAAATGCTTCCTGAAGAAAAATAACACTGGGATGATGACGAAAAACATAACTGGTGATACCACATACATTCCAGGAGATAACATCCAACCGGCACTCAGTAGCGAACTTTGTATTTGGTTGTAGAAGTCGGGTGAGCGGGGTCAGATGGGCGACCTGAGGAGGGTGATGGACCAGTCTTGGCAGCAAACAGTCCACACCATCAGAGTTAGACGAGGCATCAACATGTCGCTTGGTAGAGGTTGAGGAGGTGGAAGGCTGCAACCTGAGCTGCGGAGAGACCGCAGGGGAGAGGGGGGGGGGAGGGGGTTGCGAGAAGGCAGCTCAGGCCAGTGATCCTCAATAATAGACTCATCCTCTTCCGACATGGCCAAGTCAGCCTCCAGGCAGGAGGCAGCATCGAAATATGCACTCTCCATCTGGCCAGGCAAGGCCTAGATGGGAAGCGAACAACTGAAGACACACAAACACACGAACATACACACACAGAACAACAAACCAAACAAACCACAAACAAATACATATCAGTTGAGTAATACTGTATAGGCTATGGGTGAGAATGAAGTTATTAGAGAGAGGCAGGATAGGGATAGTAGGTGGGGTAAGGGTAGAAAATGCGGGACCATTACAACTTACAAGGCAGCTGGAGAGCTGGGGGGGACGCGTCTGTCTCCTTTGGCTATGAGAGAGAGACTGACGTGTGAATTTGTTGATGGCGATGACTCGTGCATCAGAGAGTTACAGCGTAAAGATGACTATATCTGTTTTATGCTTAAATGAAGTGGGAAAGGAAAAATGAAAGTGCATTCAGAAGGTATAGCATATGGCTCAAGGGAACTGAGGGAGACGAGGACTGTAAGTTAATGTTATGGTGGAAGAAGAGTAGTGTATATTGCAATAAACATTACGCTAAGTCTGGATGACCCTGCATTATGAAGGAGAAGACGGAACGAACGAATAACAATTACAGGAAAAGGAATGACAGGAGGACGCATTGAAGAAGTGCTTGTACTGTACCTGTTATTCTACATATATATTCTACATATACTGTAGGGACTGAGTCACATGTACCTCAACGTATGTATACCAGATATAACAGCCAGGCACAGCAAGAGGACATGTTTTGTTCTCGTAATAAGTTGTTTTGAATATCTGTTTTGGGGTTGAATCCACATTAATAAATGTCCCAAGTTTTCTGGTTTGTACAGTACCGGTAATAGTTTTTTGTATTATTGAAATTAATTTATGGTAGAGTTTTGGAAACTGGAGACCATTGATACACTCAAACTCTGATACAAAAAAACAATACCCAAGGAAAACATCTTTGTTTTGTTGTAGAGCTTGGAGTATCCAGTGGCTTCCAATTCTCTAACATAATATCAGCTTTAGTGTTTCGAAGTTTCACTCGGGTCTGTGGGGCTTAACATATATCTATGGTATTAAGCTCAATAATATATATGACCCTCAATATTACATAATTTTTACAGAGACAAAATTTGAGACTTTCTCTATTACAATATAAATTCTGAGACGCTTTATTTAAGTTACAGTAGAACAGGTTATGCAATTATTGGATGATACCACCACCACCACCACAAAGAACAAGAACAAGAACAGGAACAAGAAGAAGAAGAAGAAGTAGAAGAAATTAATTTATATACAAAATTTAATAAATATCAAACAAATATAACAAATAAATAATAGTAATTGTATGAAGAACTGTAACATTAAAATGAGATTATTAAATGAAATGTGTGTGCGAGGTTGGACTGTACCTGAGTGTATTGGAAGTTAGCATACGTGGTAGCAGCAGGTTGAGGGAGGAGTGCCTTCAGTACCACCAGAGTCACTAGATGCAGTGCCGTACCAGACTCCACTCTACACTTCATCTCGACAGTTTTCCTTTCCCACAGCTGAAACCATGAACGTGAAAGTCACAAGATGTAGGCTAATGGTTGCATCCCGGAGTTTCAACACCGCTTCTGTAGAAATATGAAGGAACTGTGATAACTAATATTGCTCATGGGTTAAAAAGAACTCTGGATTCAACCATAATAAGACAGGAAGCTTGACAACGCACAATAACTAACGGGAGAGTGAAGGTACAGTCGTGGTGAATGATAATCATCCAGTTATGGGTATCTCAAACCATTCACTGCCTAATGTTTTCACGTTCACATAATTATGATGTTATTGTTTTAAGTATGGTAATGCGAAGCTGCTTGTAGTAAATTAAAGATGGTACTTAACCCATTTATTGGAAATTTTATCAGCTATAGAAGAGAGGGAAGTTGTCAAACTCTTATGTAAATCACCCCTATATGGATGATAAATTTTTACCACGACTGTACACTTGCCAGCACTGCCGCGTGGTATAGTACATGGGCTCACACATATTCAGAGATGTAATGATGCAACTAGGCATCTGGCGGCGCAACAGCTAGGGTCATATACCGCCCAACACAAAATTGTTATCCTTAATTAACAAAATCATAAACTCCCGAAAGGGACAGGCATCATGACTAAATTACACACAAATTAAAAACACACACCTTTACTAAAAGAATGCGTCGAGGGTGTTCCCTCCCACACTACAAGCCTCCTCCCCGAGCACCCGGGAGAGACTGTAAGAACCGTCACCCACCCGGTACTCGGAGAGGTGCCTACGCCGCAGGTCCCCAAGGCTGGGACACTCAACAATAAGATGCCGTACTGTCAAAGGGACCAGACAATCGTTACAGTAGGGAGGGTGAGCTCTCTCCATTAAAAAGCCATGAGTCAATAATGTTTGGCCAATGTGGAGACGGACAAGACCCATCTCCCACCTGCGGAACAGGCCACTGTAGCTCCACAAACCAAGGCGCTGGCGGATATCGCAGAGCTTATTCGCCCCAACGGCGTCCCATCTGTCCTGCCAGCAGGAACGAATGGCAACATCTATATAGGTTCGAAGATCCACTGCAGGGACAGGATGACGTCCGGCAGGAGGCTGAGAATTGGAGACCGTAGCCATAGCGAGGGCATCAGCCATTTCATTCCCATCGACACCCACATGAGCCGGGACCCAACAGAAAGTGACTTTGCGGCCGCGACGAAGGCGAGAGAAAGCAACGAGCTTCTCCAGCACAGCAGTGGTGCAGACTGGTGACCACCAAGGGACAGGACGTTTGGGAAAGTAGCCAGAAGTTTTAGGGATAGAGTTGAGAGCAGCTGAGTGGAGCATATCAGTGAAATGTGTTACAGCCTCGTCAGAGCTACTAAAATTGGCTACTGAAGAGACCGAAGAAGTTAGCTCTCTAAAAAACTGCCAGTCAGCCATCTCTAATTTCCACCTAGGAAGACGAGACTGTGGTTCGTACTTGTTACCTTCTAATAGTATAGGGAATTGGTCACTGACATATAAATTAGGCAACACTCTCCAAGTATAATCCAACACAGCACCGGGTGAGAAAAGGGAAATGTCAATGGCGGTAAAAGTCCCAGTTGGGCTATTAAACTGTGTCACATCTCCCATATTTAAAACCCCCAATCCCTCATCCTCAATAAAAGAAGCCAATAAAACACCCCTGGGGTTGACTGAACTGTCACCCCACAGAGGATGACGACCATTAAAATCATTCAATAAAATAATGGGAGGAGAGGGAAGGTCCCATACAAGACGTTGAGATGACCCCACTCAACTGTAACACTGGGAGGAAGATATAGACTGCACACAGTGTAGGGGCGGTCCATAAAAACCTTAACAGCAACAGCCTGGAGCGGTGAGTCAAGCTCCAGGCCCATGCATGGAATATCTCGACGAACTAGGATGGCAGAGCCACCATGGTGACCCTGCCCTTCAAATGAATTGAAATAAAATGCAGAGTATGCTGGAGGAATGTAGTCCACAAGCATTGTTTCTTGAAGAGAAACACATTCAGGAGAGAAGCTAGAGAGAAGAATACGCAGTTCTTCCCAAGAAGCACGCAAGCCACGGCAATTCCACTGAAGGACCTTGAACAGTTTTACATTGGTCCTGGTTTTTGGGAAGCCTTATGGAGGTACTTCCCACTACCACCTCGACCTGAGGGTCTACTCAAACGATACGTTTTGTCAAATCCTGGGTCACTAGAAGAGAGAACCCAAGGAGTAGTACAGTCGGCAGCATAAGTTGGCTTCATTTTCACCTACGTATGTAAGAGTTATAGTGATGTTGTAATACAATTTTAATGCAGAGATAAGATATATAGTTCTCACATGGTAAATTATATATGTTGTTGGAATAAAAACTGGTTCAGAATGCAACTATCTGGTCATATTATCAATATTAAGTACACGAGATGGACGCGAATCTATGCTGCCGGCTGTACTTGGAGCAGTAATTAGGACCCGTAGACGAGTCCCTGAAGCATCTGATATGTTGGAAGAAGATGAATGTATATGAGCAAGGATATTCTTAGAAACATTTACATTGGTATTGTCCTGTGCAGCAGTGGTATCACTGACACAGACAGACACATCAACATCCATAATACAGGTCTTAGAATCACTCCGCTGTTCAAGCGAAGGAGAAACTGAATCTTTTGAAGTCACAACATCTGTGGCATTCACATTAAGTTCATGCTGGCTGGCCTAGATGTTGACCTCAGATAAATAAATAAAGGTAATAAATATATTTATCATATATATCGGATTGTATTTGCATACCAGATATCACTATTATTTCTATTGTGGTCGTATTTTCGCATTAACAGATTATGCAGCATCACACAGAATGATGCTGGTGGTGGTGGTAACATGGAGAGTAAAGGAATGGTGGGATGGAGGGAGAGGAAAGAGTGAAATGAATAAGGGAGGACGGGGTGAGGAAGAACAGATGGAGTAGATATTGGGTAATTAACATCTTACACTATATAACTATTATCCTTTGGTAACCAGTTACACAATAAATGTTTCTTAGAAAATGTCATGAATGATACAGGATAAAAATAAAGGATTTACTTGAAAAGTAACTTAACACTGAGTAGGTGGTGCATGGCTTGATATAATTATTAGTCATCAAAAACTGGTGTCGTGTTAATTATATTAGGTAAAATCTGGATTAATTTCAAATAATAAAGAATATCCCATGGAATGTAGCATCAGAGTTGGATTTATTACATAAGAAAACATAATAAAGGCGACAATAAGCTTTGTTCGTTTATAATATTTAGCTACTTGATCCAATAATTCTCTCCATCTCGATCACTGGTGAAGCTTTACCCCCTCTCCCCAACCCAACCCCTCCTCTCCTACCACCTTCAAGTGAGTGGTTCACATCCATGATTACAAGTGGTTCGGGATTCAAGTTTCTGGGTGGCTCAACATTGGTAACGCTACGTGGTAAAGACTCCCACATTACCCCCCCTATATAACTCCTCCCACATTTCTCCCCTGCCCCCTCCACCTGTCAGTGATACCATATCCGTTGAGGCCCACACCAAGTCGATGGTGGAAGAAGTGTGGTCCATTGATCTGTCCGGAGCTGTACATCTTACATTGGCGAGACCGCAAGGGGTGAGCATCTCTGCAGTAAATACAGTAACTCTCTGACCGACACTCAGAAGTATGATGAGAGTCAGGAGCAGAACAATTACCACACCGGGAACGATTGTTGCAGTTCCTCCTCCCATGACCAAACTCATAACAACAGAAACACTGTAAGGGACTCTCAACAAAAGGCTTTACCTCAAAAGAGGTGAGGTTAATGTTAATGCGATCTGGGATATGCGAACCATAAAAAGTGAGGATGATCATATTTTTACTGCCTTTCATCTTTGTTACTCGTTGGACATTGTCTGGGCACATAGCAAGAATGTCCTCTTCTGAGAATTCATATAGGTCTTCATTATATATACGCCCCTTGCTATAATTGAATGTTCGGTGTGGTTTGATAGATTCAAACATACTATCAGTAGGACAGGGGAGATTGAGGAGCATCATGGCCTGTGTAAGATCTTTGGCTCTGATTAAAACGCCCTTACCATATTTCTTTATGTGGCCCATTGGTAGTAATCCTATTTCTTTCTCCAAATAACGGGAAGCATGGATAAGGTTACCACGTCCCTCCCTGTAGTACGCCACAAAACAAAAAGGTGTAGGAACCCGACCTTCCTTTGGGACATTCTCTGAAGAGTCATCAAAGATGTTAGGACAGTAGTCATTGTCACTATCAACTTCATTGGTGGACCTCATCATCTGAACTTTACAGTGAGTATCCCCCACCGTCAGAGGATCTTTTCAATTCTTTTGCCTCAAATGCTGCTTTGGCATCAGCATTTGTATTGAATGTAATATAGCATCGATTAGATCTACAATCATGGTCAGATTCGGATATGAAGGACTACTCCAAAACACTTAAAAATGGAGAGTATAGCGCTATACGAAAGTGATGCCTGTACATTTGTTAGCATTAATGTGTCCTTCAAACCATGAGGCCTCAACGACAGTAGGAATATTTGTTACAGCAGACAGACTCGTAATGGGTGATGGAGATGCTGAAGCGCCTCTCTGCATCCCTGCGTCGCCGCACAGGAAGGAGAGCAGTGGAGCGGACTCTAGAAAGGTAACATGTCAGGGAGAGAGGACGTTCAACACCACGAGGAGGCAGATGGCAGGCTTCCTTTGCGAGTCTGTCAACTGTACCATTGTGACGTAAACCTACATGGGATGGCACCCATAATAATTTACAGTCAAGTTACGATGACGCAATAAGGCCAAACACGATAAAATCTGTTGAACAACAGTAGAGGGTGTGGGCTGAACACGAGAGAAGGAATGAAAGAGCAGGTTTGGAGTCACAAAAAATGGCAGCATTCACTCCACGTTGACAAACAAGACTAACAGCATCCAGAATGGCATACAGTTCACACAATATTGAGCTGGAGTGGTTACAGAGACGACGGCCAACCCAGCCCCTTGAAGGTGATTCCATGTCAGGTGAGAAAATGGCACAACCTGCTGTACCATCCACTTGCAATGAGCCATCAGTGTAGAGGCAGTATGGATCTGTGATGGAGGACGTCACTGTTTCTATGTGTTCCAGAGCCAACTGCCGCTGTAGAGAAGGCAGTTCCAACTTGGAAGTAAGTGTGAAGCTCACATCAGGTGTTGGTAGTGTAACACCCCTATTTTATGAATAATGTTATTTAGGATATATATGCAGGTAATAAGATGTAAATAATATTGTTAGTTAGAGATAGAGAAATAATGACTTAGGTGTAGTGTTAGGAAGAGGAAAAATACGTGTAAAGAATTAATTAAGAACAGGGAATGAATGACCTGCTTTTATAATATGATAGATAATTACAAACCTAACTCTCCTGTGATACCAGCATTTACTGATAACTTACTTAGAAAATTGATCAAGATAGGCAGGGAACTAAAGTAGTCCCAAAGAGAGGACGAGCCATTTCTGTTGGCGGAACAAATATGTGTACTGTAGGCCCCCTATATTAGTGAAATTGTATTATATGTAATTGAGGATAAAGATAATGTATTAGAATAATAAGGATATTAGTTGATCATAAAATGTAACTATGGAATACACCTGGGAGGAAGAAATTAGTGGAATTGTCAAAATATAGGTTCTGAGGGACTAGTTTGTCAGGAGTAGATGCCATAAAACTGACGGGACGAGGTGCGAAGGAAGTGAAGCAATTGCTCACAATCAGTCTCTCTTCGTCTCCCGTGGTGAAAGGTAGTTCTTACTGGAATAATACTTCACCTGTGACTACAAGTATTATTAATGAGGTAGAGTATTTAAATTCATTTGATAATGTTATTAAAAGTCTCTCTTCGTCTCCCGTGGTGAAAGCCATAAGAGCACAATCCCTTGGGTAGCCATAGTTCACCGGTGTACGAGTGTACAAGTGTTAAGATTTAGAGATTGCTGGCAATAAGTGAAACTAATTCAATTTTAAAAGTATAATATTTGTTTCGGCAATAGGAGATATATATTTTTTTTTATTGAAGAGTAGAAGTATTTTGAGTGAATTTATTACTAATTTTGTTTCTTTATTTGTTTAGATATGCCACTAGCGTAACTCGGGATTGTCCCAGTTCTAGTGACAGCGGGTTTAGGATTGGGGATTGGGGGAAGTATATATATATATATATATATATATAATATTGTTTTGTTGTGACATCTTATCGTGTGCATAAAATAAACTAGTTTATAATTCATTGAGTATTCCGTCACCGATATAATAGACTGTGTTCCTACCTAGATATAGATTTAATTCTGGACACTGGTCGAACCCCCGTTAAAGTAATTCTGGGTTGCTTATGCACGTGCCTTGTGCTTAAGGCTACGTTACCTATCCAGTGTGTGAACTTGGGTCCTCTGATCAACCTATAGTTTGGTGGTGGCAGCGTATACTGGCGAGGAACTGGACTTGCCTTTGTATGATATTTGTTTTATGGTATTCGCAAGGCAATTCCAGTTACTCAGGGTTTTTTTCCAGACCGGGTTGATCCAGCGAAAGGATAGAGTATCATACACTGGTGTGTCATTTTTTTTTTATTGTAAAAGGCCGTGGTTTTGTTTCCTTCTCATCAATTAAAAGGGAGGGGTAAAAATCAGACATTTACAGTAGCATCCATGGAGGGGGCCCTGGAGGGACATCTGCAACCAGTCGTGACCCAGATTTTATTATGATATTATTCTCACGACCCATACATAAATATATTTTACAAATTACCAGAATTATCAACCTAAGAAAATACAAGGCCAGAAACAGAAACGTAATATTTATTATTACAACGCATTCTATAATATAAACACAGCCTCACCTACCTCTCTCTCTCTCTCTCTCTCTCTCTCTTTCTCAAAAAAACACACTAATATTTGTGCAATGATTTTGTTTTATTGATGATTAAATATATGAATATTCGATTATAAAATTATGTTAGGTAGATTCATGTACGAACTTAATAATTATTATATTGTCACGAACATCATTATTCTATTTTATTCATGTATTTATTTTTGTGAGCCAGCGACCCTGCAGTTTGGAGGAATTCGGGTCCCGTAGTTTGAAGAACCCAGGATTAAAGAAGTGCATACCGTATTAACGTAGGTGGATATAGGAGAGAAGAAATGTGATTATTTAAGTCGAGGGTGAGGGTGAAGAGGGTAAGAAAAATAGGTGATTAGTTGAAAGTAATAACAAACAAATATATTTAGAATATCTGTTACATTATATCCTTTAATTAAATAAAGGCAGTGTCTTTTGTTCACCATCGTAGTGGGATAGACTACTGAATATATATTATCCTTTGGATATTAGACAGCTATCCTTGTATTCCTTTTATCCCTCGTGCTTGCCCCGTAAATGGGTATTGCCTGTACTGATGTGGGCAATACTTTAAGGGTTTGGGCGCCCCTTCAGCCCAGGCCACTAGCTTTCAGTTCTTCAACTGTCCTTCCTTTCTTCCTATTTCCTTCTTGCTTGCTGTCACACCTCTCTATCACCTTTTCCTGGCGCTATTTGACCTCGCTGTTGCGCCACCTATCAATCAATTCCCTCGTGCTTGTGTTTATAATCATGTTCATAATTCATATTCATAATTATCATAATTATTGCAGTTCATATTCTGGCCTCGTATTTTCTTAGGTTGATAATTGTGGTCTTTTGTAAAAAAAAAAAGAATGATGTCATAGTAAAAAGTGGGTCACGATTGAAAAAGTTGGAAGAACCCTGCTTTAAACTATTGGTGATTCGATACCGTTCAGTGTATGCTTCATTCATTCCTCCTGACACATGTCTCATTTACGTGATCATTCGTTACCCTCCCATATTACCTCCTATATAGCCCCGCCCACATTTCTCTCCTCCTCTCCCACTAACATCCACCCTCCCTCCACCTGTAACTGTTGCCAGATCCGACGAGGCCCAAAACCAAGTCACAGATGGATAGGGTGTGGACCATTGATCTGTCCGGAGCTGTTCCAACATAATCCCCAGACCTGTTTCGATCTACCAGACGAGTAAACCCCAAGATATAGATGAGAAACAGTGTTACAAAACGCAAAAGGCATCCTACCACCTTGTTTCTGAGCGGCCTGTCCTCGATCCATTCGACAGTCTCCTCCACTCCCGCTTTCACCAGTTCAGCGTTGCCAACGTATACACCCGGCATCGTGTGAGCTACCAGATACAACTCTCTAATCCGAAACACCTGCCGTCAACCCTTACTCTTACCTGCAGGTGTTTCGGATTTGAGAGTCGGAACTGGTAGCTCACACGATGCTGGGTATATACGTTGGCAACACTGAACTGGTGAAAGCGGGAGTGGAGGAGACAGTAGTGACAGTACGTTCCTGTTTACCCTCTGATCTCAGATTAGACTCTTCAGATTCTAACAATGTTTGGATCCAGTTATCTATGTGAAACTGCATTTTCCACACTCGTTGCTATCAAGACTAAGTACAGAAACCGCCTGAACGTTATAGGGGACTTACCTTATGCCTTCTCAAGCATTCGACCACGTATTCAAGATATGGTAGCTAAAAATCAGTGTCAAATATCTCACGAAACATGTAATCAGTATCTGGTAGCATTGAAACAGTGCCAAAAATCTCACTAATGTAACATATTCAGGCTTAATAAATGGACTAAATAGTCTTTGTTTTGTTTTTTTTAATCTCTGAGTGAAATTTTTCTATAGATACAAGGATGGCGTGGAGGGAAAGAATAGTTCTTAAGAGGGGATGCATCATACTAGCATTGCTTACGAGGTTTTTGTGGGACTGGTGGAACAAAGTTCTGTGATGGCATTAGCGAGACAAAGATGGAATGTTTTTCTAGCCAACACAGGTCCGAGTATGCAAAACAAAGTAAACAAACAAAAATCAAGTAATTCAAAGTAAAAAGGTTGGATCATATTAGAAAATATTATGTGGATATTTTACTGTGTTTACATCCTATAGAGACGTGTATGTGTGTAGTCTTCATTGTATGCTAACATGGACAACAAATCAAGCCTACGGTGGTCTTCTATTTTTTCCCCACCTCTTCTTCAAAAATTGGGCCAATGCAGCCACGAGCTAATCATCACAAAAAATCATCCACAAAATCCATGTTGTTCTTTATGTTTTGTCGTGGTCGTCGTGTGACCTATCTGCTATGCCACATTCAGTGTTCTACGTACAGTCGGCGGCAGAAGTCGTGTCGCCTCATCTACTTCACCGAGACATGCAGTGTTCATGGACTCGAGAAATAAGCACGTTTTCTACATTTAATAATCTCGAGTCTATGAACATCGCATGCCTCGGTGAAGCAAGTGAGGCGACAAGACTTTTGCAGCTGACTGTACAGTACACAGAACTAGCTACTGCCCCATCCATTCTGGTGTTTTGTTCCGCCAGTCCCACGAAAACCTCGTACACGGTATTAGTGTACAGTGTTGGAACTCTTCATCCAGGCTTACACCAAGAAGAAGTAAACTTCTCATTGGAGTGAGCCTGCCACTTGCCACGAAAATAAACTTCATTCTCTTGGAGAAATCAGATTACCTCTCTTGCTAAAACTACCCCCAAGAAATTAGGTGTACTATACAGATTTCATGAATACTTAACCCCCACCCAGTTATTGCCTCTGTATAGGGGTTTCATCCGCCCTTGTATGGAGTATGGCTCTCATGTGTGGGGTGGCTCAATTTTCACAGCATTCTTAACCGAAGTGGTATAAAAGGCCTTTCGTCTCATCAACTCTTAGCTGTTACTGATTCGGTACAATATCTCTCTTTTTGCCTCAACGTTGCATAATTTTCTCATCTATCGCTATTACACTGGACAAAACTTTTCTGAATCCTCTAATTAAATGCTTTCTGCCGTCCTGAAAGCTTGAAACCCTCGCTAAGCTACTCGATCTCACCCTTTATCTGTCTAACTCCCTTACGCAAGAATTATCCGGTACTCTCAGTCTTTCATATACAGGGTGATTCAGAAATGCGTGCCGAAAATCCGCCGGTGTATTCCTGGCACATAATTGAATGTAAATTAGTCAATAACGATTTTGGAAATTCTCAATAGTTTATAATATATAGTGCCTTCAAGGTTTGAACAGCCATGACACACATTTCTTGATAACTATCCCTGAAACTCCGTCCCTGGTAATTTTGCTGTGACTGTACACTCTACAGCTTTTGCCATATTCTTTAGTAACTTTTACTGTGTTTCCAATGCCTTCATGGGAGTTAAGTAATTTCACACGTGTCTGAAAGATTATGGTACAATCCCTAGATTTAAACACACTCTTCAAACCTTGAAGGCACTATAACTTATAAACTATTGAGAATTTCCAAAATCGTTATTGACTAATTTACATTCAATTATGTGCCAGGAATACACCGGCGGATTTTCGGCACGCATTTCTGAATCACCCTGTATACAACTGGTTAACTCTAGAACATTCCACCTCAACCCATCTTTCCCTCTTACTACGACTGATGCTCTTCTCACGTAATGTGTCAAGACATTTCGAAAGAAATTGGACATGATTTTGAACCTCTCTCACTTGTTTTATTTCACACATAAATACAATAGACGGGCACTCTGCCGTTAATCCTCATGATCCTTGGTCACTGTAGATTGCGACTGTATCACACGGGTTTCCCCTTGGTTCTCTTCTCTCGGCCTCCAATAATTATTAATCACGAGGTAAATAATGAAACAATCTAGTACACGAAAAGGTAAAGTAGGGACCAACCAACAGGACACTGGCAAAGGAAAGTGTAAATAGTGTAAGTCTCGGCTCAGGAAGACAGGGAAGGGAAGGCAAGGTAATGCAAAACATGAGGCAAAATGAGGCAAAGCAATTAAAAAATGAGTAGGGAAGTCGAGACAGGCTCGGAAATGACACTCCATTTTCCTTGCGTGTTTCTACCTCACCAATATTAGATGTGATATCCCTACATAGATTATTCAGTACTTATCGTCACGTACAGTCAGTCTAAGCCAATCATAGTGAGTACATTGTTGCTGGTTTTAATATAAAATAATCTTCATATTCAAACCAGCAACGACTTGAAGGAATGTGTGTGAAGAAGAGAGGGGGAAATGGAGGAAAGTTTTGAGACAGTTGCCAATTAATATATTTGTTTCTTCTGGTACTGTACTGTACAAATATTTAACGTGACTCATTACTGATGCGACACTCTTCCTATAATTGTTTATTGCCACTTTCCGTGCACCTCCGTCTAACTGCTCCCTCATTCATTGTACACGATCACTCACCTCCATCACCGTGTTTATATTTAACTCACTGTCGGTCATCACACATATTCATTAAATGCTCTATTCTATTTCCACGTCTTCTTCCCTGCCTAATTCAATGCCCTCTGTCCCTTCATTATCCTTCTAATATGTTCAAATTGCGTCCTATTTCACAATCAGTCGACACCTTTGGTTTTCTCCTTAAATTAAACCGTTTATCGTCTCCAGATTATACTCACGTCAATCATAACAAAATCAGCAATAACAAAATAGCAACAACAAAATTGTATTCGTGAATCGGTAGTGCACGAATACAACTTTTACGAGTTATTTATTAATCTCCATCCCATTGGTAGTATACCGGCAGGATTCACAAATAATAATAATAATATGGGCGTACGCAATAAAGGTAATTCTTTCAATTTTTGCGGAGTAAATTTCCTACTCAAATCGGGCATTTATAAATTAAACTGAGTGTTTGTGTGCTTGAGTTAATGATTAAATGTGTTTGTGGTGTGTGTGTGTGTGTGTGTGTGATGAGTTAATAATTGAATGTGTGTGTGTGGGAATCAATTAATGCTTGAAAGTGAGTGTGTGTGTGTATGAGTTAATGACTGTAAATGTTACATTATTTGCTACATAAATTCTGAATTCATTATGCAATTTATAGCAAATCCCTTGGAATGTAACGTTATACAGGTGAATTTCCTGTATATAGCAGACGAATACTCAATAACTTCAGGTGCTTATACTGTAATAATTCTCTCTCTTTCCAACGATAATACTCTATCACTGTTGAAGTTTTCCCTCTCCAATCCAACCCCGTTTTCCATCTCACTTGGTCAGTGGTTCACATCATGATCACGCGTGGTTCGGGATTCAGATTCCGGGTGGCTCGACATTGGCAACGCAAAGTGGTAAACGCGGAAGTGGAGCCAACTGTACATGATACACTTGCCGGCTCATGAAAAAGACACACTTCAAACGAGCCTCTTACCAAGCATAAAACAGGACGTGCCTCAACAGGCAACGTCTCAACCTACCCTATGTTAAATCTATCAAACCCCAGAGTGTAGAATATTTCTGTGGCGGGTGTACAGCAGCGCAAATAGTCGTGTCGAGAAATATCATGTGCACATAAACCGACGAACCGAACCCCTGGTGTGTGTGTCATGGGACTTACATAATGTTTCACGAGTTAGGGGATAGTATACTTTTGGTACATTGAATCGCCTTGATTCCTCCAAAGTATAACAGGAAACAGGATTAAATTAATAAAAATAAATGCTGCCTATAGTTGGAATGATTTGAAGGAAGAAGTTACTACAGATTCAAATCCAACACTGTACTACCCTCTTGATCTTCGAACACAACCACAACACGATTATTGGTGCTCATATTGGGTTAGGTATTTGGCGCTTATACTAGGCTATCTCATTGATGCTTATAAAATGCTACAGTCGAGATTACAAAATGTCATCAAACCTGCTTTATCATTTCCATTCTGAAGACTGACCCCTTTACGCACTGCAGGTCATAAAGGGATGAGAGTGGCAGAGTACAGAGTGAATTGAAGAGGGAAAGGGAAGACTGTTCTAGGTCTGGAAGATCCTGTAGCATCAAGAAGCAGAGACTGACTGACAAGCAATATCCCTCCTAGGGCACAATAGGAGTAAGTATATAGAAAGTATTTAGAGTTAGCTGAAGAGTTAGTTTTGGTAGCTGATTGGGTTATGTATCATGAACAAATTATAAGATTACTAATTCCTCCAGACTATGCCAGGAATCAGACATCACTTCATTATGTAACTTTCGAACTTTATTTTCTATCTGAATTTGAAGGAATCAAGAGTCCTCCCAAAACAACCCCCAGCCTTTAGTATAATGTTAGAGATAAATATTAGAACGCCTTGATTCCTCCAAAGTAGGCCAGGAAACAGGGCCAGATTGACAGAAATAAAGGTGGTCTGCTGCTTGGAACAGTTATAGCAGCATTTCCCAAATTGGGGGAAATTTAAATCTAGCAGGGGAGAAATAATTACAATAGCAATAAAAAAAAATCTCATATGGATTTTCTCATGTCTGAGAGAGCAAACAAAAGTTCTTTTAGTTGTTACTAACAGCTCTCTATCAACTTTACTATGTAACTTTATGTTTATCAGTATATTTGTACATTTTTTAAATGAATTAGTAAATAGTCACAGTGTGTCTTGACAACCCTTCCCCTCGTACACATGAAAGGGGAAGTCTGGATGGTTGAACTAGGTGCAGGGGGAAATGACAGAAAACAGTTTGAGAATCACTGGAACTTTAGAGGATTCATCTGTCCTTCAATTTACCATCAAAAGCCTCTCCCCTCTAAATGCAGTGTAAATATATACGGTAGCCTATATACTTACTGGCTTGGTCCTTCCTCTCTCAGTGTGGCGGTCAAGGTGAAGTTGGAGGTGGAGGCGAGCGTGTGTGTGTGTGTCTTCTTCTTCATCGACTGACTAACTAAGGTAAAGTATCAGGCCCAGGGCTGCCACTCTGAAATTTCAATTTCCCCTACCGAGCGGGCTCATTTTCCCCTACTTCCCCCTACGCCCATCCCGAATATACTACACCTAGACAGAGTGTTCCCACTAGTTCAAAACATCAATTCACTTGTAAAATAAGTTTGAAAATTCGTAATATTGGATCAAAATTCCCTAAATACAATTTAAATACTCGTTACCGGTTGCCTACATAATAAGGTGAAAATAAAAGTTTTATTTTTTATTTTTATCATGTTTTCACTGCAAAATTATAGAAAATACTTTTTTTGGTATAAAATAATAATCTTTTCTTTGGTAGCCTATTCTATGAAATAAATAAACTCTGTTAATATTAAAATAAATATGTGTACTGTATTATACATGTATAGCCTATTGAGTGGGCAAATGAGGCATAAACACTGCCAGCCTGGCTACATGTGTGTAAATGAAAATAAAATGGGAAAATGGACAGTACTGTCAGTTCATGTAGCCTATCACTGAAAGTCCTCAGTCTGCTCCTGCTCTGTGTATTTTTCCATATACCTTTTTCTTGCATTACTATGCAAGTGAGCAAGCCTTGCATTAACATCAACCTGAGATGGAAATGTTTCAGCTGTTTTGATAATCGCCTCCAAAGTCTGTACAGCTAGGGAATTCCTTAATTTTGTTTTGTTAGCATTAAGTTTAGAGAAGGTCCTCTCTACCTCTGCAGTGCTTTGTGGCAAGGCGGTCATTTGCAGCATAAAAATCGTGACGTCTTCATACTCAGGAAGGCGGCTCATACCCTGCCAAAACTCTACAATGGGCTTGCTCTCCCACCCTCCTTTCTTCACATTGTCATCTATAAGAACGGAACGCCACTGTCGATCAATAGTCTGCACTTTAGACGAACTGATCCTTGGAAAACCCCTGGCAAGAACTGAGCCAGATTTGACATCAGCACTGGCATCCAGTATTTTCACATGGTTCACATCTTTTAGTGCTTTCAGCACTGGGTCAGACAGATCAATCCTTTGAAGAATTTGGCGTACAGCTTCCCTGCACCAATCTCTGCACCTTCTCTGGAAGCTCTCCCTCTCATGTGGAAGCATAAGCTTCATGGATTCCTCTGCCAATATCCCTGGGTAAACCTTGTTAAGTGGTAGCCACCATGACTCATCATCAACATTGATGTCGGTCAGGTTCTGGATTGGTTTCCTGAAGTTTTGGCACAGTATCTTTACAACACGCTCAACCTCTGTCACAAGGCGATGAAGCTGAAACCCATTCGACTGGAATATAAGATTCAGACCAGTTAAGTCTCCAAGGACATAATCGCAAAACTCCAATGTTACCTTGACGTATGTAGAATTTAGCGCCTTTAGTATCCTTTCAGCTTGCAGGGAGCTCTTGTCACTTGCCTCTGCAGTAAAGAACAGAACGAGCGCAGGATACTGTTCTAAAATACGGCCAACACACTGGGCCACAGACAGCTAACGTGCCTGACTTGGTTTCAGGATTCGATGAGTATCCACATCTACAAATTTCTGGAACTCGGCATAACTTTTCTGCCTATTGGGGGACATCTTAAAGTAGTTGTAGATATCGTGTATTAGCTGATCAGCTGTCTTTGACAGAACCTTACTGGCGTGCTCTGCAACAAGATGGAAAGTGTGGCAGTAACATTTAAGAACAAATAGATTTGGTCACCCTGAGGCCGGGCCTGATTCAGGCCCGGCCTCAGGGTGACCACTGACCAGATTTCTCGAGCGGGAATATGCTAGACAGCAGCTGAAATTATGCTAGATTGGCAAAAATTATGCTAAATATTTTGTTGCTCTTCATATGTTTGGTTTCTGCTGTATTTTATTGTTAATATAGTATTATTTCTAGGTTATTAACTGTATACAGTATGCACTCATATAATTATGAACAATTCTAGAAAAAAACATTAAAATTATAAACATTAAAATTATAATCACATTCTGAAAGTTTATTTTACAATCATTTGTGCAACATACACTAGTAGATTGAAACTCTAATACAGAACAAGTACAATGTTTTCAATGTTACCTGTATAAAATAATAATAATGCAATTTAATTTATGAATTGAGTTTACAAGTTATGGGTTCCTATTTTTCATACATTTTTTAATTACATTTTTGAAGCAGCACACATCCACCCTTCTTCAACTCCTGTGATTTCCTGCTCTAGCTAGAGCTTCGTTAAAACTTCAAAGTATATGGACTGTTTCACAATTCCCATTAATCATGGTACACTAAATTAAACATGTAGGTTAATCCTGGCCTTTAATCCAGAAACTACCGTTAGCCACAAGTGGTAAGTTATAATCATGCTAGAAATTGTTCTAAGCTCATTAAATTATGCTAAAACAATGCTAGATTTGATACTATGCTAAATTTAATGCTAAACACACAATTTTCAGGAAAACTATGCTAAATTTAGCATTATAATACTAAATCTGGTCACCCTGTAAAGTATGTGTGAGGAGTCGGACTCACTTTGGACTCTGGGGAGTTACTAAGGTATTGCTTCACTCTTTCGTCCCGCTGTGTACATGCATCTTTAACTATTTATTGGTTATCTGTCTCCTTCACACGAATGCTACTCAATTTTCGTACTGTTTTTCCATTCTTCGCCTCTCGGTGTATTCTTTCTTCCTTCTTGTATTTTCTGCCTTTTTTCACGCACACCCATATCTTGCTCTACTTCCCTAGCGTGTTCTCCATTCTTCCTCCTCCTGTTATTTTCTTCTTTCCGTTGTTAGCTCCAGCCTCAGCCGAGAGCTCAAGGTCTTATCGTAATTATTGTTGTTCTTCTTGGGGCGACAACTTCTAAAATGCTCCAACTGACTCACTCACTCACTCACTCATTCTTCTTGGGTCGACCATTTCTTAAAAGGGGTTCAACTCACTCACTCACTCACTCATTTCACTTGAATCATTAAGAGCCGGAGCTTTTGAAGGGTTTTCCTTCATGTTCTTGTTTCAACCGAGAGGGGGTTCAACCGAGGGGTTCACCCTCAATAAAAAGGGTTCATTTTCAAAATTTCAATATAACCATATGAATACGAAAATCCAAATAAAACATAATTAATATTTTTGAGACCTTTACATATGGATATTTTATTATTTCACTTGAATTATTAAAAGCCGGAGCTTTTGAAGGGTTTTCCTTCATGTTATTGTTTTATTTCGCTTTCATAGCTATTTGCTTTCTTCTTCCCATCTTTCTCATTTCATTTTCAACTTTATTTGCATCCCTGCTTCCTCCCTTTTCTTTTCATTCCTAATCTTGTCAACATTTCCCCTTTACATTATATCATCGCTCTCACCTTTATTTCTTAATTATATTAATATTTATATTAATATGAAAAAAACATACTGGAACCGATTTGCATGTCAGTCAATCGTATCATTATTGGCAGATAATTACGGGCAAGATATTTTTTTTAAAGGTCCGTATTAATCGGACCTGTTTCATGAACAGATGTATAGTCCACCGGCTACATATACCAAGTCTAATCACGTACCATACCGAGCAGTGACGTTACACAGGCCCTTTTGAGTCACAATCAGTATTTCCCATCCCCCTTTATCGTACTGAGCGGGAAGAAAGCGAGTGATACATATATTTTTCACTAGTTTCCCAAGTACGAGATTTTTAAAAGTGAAATTACATTTTTAAGAGTGAAAACTTCATTAACGATGACAGTGCACATATATGCAGTCTATATTATGAAGCAAGTGCATATAAAAAATATCTAAATCCATGTCCAGAAGCCCTTGCGTGCCCAGGGGGCAGCACGGTTAGGGGGCAAATTTTGTTGGGTATGCCCTGCATGTGAATGATGTCCAAACTACAGCTTATATAATTATGTAACTGTGGTCCACACGGCAGAGTCGAGTGAGTAATGGGCAGAAGTGACCGACAGCATTTTTACGAACTGTAAGGGTGCTTGATACCTCCTCCACCAACTGGCTAAAAGAAAAGTTGAATATGATTCTTGGGTTGTAGAGATTAAACTAACCATATTTAGGATTGTCTTTTCACAGTTCACTTTACTTACAGGCATTTGAGGATGACAATAGGAACTTTAACCTTACCTAACCTAGCCGAGCTGTTGGCAAGGAGGGTGGTGCCGAGCCTGTACACAGTTCGTAAGAATGCTACCTAGCAATGTCGTGATGTTGTTGAGTGTTGCGCGATAAACATGGTGCCCTGTACAAGTCTGATAGGAGGTAAGTTATGTGTAGTATAATTGTGTGTAAAAAAAAAAAAAAAAAATGCAAATTATAGATGTTTCAGGAGAGGTTGCAGACAGAACATGGTTATGAACAAGATTTTATGAACTATACGAGATTAAGTGTAAACGCTCTATATAAACTCCTAGGATTGGTGGAGCTATACATTATAAAACAAGACAAATATGAGACGCAGCATTACAGTTGATGCTCGACTGGAGTAAATGTTGAGATATTTCACACACAGTATAGTACACACATATCTAAGAAAGGCTTGTCCTGCTTTAACTAAGAAACCTGCCCATCCATACACGAGTTATTGAGGGATAATTTCTTGCTGGTGAGATTTATCATTTGCTTTAATGTACAGTATACAATTTCTCATGTATCAATACATCAATGTATTATATCATGCATATCCATATGGCAGTACCATAGCTCCTCAATTGTCAGGGCACCGGCTGGTGATTTCGCTCAACACAAGTGCGGGCCTTTGGCTGGTTGTCCCGTCAAATATACCCAATAATGGTCATTCCCACCGACCATGCCCGCTCATCTGGACATGGCATTAAGCATACAACTAGCAAAACATTGGGAAGAACAAAGTGTATAGTATCTTTTAATGTGTTGGCATTAGATAATATGTGTGAAGCATTTTACAACAGTGAGCTCAATGATGTCCAAGTTTTTAAAACTATCACAATGTCAATTATTGTACTGCGGTATTGTCGCATTTATCAGTTTAATAATAATATTATGTGTAATAATAATATTATCATTATAAATAATGATAATAATAATATTATTATTAATAATAATATTATAAATAATAATAATATCTATATACATAAAGCCGAAATTCTGTATCTCTGTGTTCTGTGTGTGTGTGTGTGTGTGTGTGTGTGTGTGTGTGTGTGTGTGTCCCCTCTATGCACGCCCTGATCCTTCGTCCTAGAGTGAAACTTTTTACATGGGTTTGATCGCTAATACTTGGGGAGTGTTTTGGACCTATAAAAAAAATGTTTTTCATGTTTTAAAAAAAAAAAATTGAGGGGGATTCGAACCCCTGGATTAGTGACACGCACAAACACACTCTCTCTCTCTCTCTCTCTCTCTCTCTCTCTCTCTCTCTCTCTCTCTCTCTCTCTCACATGCTCTCACTGGCTCTCTCTCTCTATCTATCTCTATTTTTAATTTCAGAGAGAGAGAGATAGTGTGTGTGTGTGAGAGAGAGAGAGGTAATACTGGGTTTGGTTATATTTGTGTGTGAGAGAGATAGTGTGTGTGTGTGTGGGAGAGAAAGAGTGAAAAATAGATATAGTGTGTGTGAGAGGTAGAGATAGATAGATAGCTAGACTGTGAGAGAGAGATAGAGAGAGACTGTGTGTGAGAGATAGGTAGATATATAGAGTGTGTGAGAGAGAGAGAGACTGTATGTGAGAGAGATAGACTATATATGCGGGAATAAGGGACAGGCTTGGGGTGGGGGGTTTGCGGGGTGCTGGAATAGGGGACAGGCTGGGGGGGGGGGTAAAAAGCCTGTCCCCTACCGCCACACACCCCAAGCATGCCCCATATTCCCGCATCCCTCTAAACCCCCCCAAGCCTGTCCCCCTACTCGCGCACCCCCCCATCCCCCCTATCGTAAACAACACACACTAGGGTACACACACACATACAGTAGCTACACACACACACACCGTACACACACACACTAGGGTACACACACACATACAGTACACACACACACACATACACACACACACACACACACCGTACACACACACACTAGGGTACACACACACATACAGTACATACACACACACACACACACCGTACACACACACACACAGACACATACACATACCCCTACCGTACACACACACACACTAGGTAAGGTAAGGCTTGGGGTGGGGGGTGCGGGAATAGGTGGTGGTGGTGGTGGTGGTAGTAATAGTGGAGGTGGTAGTGGTTGATGTAGTGGTGGTGGTAGTGGTAGTGGTGGTAGTAGTGGTGAGGTAGTAGTGGTAGTAGTTGATGTAGTAGTGGAGGTGGTAGCGGTTGATGTAGTAGTGGTGGTAGTGCAGTTTGTATTTGTTACATATCAGTGTTGTATTATTATATCCTTTGTTTATTTAGAACTCTGTGATCGTGTATGAAAATTCCACCTCCCGAAGGGCGGTGGAAGGGCGGCCGCAGGCCGCCAGCCCTCCGCAGGAGCTAGCGGCTCTTGGCGGCGGAGCCAGCTAGTTATAAATAATAATAATATAAATAATAATAATATTATAAATAATAATAATAATATAAATAATAATAATATTATAAATAATAATAATAATAAAAACAAAAATAATAATAAAAATAATAACAAGGACCCCAACTTGATTTACAACACACACACACACACACACACACACACACAACATATTCCATTGGATCATAAAAACGTCTTGTATACTGGAACACACACACATGTTTTTATATGTAATTAAGGAGAGATTCTCTTGCTGGTGAATTGTAAAGTTTCTGATTCCTCCAAACTTTGCTAGGAAACAGACACCCTCAATGGTACTAATAGGAAATCTGTTATCTGGCATAGTTTGGAGGAATCCCAGATCTTCCAATTCATCAACAAGAGAATCTCCCCGTAAAGCAAGGCAATAAAATCTTAATAATATTCTGAAGGGACCCTGTGATATAGTCAGAAAATTGGAGGTAAACAAGTCCTTCAAATATTGCCACGAAACACACACACTTATATGGAAGGAGCTTGTTTCATGGCATAGATAGGATGAATCAGAAGCCTCTAATTTTCATACACGATCACAGGGTCCTTAACCCTTTCATTAGTTTATTACGTGAGTATGGTCAATGCTGCTCTAGTCAATATTTTGAAAAATAGTTAATTAATTTAAGCTCATTTACGGAGTTATTATTACTTTCATTAATTGTATTGTATGTTTATATGTCTTATAAGTACGAAAATATACCCTGAGAGTATTGCTTTATTACAAAGTCGAATAAAAGAACAAGGTACTTCCATTATTTTGAACCGAGACCACTGAGTCGGACTCACTCACTCGGCGGCGGCACATTGACGTCAAGCAGTACAAACTCGGTGTGTTGGTGACTTGAGTCCTCACACACACTCCCTCTCCTTAATTTTCTTCTGGAAAACTAATTATATGACTACCCTTATATTCGGTTATCTCTTGACAACTATCAACTAAGGGTCCCAGGGTGGAATGAATTTGTAGTTTTGTACTAGTCAGTGACCGTAAGTCTTCGTCTCCCTCCCCTATGAAATTCTGGCAATAAATACTTCGACACTCTCCAAATTGATGAGTATAGGCTACCCTATGGCAGCCTCCAAACTCTCAGTCCTGGGTACCCTCCAAACAACTGTTGTCATTTTCATCTAACTTCATTCATACTAATTCAATCATTCATTCCAGGATCTATATCACTCCCGAAGAATGAACCCCTCCCCAGACTGCCTCCACATCATACTATCCTTTGCTGTTCTTGACCGAAGTGACGTGTCAGGTCGTCTCTCCATCGTATTTTCGGTCGTCCACACCTTCTGGTCCATTCTGTCGTTCTGATGGTCCATCGGTTATCAAGTAACCGTGAAATGTGGCCTGCCCATCTGTGCTTTGATTTCATGATGGTGTCAAATATGTCATTTACACCTGTCTGTTCACGGATCCAGGTGTTGCGTTTTCGGTCCAGTGTAATAAACTTTTGTAGTGCAATATTTGAATTATTATAATGAATATAATAATTAAGTAAGCAATAATTCAGCAATTGACTTACCTTACCCGGTTTATTAATTTACCTTCGTTTTGTTGGCTCAAGGAAGGTTCTCAGAGGCTGAATCCCCTATATTATTGCAAGTCTTTCAACATTTATTTAATTTATGTGAGCTGTTATGATATGGATGCATTTATAAATATATAGTAATAAGGAAGATATGGTGCATGAAACAACCAATTACAATAATCTCTCTATATAAAACAGTCCGTCTGTCTTTCCGTCTGTCTGCCTGTCTGTTTAGCTGCTATGCACAGCCGCATCGTTTTACCTAGAGTAATAATGTTTACATACGTTTTATGGCTAAAATCTGGAGAGTGTCTTGGCCCTATATTTTTTTTTTTCAATGATTAACCAATTAAAAACGACTTTTTTCCTCCCCCCCCCCCAGCTGACAAATGCTGGTCAATTTTGTCATTTTTCAACTTTCATGTAGGCAATTTTTTTTCTTACAGAATGAAAGAGCTTGAGTTTATACACCAGGAACTGAAAACGAGAGCCTTCTAGGTGTACGCAAAAGCGTATAACAAGACCATCAATGTCTTCAATTTTTTTTAAATAAAATAGTATCTCCTGAAACAATCAAAGAAAACTGATAGAAAACCACATGCTCTCTCTCTCTCTATGTACTTGTTATCATGTTCTTAGACAGACAGACAGACAGATAGATAAATAGATATAGATAAATAGATATAGATAGATATAAAGATATATAGATATAAAGATAAATAGATATAAAGATAAATAGATATAAAGATAAATAGATATAAATGCTCTTCTCACGTAATGTGTCAAGACATTTCGAAAGAAATTGGACATGATTTTGAACCTCTCTCACTTGTTTTATTTCACACATAAATACAATAGACGGGCACTCTGCCGTTAATCCTCATGATCCTTGGTCACTGTAGATTGCGACTGTATCACACGGGTTTCCCCTTGGTTCTCTTCTCTCGGCCTCCAATAATTATTAATCACGGGGTAAATAATGAAACAATCTAGTACACGAAAAGGTAAAGTAGGGACCAACCAACAGGACACTGGCAAAGGAAAGCGTAAATAGTGTAAGTCTCGGCTCAGGAAGACAGGGAAGGGAAGGCAAGGTAATGCAAAACATGAGGCAAAATGAGGCAAAGCAATTAAAAAATGAGTAGGGAAGCAGAGACAGGCTCGGAAATGACACTCCATTTGCTTTGCGTGTTTCTACCTCACCAATATTAGATGTGATATCCCTACATAGATTATTCAGTACTGATCGTCACGTACAGTCAGTCAATATTCAAACCAGCAACGACTTGAAGGAATGTGTGTGAAGAAGAGAGGGGGAAATGGAGGAAAGTTTTGAGACAGTTGCCAATTAATATATTTGTTTCTTCTGGTACTGTACTGTACAAATATTTAACGTGACTCATTACTGATGCGACACTCTTCCTATAATTGTTTATTGCCACTTTCCGTGCACCTCCGTCTAACTGCTCCCTCATTCATTGTACACGATCACTCACCTCCATCACCGTGTTTATATTTAACTCACTGTCGGTCATCACACATATTCATTAAATGCTCTATTCTATTTCCACGTCTTCTTCCCTGCCTAATTCAATTTCCTCTGTCCCTTCATTATCCTTCTAATATGTTCAAATTGCGTCCTATTTCACAATCAGTCGACACCTTTGGTTTTCTCCTCTTAATTTCTCCTTCTCCTCTACCTTACTCCATCTCAACCCTGCTACACTCTCGGAATCATCAACACCTCACCACGACACTCACTAAAAGAAGTAAGATATTATGAGACATGTAGTGATGAGAAAATACCTCGTATTTTTACTGTTGTCTATTCAAGCTCTAAGGTTCACCCGCTTTTTCTATTCGAATTTCAGTATAAGATGTTACACAATTGATTATCTGTGGATGTGTTTCCGTCAGGTGGGAGCCAAGGCAAAACTTACCCGAGTTTTATCCTCGATCTTTGTGTCATTTACAGCCAATACTATAATATAGCGAATATCCAACAGCAAGGAGAATGAATATCTGAACAAAACTTCATGCGAACCAAAGTATCTGACAGTGAGTAAATGATTGAAAGAATGTATTTAAGGAGACAGTCTTTTATTAGTGAATTTTAAGATCTCTGATTTCTCCAAACGATACAGATCCCCTATAAGTACCACTGAAGGGGTCTGTGTTTGGCATAGTTAGGAGCCTAGGAGGAATTAATAGCCTTCCATTTTGCCAACAAGACAGTCTACTTAAGAACACATTATAGTATCGTGCATAATGTTGGTGTGCGATGGAAAAAGGTACTATGTCTAGTATAAGCTAAGGGTAGTATTGTTCAACTACTACTTCGAGCACAAGGTTCTTCACCGTATTATTGTTTTGCAATACGAACTGAAGGTCGAAATGCCTTTTCCTCGAGGAAGAAATGTAATAATATGACCCTCAATGTTACTTTTCTCCAAGCTAGAAAATCCTCTACTCTCTTGACACTAGTAATATTCTTTGCACTTGGACAGAGCATTATTAATAAAGTGATATATAGCAGCAGAATATCACTGCGCACGTATATTGAGTGACGATTGAAGGGCAAGGCAAAGCACAATGTCATGATGTATGTACTGAACCTGATGTCATTAATCTTGAGACCATAAATGTTCACATTCCTATTTATCACTCACTAGAACCTGTGACGTAGAGTCACATCAAACACTATTTGTGGTGTTAACGACGACCACAGTATAGTACGGTACAATGACTCCGTGGTATGTCATCGTTCCGTTACTGCTACAACACACGCCATCGGCAACATCAATAAATATTCTTGCATACGGCCCGTACAGTCACAAACAAAGGTTCGCTGACACCAGACGTAAAGAAATGCAAACAACGAAAGTCACGTCGACGAGAGGTTTGGAATACCAGCAAAATTAAGTGTCGGCGAACTTTTGCTTGTGGCTGTACAGTCGGCGAAATCGAAAAATGTCGAGACTTGGTAGGTTTTACCTCAATTTCTTTAGGAGGAATTAGAGTGATGGTAAATCTGGAGTAAATGATTCCTCCAAATTATTCAAAATAACAGACCACCATTATTTTTGTTAATCTAATCCTGTTTTCTGGTATACTTTAGAAGAATGAAGGACCTTTAATCTGCTACAGGTATATTTTCCCCTTAATGCATGCATGGTACTTGGGCAACATTATTACATTGTCTAGCGCCAGACAGTTTATTAAATGAAATGCTGGAAGAATAATCCAAACTTGACCCTTATTAATTAAGGAGGCGATACAGGGAAGTACGGTACAAAGGAATATAATTATATAGACAATTAAGTAAAATAATTGTGTCTGAGAGTCTTTCAATCTCAGCACAGTATTATCCAAACATCTCTGATATAATTATAGAAGTAATAGATGCTAATGTCTGACCAATTGATAGGAATAAATATTGCAAGACTATAATTATATAATATTATTCGAAAATGCATGATTGAGTGTAGAATTATGAAAGACTACGATACATGACAGCATAATGATTAGAAAAGGAGGATACGATGACAAAATATTAAAATATAAAATAAAAACATTACAATACAAGACATCATTCGATGGCAACACCGCCAGCGACCACTCGCCCTTTGCTATCTTTATTATTTTGTGACCTTGACCTTAGACCGATTTTGCCCAAGAGTTTTATGATGAATATCTATCAATAGAAAAAAAAATGAACATCATACGGCAAAAAATGTGGACGCTAGATTTAAAACAGACACACGAACAGATAAATAAATAAATAAATATATAAATAAATAAATAAATATCCAGCACCGAAAACAATACACCGGGGCGGTGTAATAAAGACATGTTAAAATTCTAACTGAATGAATAGGATAGATGATACAGATTGTTCAGTTTACCGCGCAAGTCCCTTGTCAACTCACTCGTATTACTACTATTATCTATTGTATGTCATGATTACAACACTAAAAATAGTATGAACACTTGTAGGAATATATCATCGTGTAACTGTCACTTAGAAAATGATAAACAAACTGATTTGTACCATAGGAAACACGTATATTTACCTTTGTATAGTTGAGGAGGTATAAATATTGATACAGTCAATTCAACCAAACGAGATTTACTGCTGACAAAGATATATTTGAGAGAGAGAGAGAGAGAGAGAGAGAGAGAGAGAGAGAGAGAGAGAGAGAGAGAGAGACCCTTTGCACGAATGCTACATAAAACCAGACAAAAATAAGATTGATGGTGTTATTGGTAGAGGGTTTGGAGCGACAAATTTCTTCTGCGAAAATTATAGGTTGCTTGACTAAGGCATGAATTGTATTTGTACCAGTATATACAGTACATGTGTGTGTGTGTGTGAAGTATGTTTTCCTTTCCTGCAGTGAATATTGAATCAGGCTATATATAATTTTCGTTAAAAAAATGGTTGATTTATAAATATGTCATAATAATATATTCAATACAGTGTTATTCACTATAGACTTTCAATGCCGTTAACTCTGTATCAGGAAATCCGCGACAACTATCGATAGTTTCCGCTTACATCTTTACACCTTGTCGCTGAAATCTCCCGTTTCCCGCGACATGTCGAATATAGTGTCGCAGGAAAAAGTTTCCATGTGATACCGGCTTTAAGACACACTGGCCTATAATAATACGCTCACACAACATTAACCTGACCTAACGTGGCCTAACGTAACCCAGTCTTGTCTAGTCCAGGTTTACAATAACTCAAGATACATCGGCACTCAGAGGGTATTTTATGGTTTCAAAAATATAAGTTGTGGGTCACTCGTGACTCTTGTGTGTTTCAGATCATACCGTTGATTTTTCAAATTGTTTGGCGAAAAAAGAGGACTGATACTTTTTTGAGGTACAGTTGGCTCCACTTCCGCGTTTCCCATTTATTGTTGCCAATGTTGAGCTACACAAAAATTTGAATCCCGAATCACGTGTGATCATGATGCGAATCACTCACTACAGAGTGAGATGGAAAGAGGAGTAGCTGATATACGGTTGTGAACTTAACTTGGATTTTCGAACGCTGCTCACTCCGACACTTGTGATTGGTTCACTAACCCTGGCGTCTGACTGTCTGGCCAAGACATTAATCTCGAAGAATATATCAGTGTAAAATAAGGTCATGCCAAATTGCATGGATTGTATTTGATTACAAATTGTCACATAATTTCTTTCCTGGTCCTGTTTGCATAATTCCACTGATCATTACTACAAGTACAGTCGGAATGATGATGGTGGTGAGTTGGAGAACGAGGTGGGAAAGTGGAAGTATAGAGTGAATTAATACTGGGAGGGGGGAATAGGATAAGGCGAGTGGAGTGAGTGAGAACAGGGTGGGAGAAAAGTGACAAAATGATTATTGGCTAATTAAGAACCTTTCTCACAAAACAGTATCCTTTGGTAACCAGTGACACAAAGTAATCAGAAAATGTCTTGACTAATGTAAAGTAACAAATTTTGCTTGTGATATTTTTTTACACTGAGTAGGGTGTAGAAGGTTATATTTTATAACTTGGTAATATATTAGAATATGGTAGGACTTTTGAAAGGTTTGGCTTCCCTGTGGACTCCAGCCGTTCTATTTAACTTGTTCAACTGTCCTATCTCAACTTGTGTTTCCTTCATGGTTACTGTTCCTCTTCTCTATCTCTATCCTTATCTTGTTAGTGTCATCCAGGTGCAGTTTGGACCTCTTCATTTACCTCATCCAGTATATTTGGATTACAAGCAGCACATACATAATCCCATATTATACTTAAAGATGGAAGTCACTCCTTTATCTTTCTTATTAGGAGACGCTTACTGCCTAACTATGCGAGGGAAGAAAGCTGAATAATTGTATGTTTAATTGGTAAGGCCGTGAGTGAATTATCACGTTTATGTATGTAAGAATTCATTAAACCGTTTATCGTCCCCAGATTATACTCACGTCAATCATAACAAAATCAGCAATAACAAAATAGCAACAACAAAATTGTATTCGTGAATCGGTAGTGCACGAATACAACTTTTACGAGTTATTTATTAATCTCCATCCCATTGGTAGTATACCGGCAGGACTCACAAATAATAATAATAATATGGGCGTACGCAATAAAGGTAATTCTTTCAATTTTTGCGGAGTAAATTTCCTACTCAAATCGGGCATTTATAAATTAAACTGAGTGTTTGTGTGCTTGAGTTAATGATTAAATGTGTTTGTGGTGTGTGTGTGTGTGTGTGTGTGTGTGTGTGTGTGTGTGTGTGTGTGTGATGAGTTAATAATTGAATGTGTGTGTGTGGGAATCAATTAATGCTTGAAAGTGTGTGTGTGTGTATGAGTTAATGACTGTAAATGTTACATAATTTGCTACATAAATTCTGAATTCATTATGCAATTTATAGCAAATCCCTTGGAATGTAACGTTATACAGGTGAATTTCCTGTATATAGCAGACGAATACTCAATAACTTCAGGTGCTTATACTGTAATAATTCTCTCTCTTTCCAACGATAATACTCTATCACTGTTGAAGTTTTCCCTCTCCAATCCAACCCCGTTTTCCATCTCACTTGGTCAGTGGTTCACATCATGATCACGCGTGGTTCGGGATTCAGATTCCGGGTAGCTCGACATTGGCAACGCAAAGTGGTAAACGCGGAAGTGGAGCCAACTGTACATGATACACTTGCCGGCTCATGAAAAAGACACACTTCAAACGAGCCTCTTACCAAGCATAAAACAGGACGTGCCTCAACAGGCAACGTCTCAACCTACCCTATGTTCAATCTATCAAACCCCAGAGTGTAGAATATTTCTGTGGCGGGTGTACAGCAGCGCAAATAGTCGTGTCGAGAAATATCATGAGCACATAAACCGACGAACCGAACCCCTGGTGTGTGTGTCACGGGACTTACATAATGTTTCACGAGTTAGGGGATAGTATACTTTTGGTACATTGAATCGCCTTGATTCCTCCAAAGTATAACAGGAAACAGGATTAAATTAATAAAAATAAATGCTGCCTATAGTTGGAATGATTTGAAGGAAGGGTGTTACTACAGATTCAAATCCAACACTGTACTACCCTCTTGATCTTCGAACACAACCACAACACGATTATTGGTGCTCATATTGGGTTAGGTATTTGGCGCTTATACTAGGCTATCTCATTGATGCATATAAAATGCTACAGTCGAGATTACAAAATGTCATCAAACCTGCTTTATCATTTCCATTCTGAAGACTGACCCCTTTACGCACTGCAGGTCATAAAGGGATGAGAGTGGCAGAGTACAGAGTGAATTGAAGAGGGAAAGGGAAGACTGTTCTAGGTCTGGAAGATCCTGTAGCATCAAGAAGCAGAGACTGACTGACAAGCAATATCCCTCCTAGGGCACAATAGGAGTAAGTATATAGAAAGTATTTAGAGTTAGCTGAAGAGTTAGTTTTGGTAGCTGATTGGGTTATGTATCATGAACAAATTATAAGATTACTAATTCCTCCAGACTATGCCAGGAATCAGACATCACTTCATTATGTAACTTTCGAACTTTATTTTCTATCTGAATTTGAAGGAATCAAGAGTCCTCCCAAAACAACCCCCAGCCTTTAGTATAATGTTAGAGATAAATATTAGAACGCTTGATTCCTCCAAAGTAGGCCAGGAAACAGGGCCAGATTGACAGAAATAAAGGTGGTCTGCTGCTTGGAACAGTTATAGCAGCATTTCCCAAATTGGGGGAAATTTAAATCTAGCAGGGGAGAAATAATTACAATAGCAATAAAAAAAAATCTCATATGGATTTTCTCAAGTCTGAGAGAGCAAACAAAAGTTCTTTTAGTTGTTACTAACAGCTCTCTATCAACTTTACTATGTAACTTTATGTTTATCAGTATATTTGTACATTTTTTAAATGAATTAGTAAATAGTCACAGTGTGTCTTGACAACCCTTCCCCTCGTACACATGAAGGGGGAAGTCTGGATGGTTGAACTAGGTGCAGGGGGAAATGACAGAAAACAGTTTGAGAATCACTGGAACTTTAGAGGATTCATCTGTCCTTCAATTTACCATCAAAAGCCTCTCCCCTCTAAATGCAGTGTAAATATATACGGTAGCCTATATACTTACTGGCTTGGTCCTTCCTCTCTCAGTGTGGCGGTCAAGGTGAAGTTGGAGGTGGAGGCGAGCGTGTGTGTGTGTGTCTTCTTCTTCATCGACTGACTAACTAAGGTAAAGTATCAGCTGATAGGAGGTAAGTTATGTGTAGTTATGTGTAATTGTGTGTAAAAAAAAAAAAAAAAAATGCAAATTATAGATGTTTCAGGAGAGGTTGCAGACAGAACATGGTTATGAACAAGATTTTATGAACTATACGAGATTAAGTGTAAACGCTCTATATAAACTCCTAGGATTGGTGGAGCTATACATTATAAAACAAGACAAATATGAGACGCAGCATTACAGTTGATGCTCGACTGGAGTAAATGTTGAGATATTTCACACACAGTATAGTACACACATATCTAAGAAAGGCTTGTCCTGCTTTAACTAAGAAACCTGCCCATCCATACACGAGTTATTGAGGGATAATTTCTTGCTGGTGAGATTTATCATTTGCTTTAATGTACAGTATACCATTTCTCATGTATCAATACATCAATGTATTATATCATGCATATCCATTTATTGCCTCATTAATGCGCTACATAGCCTATGTTACTTTAGATCTGGCAGTGCCATAGCTCCTCAATTGTCAGGGCACCGGCTGGTGATTTCGCTCAACACAAGTGCGGGCCTTTGGCTGGTTGTCCCGTCAAATATACCCAATAATGGTCATTCCCACCGACCATGCCCGCTCATCTGGACATGGCATTAAGCATACAACTAGCAAAACATTGGGAAGAACAAAGTGTATAGTATCTTTTAATGTGTTGGCATTAGATAATATGTGTGAAGCATTTTACAACAGTGAGCTCAATGATGTCCAAGTTTTTAAAACTATCACAATGTCAATTATTGTACTGCGGTATTGTCGCATTTATCAGTTTAATAATAATATTATGTGTAATAACAATATTATCATTATAAATAATGATAATAATAATATTATTATTATTAATAATATTATAAATAATAATAATATCTATATACATAAAGCCGAAATTCTGTATCTCTGTGTTCTGTGTGTGTGTGTGTGTGTGTCCCCCCTCTATGCACGCCCTGATCCTTCGTCCTAGAGTGAAACTTTTTACATGGGTTTGATCGCTAATACTTGGGGAGTGTTTTGGACCTATAAAAAAAATGTTTTTCATGTTTTTCAAAAAAAAAATTGAGGGGGATTCGAACCCCTGGATTAGTGATACGCACAAATACTCTCTCTCTCTATCTCTCTCTCTCTCTCTCTCTCTCTCTCTCTCTCTCTCTATTTTTAATTTCAGAGAGAGAGAGATAGTGTGTGTGTGTGAGAGAGAGAGAGGTAATACTGGGTTTGGTTATATTTGTGTGTGAGAGAGAGAGATAGTGTGTGTGTGTGTGGGAGAGAAAGAGTGAAAAATAGATATAGTGTGTGTGAGAGGTAGAGATAGATAGATAGCTAGACTGTGAGATAGAGATAGAGAGAGACTGTGTGTGAGAGATAGGTAGATATATAGAGTGTGTGAGAGAGAGAGAGACTGTATGTGAGAGAGATAGACTATATATGCGGGAATAAGGGACAGGCTTGGGGTGGGGGGGTTTGCGGGGTGCTGGAATAGGGGACAGGCTGGGGGGGGGGGTAAAAAGCCTGTCCCCTACCGCCACACACCCCAAGCATGCCCCATATTCCCGCATCCCTCTAAACCCCCCCAAAGCCTGTCCCCCTACTCGCGCACCCCCCAATCCCCCCTATCGTAAACAACACACACTAGGGTACACACACACATACAGTAGCTACACACACACACACACACACACACACACACACACACACACACACACACACACACACACACACACACACTAGGTAAGGTAAGGCTTGGGGTGGGGGGTGCGGGAATAGGTGGTGGTGGTGGTGGTAGTAGTAGTGGAGGTGGTAGTGGTTGATGTAGTGGTGGTGGTAGTGGTAGTGGTGGTAGTAGTGGTGATGGTAGTAGTGGTAGTAGTTGATGTAGTAGTGGAGGTGGTAGCGGTTGATGTAGTAGTGGTGGTAGTGGAGTTTGTATTTGTTACATATCAGTGTTGTATTATTATATCCTTTGTTTATTTAGAACTCTGTGATCGTGTATGAAAATTCCACCTCCCGAAGGGCGGTGGAAGGGCGGCCGCAGGCCGCCAGCCCTCCGCAGGAGCTAGCGGCTCTTGGCGGCGGAGCCAGCTAGTTATAAATAATAATAATATAAATAATAATAATATTATAAATAATAATAATAATATAAATAATAATAATAATATAAATAATAATAATAATAATATAAATAATAATAATAATATAAATAATAATAATAATATAAATAATAATAATAATAAAAACGAAAATAATAACAAAAATAATAACAAGGACCCCAATTTGATTTACAACACACACACACACACACAACATATTCCATTGGATCATAAAAAGTCTTGTATACTGGAACACACACACATGTTTTTATATGTAATTAAGGAGAGATTCTCTTGAAGGTGAATTGTAAAGTTTCTGATTCCTCCAAACTTTGCTAGGAAACAGACACCCTCAATGGTACTAATAGGAAATCTGTTATCTGGCATACTTTGGAGGAATCCCAGATCTTCCAATTCATCAACAAGAGAATCTCCCCGTAAAGCAAGGCAATAAAATCTTAATAATATTCTGAAGGGACCCTGTGATATAGTCAGAAAATTGGAGGTAAACAAGTCCTTCAAATATTGCCACGAAACACACACACTTATATGGAAGGAGCTTGTTTCATGGCATAGATAGGATGAATCAGAAGCCTCTAATTTTCATACACGATCACAGGGTCCTTAACCCTTTCATTAGTTTATTACGTGAGTATGGTCAATGCTGCTCTAGTCAATATTTTGAAAAATAGTTAATTAATTTAAGCTCATTTAGGGAGTTATTATTACTTTCATTATTTGTATTGTATGTTTATATGTCTTATAAGTACGAAAATATACCCTGAGAGTATTGCTTTATTACAAAGTCGAATAAAAGAACAAGGTTCTTCCATTATTTTGAACCGAGACCACTGAATCGGACTCACTCACTCGGCGGCGGCACATTGACGTCAAGCAGTACAAACTCGGTGTGTTGGTGACTTGAGTCCTCACACACACTCCCTCTCCTCCATTTTCTTCTGGAAAACTAATTATATGACTACCCTTATATTCGGTTATCTCTTGACAACTATCAACTAAGGGTCCCAGGGTGGAATGAATTTGTAGTTTTGTACTAGTCAGTGACCGTAAGTCTTCGACTCCCTCCCCTATGAAATTCTGGCAATAAATACTTCGACACTCTCCAAATTGATGAGTATAGGCTACCCTATGGCAGCCTCCAAACTCTCAGTCCTGGGTACCCTCCAAACAACTGTTGTCATTTTCATCTAACTTCATTCATACTAATTCAATCATTCATTCCAGGATCTATATCACTCCCGAAGAATGAACCCCTCCCCAGACTGCCTCCACATCATACTATCCTTTGCTGTTCTTGACCGAAGTGACGTGTCAGGTCGTCTCTCCATCGTATTTTCGGTCGTCCACACCTTCTGGTCCATTCTGTCGTTCTGATGGTCCATCGGTTATCAAGTAACCGTGAAATGTGGCCTGCCCATCTGTGCTTTGATTTCATGATGGTGTCAAATATGTCATTTACACCTGTCTGTTCACGGATCCAGGTGTTGCGTTTTCGGTCCAGTGTAATAAACTTTTGTAGTGCAATATTTGAATTATTATAATGAATATAATAATTAAGTAAGCAATGATTCAGCAATTGACTTACCTTACCCGGTTTATTAATTTACCTTCGTTTTGTTGGCTCAAGGAAGGTTCTCAGAGGCTGAATCCCCTATATTATTGCAAGTATTTCAACATTTATTTAATTTATGTGAGCTGTTATGATATGGATGCATTTATAAATATATAGTAATAAGGAAGATATGGTGCATGAAACAACCAATTACAATAATCTCTCTATATAAAACAGTCCGTCTGTCTTTCCGTCTGTCTGCCTGTCTGTTTAGCTGCTATGCACAGCCGCATCGTTTTACCTAGAGTAATAATTTTTACATACGTTTTATGGCTAAAACCTGGAGTGTCTTGGCCCTATATTTTTTTTTCAATGATTAACCAATTAAAAACGACTTTTTTCCTCCCCCCCCCCCCCAGCTGACAAATGCTGGTCAATTTTGTCATTTTTCAACTTTCATGTAGGCAATTTTTTTTCTTACGGAATGAAAGAGCTTGAATTTATACACCAGGAACTGAAAACGAGAGCCTTCTAGGTGTACGCAAAAGCGTATAACAAGACCATCAATGTCTTCAATTTTTTTTAAATAAAATAGTATCTCCTGAAACAAGCAAAGAAAACTGATAGAAAACCACATGCTCTCTCTCTCTCTCTCTATGTACTTGTCATCATGTTCTTAGACAGACAGACAGACAGATAGATAAATAGATATAGATAGATAGATATAAAGATAAATAGATATAAAGATAAATAGATATAAAGATAAATAGATATAAAGATAAATAGATATAAAGATAAATAGATATAAAGATAAATAGATATAAAGATAAATAGATATAAAGATAAATAGATATAAATAGATAGATATAAATAGATAGATATAAATAGATAGATATACATATAGATATACATATAGATAAAAATAGATAGATATACATATAGATATACATATAGATAAAAATAGATAGATATACATATAGATATACATATCTATATATATATAAAACAGAGTGTCTGTCTGTCTGTTTAGCCGCTATACACAGCCACATCGTTCTACCTAGAGTAATAATTTTTACATACGATTTTCGCGGAGACCTGAGGAGTGTCTTGGCCCTATAATTTTTTTATTTCTTCAATGATTAACCCCTTAAAAACGACTTTTTTCATTTCCCCCACCCCCAGCTGACAAATGGGGGTCGAAAATTTTCAAATTTCGACTTTCATTTAGGCAAACAAAAATCTTGCAGAATGTAAGAGCTTTAATTTACACACCAGGAACTGAAAACGGGACCCTTCTAGGTGTACACAAAAGCTTATAACAAGAGCATCAAAGTCTTAAAAAAATATTTTAGTCTCTCCTGAAAAAATTAAAGAAAATATGCTCATGCTCTGCATGAAAGAGAACGTAATACGATCAGACAGACTGTTTTATATATCTCTCTCTCTCTCCATGTGCATGTTCTTAGACAGACAGACAGAGACAGAGACAGACAGACAGACAGACAGACAGACAGACTGACAGAGAGATAGACAGACTGACAGAGACAGACAGAAAGATAGACAGACAGACAGATAGACAGACAGATAGACAGACAGAGACAGACAGATAAATAAACAGAGACACAGACAGATAGATAGACAGAGACACAGACAGATAGATAGACAGAGACACAGACAGATACATAGACAGAGACACAGACAGATACATAGACAGAGACACAGACAAATAGATAGACAGAGACACAGACAAATAGATAGACAGAGACACAGACAAATAGATAGACAGATACACAGACAAATAGATAGACAGAGACACAGACAGATACATAGACAGAGACACAGACAGATAGATAGATAGAGACACAGACAGATATATAGACAGAGACACAGACAGATAGATAGACAGACACAGACAGATACATAGACAGAGACACAGACAAATAGATAGAAAGAGACACAGACAGATAGATAAATAGATAGATAGATAGATAGATAGATAGATAGATAGACATAGATAGATAGACATAGATAGATAGATAGATAGATAGATAGATAGATAGATAGATAGATAGATAGATATAGAGATAGATAGATAGATATAGATAGATAGATATATAGATAGATAGATATATAGATAGATATAGATAGATTGATAGATAGATCCCCGGATAACGTCGGGTATCCCTGCTAGTATATATATATATATATGAATAGATAGATATACATATAGATATAAATAGATATAGATAGATATAGATAGATTGATAGATAGATCTCCGGACAACGTCGGGTATCCCTGCTAGTTTACTATAATTTATTGAATTCAGTCTTACACCAACAGAATTAATAAGTTACTCGCGTACTCACTTTCACTCACAAAAGCTAGCTAAATAGTTGAGTTACCCTCGCGCGTGACTCCCGTTTTCTGTTCAATGTCTCACGAGTGTCCTCTCAATGGGGAATTTTCTAAGCTCAGCCACCAGATGTCACTTGGGAGCCTCTCCCCCAATGTCCTCTATTTACGTATATCATGTTTTATGTTACTGAAAATTCAGTGAGCATACAAATACATTCAGCATTTATGAACATATTTTTTACAAAGTTCTGCATACGGTTTTTAATACTTTCAATTGATGATTTCATGAAAGAAAAACCATTATAAGTAAATTTTCTATCTCTGCTGGCCTTACTGAAACTGTGCCATAATAATAATAATAATAATAATAATTATAATAATAATTATAATAATAATTATAATAGCAGTATAATATTAATATTATAAGTGTAACTATAATAGCAATGGTGGTAGTAGCTGCTGGTAGTTAAGACAGCTGTAAGGTGAGGTAAAACTATGGCCCTCTATCTCTTTCCTAATAATATATATTCATATATATTATTAGGAAGAGATAGGATTTATATATATTATTATATTATATTATTATATATATTATTAGGAAAGAGATAGGTGGGGCCTTAGTTTTACCTCACCTTACAGCTGTCTTAACTACCAGCAGCTACTGCCACCACTGTTATTATAGTTACACTAATAATATTATAGAGCCATCCCCCAACTTCCACTTACGTAATAAGGATTATCCAAGGAAATGTAGGAAATAGTATAGACAGGTGTTTGATACAAAAAATTCTTGGTTTGTATATTTACGCTCGTTTTAGTACTGTTCACAACAAGGAGGCTTACCTACGGTAGGCTACAGTCACATTTCAATCTAATCACGTGTCCTGTAGATTTTTGTCCAGAATTATTCGTATACGAGTATTCATTTTGGTTAAACCAGGGTTCATCTACGTGAATCCTGGGTTAAACTAGAAAAAATATCGTTCATACATGGCAAGTGCAATGACCTACCATTTTTTTTTTCTAAAAAAAAAAAATATTCATACAGCAGAACTGCTTCCATCTTCTTTATCATTCCTGATGGAAAATAACATCTCTTCATGCACATGACAAAGATGAATTCTTCTCTCATATCTAGGCCTTTATTTCCATTCTAGGGAAATCCGATACTATTCCTCCATCTCCACTCCTCTCTGACTGACTTATGCCTGCTATAGAATCTTTTCAAAGGAAAATGTTCAGCCCTATTAATTTTGGTCTAGACACTCGGTAGACGTATAATACTGATGAAAATTCTCTTGTCCTAAAATAACTGTACACCATCCTAAAAAAAAACCGCTTCTGGGAACCTTGCGAAACTACAGGTGCAATATTACTGTAGGGTTGGTATTCGTGGCAGCGAGTTGAAACTTATTTTTAGCTCCGGCCTAAGCCGAGAGCTCTAGGTCTTATCGTAATTATTCTTGCTCTTGTTCTTGGGGCGACCAATTTTTTTAAAATGGGTTCAACTGACTCACTCACTCACTCACTCTCTCTCTTCCTCCCTTCCATTTTCTTTTACCGACATTGAATCATTTATCCGAGGGGTTCACCCTCAATAAAAAAGGGTTCATTTTCAAAATTTCAATATAACCATATGAATACGAAAATCCAGATAAAACATAATTAATATTTTTGAGACCTTTACATATGGATATTTTATTATTTCACTTGAATAATTAAGAGCCGGAGCTTTTGAAGGGTTTTCCTTCATGTTCTTGTTTATTAGCGTGAAACACGATCTCAAGTGTACACACATTTTGTATTAAGCAGTTTGTGAAGGAGATGTGACTGCATTAACTGTACACTGACACTTTCCTGTGCAATTTCAAGCAATTGTTTATTTTAGGATATGTTTCTAAAAGTCCAACAATATCAATCTGATAACACAGAGATTGAATGTCAAACCAGATAATAATTATGGCTGTATGTTTTGTGTGTCGATTCGCTCCCTCTGAAGAATTATTATCTTTTTTATGATGCAGTTTTAACATCAATTACACATACGATCTTTCTCGTATTAAGATGGTTTTAAATTGCAACAGAATTATATCACATTTGGAATCATATCTGATTCAAAATCCAGATAGTATAACTTAAGTGTTGCATAGCATACACACATACATGAAACACTTTTCTTTCATTTGCATTATCCTTATTTAATAACCGGGGAATGTATCATCATCAAAGAATATGACGTCTCCTGGAAATCTTATACTTTATCAATATACTCCATAAGTAATTTCATATACCTTTCTTTAAATTATGGTTTGCTATTTCTGATATTTTAGTCAACGGCGAATATGTGTACGTTCTTCCCCAGTTCGATGTGTATGAAGTAATCTAGGTGATCACTGTTTTGTTTAGTTTGTTTTAAAGTTATGATATTAACGTTATCTGTATAATGCGCAAAATATTTTTAAAATTTTATTAATGATCATTCTCATTGATTTAATTTCACCTGTATCATATTCTTAATACAAAACACTTAGAATTAACCAAACAAAATGGGTTCATATTTATAATACTGAAACGGATGTGGAAAATGAATAAGTAGAGATAGTTAGTGTAGTGTTACTGATTCATCAAAACAGACTCCTTGTGAGAGATCATAGCATCCTGGCACTCCCAAGTTTCACGATATAACTGGTGCTGTCATTTGAACCACTAGAAGAAGAGGGGGTAGGTGGTGTTGCCAAGTGGACCCAACAAGGCGCTCGCTAAGAAGTTTATAAACAACTGCCATAGCGAAGGTCGAGTGGACGAGATGTGATGACGGAGCGCAGTGGGCAAGGGAGAGCTGACCACACCCACTTCCCTGTCAGTCTTGTCGGGAGGATAGCAGAGTGTGTGTGACTGTTTCCTCAGGCAAGTGTTTTGTGAAGTGATATCCTTAAGCGAAAGGAGAAGGTACCGTAAGTATACATTTGACTTCTTTTTTGATGGGGTTATTAATCTAAGCCTTTACTTCCCCTTGTGGTGTGTAAGATTCAGTACAAGCAAGTATGATTTTCCTCAGTACTATGGTGTGATAGACAAGGGTGGTGCTATTTATTAGAAAGTGTTAATATAAAAAAAAATTGATAAACGATTTGATAGTGCTTCTTCACTTATACCAATTATGTTCCGTGTTTTGTTTTGTTCGTATGAAAGAAGGGTGTAGGCCTACCTGTTTTTTTTCTTCAAATTTCAATATCATTTCCATAACAAGGAAAAGTATTACATTTAATTTTAGAGGTTATTTACAAACTCAAGCTTACAGTTGCAATGGAATGAACGTTGCCTTAGAAATTTGATGCTTAGTTATTTGTATTTATCGAGCTACATACCAATGCCAACACGAAAGAAATATTACTATATTTAACTTCCCAGCCAATTCGATGTCTAGCACGTTTCTAGAATACCGCAGGTTTTGCTTCTTACTGAGATATATGCATAGATAAATGCACTACATAAACTTGACTTATAATACCCTTGATATATTCTTGCCTCAAGTGTGCAAAATTGTTAGAGTTTGGCGTCCGTCATAATATTCCACTAGTGTTCTTAGCATAGTGCAGAGAGAGAAGAAAATGATGGTGTAACACCTTGATATAATTCTCCTGGCTTCGAGGAGATTGGTATGACGCTGGTGATTGAAGAATAACGCTGGACACAAGATACCAAAAGGCAGCAAAAAAAGGGGTGATATTCTTTAAAACACATTAGAACTCCTTAATTCCTGCAAAGTATACCAGGAACCCGCACCAGATTAGCAAGTATAATGGTGGCATGTTGCTTGGAATAACTTGGAGAAATGAGTTGCTCCAGATTTAACAACACCGTACCACCCACTTTGAAACATGATCATTTGCTGACCAGTAGTTTTACTTACTCTAGTAATACATTGAGGTTGTATAGGTAGAACGGTGGACTTAACGGGGTAATATACGGTACGGTAATATACGGTACGGTACTATTGGTACAATAGAGTGTCTTGATTCATCCAAAGTGCGCCAGGAAACAATACCAGATTTAAAAAGTAATGGTGTCCCATTGCTTGGAACATTTTTTTTTTTAATTATTACAGAAGCTTGCAGCCCTCACCTGTGATAAAAAATTGTTAAGAGTATTCTAAATTCATATTCACGATACATAAACTGCATGAATGTGGAATAATAGCTGTGCTAAGGCTGGATACATGGGTCAGTGTGTGTATGTGTGTGTAGTGGTAGTCGTAGTGACAGTGTGTGATTGATTGATTAAATTTAAAACTCTCCAGTCATATGCTGCCGAAATTATTATTCTGAATAAGTAATCAATATAGTTAATGTCTTAATAAATGTAGTGAATGTAGATGTGTGAAAGGACTTGCATGATGTACAGTCGTGGACATTAGCCTCAATACACATACGAGTAACTCAAATTTACTACTCACTAATGCATTCACGTTCTTATATGATGTTATTGTTTTGAATAGCGAGTACCTGCTTGTAGTCAGTTAGAATATCCTGGTTTACCTGGATATTGGAGTGTTTCATAGCTAACGAACAAAGGGAAGCCGACAAACACTTACATGACTCGACTGTACATCATCAGATAAGGATATGAAGAACATCAGTAGTCAACACTGCCGTCATCACAATACCTGTACTATTACCATAAACACCATCACTGTCACCCACACCATGGCTATCTCTAATCGCCATCACGGGCTTCTTCATTTTGCCATCATCATAATCACCTAATGGACCACCATCATTATCACTATTGCAATCACCATCATCATAATCTATAATCATGTGGTGTGGGTGGAAAATGTACTGTACCAACCACCATTACCAACCACTCAGCTCTTAATAAACAACACCTCGAGAGTCCTGGCAACCACTTTGAAGGGAGGCCAGTGACCGATAAGACTTATATGAGTCAAGTACAGTACACGGAAGGAAGAAGCTATCTATCCACCCATCCATTCTTCCATCCATCCATCTCTCTCTCTCTCTCTCTCTCTCTCTCTCTCTCTCTCTCTCATTCTGTTTGTATGTCTATCTATCTATATACTGGTAGTGTTAACTTTTTCACGTTATGACATTATGTAAGACTTGAGCCGTTCACTGTGGATATACTTAATTGAGAGAGAGAGAGAGAGAGAGAGAGAGAGAGAGAGAGAGAGAGAGAGAGAGAGAGAGAGAGAGTTAAGACTTCTCCTTTAGACATCACGCGAGCACTTCATTCCCATATGGAAAAAATCGTCTGGAAAAATAAAAATAATATCGTGGAAGATAATATAATTATTATACTGTAGGATGTTGTTTCCTTGTCTGTGGCAGAATAGTTCCCAACTTGCTATATATTTTTTACCTCATAATTTCTATAAAATGAATCAGTTTATTAAACGTGAGTGAAATATCCTAATTACCATCCGTACATAGTGTATATAGCAAATTTCGCTTGCAAGCATACACTGTAAGTCATTCAGCTTTGATCATAATGTTACAAGCTGCTGATGTTTCTAAACTCTAAACTATACCAAGAAACAGACTATACCCGTATATAAGTACAGAGGTCCGTTATATTTTATGTTCTAGAGGAAATGGGTTCATCTATGCAACAAACTATACATTCCATTTATTAAGATTAATTTTTTAGGACCATAAATTGGAACTCTTCCAAGAAACAAATCACCTAAATGTTACTACAAGGGGATCTGTTTTGGTGGTAGGATTTGAAGGAATCAGAGACCTTCCAATTCACCAATATAAAAATCTCCCCTTAATCGAATTACATTTTCCAAAGCATTAGCTGTTTCTTATAGATATTATACAGTCCCCGACAATAGCGACGCCCCTCGCATTAAGGTACACTGAACCAAAAGCACAGACTTTAGTTTCCATACTATGATCATTTTTATATAATGAATTTAAAACCAACTCTGCCTCCTCTCACCCACTGCCTTCCTCCTTCCCCCACACTGAAGTAGTGGCTGCGGGTTTCGTATGGGTCAAGGAGAGGGGCGTCGCTATTGTCAGGGACTGTACTCCTACTTTTAAGGTGTGTAGATGTAAGTAGTTGTTTCTGAATATACAGTGGTGCAAAAGTAAGTTGACGGTCATGTTTTCTAGAATACCGGGAAGTTTATATTTAACTTTTTACAAATTAGTGAAGCTTAAGGGGCGCTGAATGGTGGGCAATCTGACTAACAACTTTGAACACTTACGAGACTAATACTGTGTCTTTTGTGTTACTTTGAATATATTTTGAAGTTTTACCGACGACGCAACAGCTCAGGTCATATGCCACCCAATCAATTTACATATTTGCCTACTTAAAAAAAAAAAAAAATGCTATCTAAGAGAGGAAACCATAAAAATCACAACTTGTAAATTAAAATCCCATACAATTCACAATTTGTTGAGGACACCACCCTCTCCATAAAGGAGAGGGTGCTCCCTCCCACACTACAAGCTTCTTCCCCTTTCCCCGAGCACTTGGGAGAGACTGTAAGTGTAAATACCTTCCCCCACTCATTACCAGAGAGGTATATACTCCTTACAATAGCGTCACCCCTCACCTTGATGTCCACTGAATCAAAAGCAGCAGTTTTGTTTCCATACTATGATCATTTTCATATAATTAATTTAAAACCAACTTTGCCTCCTTTCACCACTACCTTCCTCCTTCCCCCACACTGAAGTAGCGTCGCTATTGTTGGGGATTATACCAGCTCCGGACAGATCAAAAGACATCACCCAATCCATCAGCGACTAGATTTGGGCCTCAGCGGATCTGGTAACAGTTGTTGAGTTGCGGGTGGAGGGAAGTAGGGATGTGGGTGGGTGAGGAGGGGAGAAATGTGGGAGGATGAAGAGATAACGTAACAATCATGGTGTGGCTGGTGGGAAGGGGTACACGAATGATGGGGTAGGGGAGACGAGTGTGTCAAGATGTATGAATGAGGCAGAATATAATAGGATATACCGTTGATATGGTGTTGAATCAACAATAGTTTAAAGAATTTCATTCTTCTTTACGTGGATAAAAGGAGAGTAAAGATGATGGTAAGGGGAAGATTGTAAGACAAATGGATGTGAGTAGTTGTAAAGAGATTGCAAGCAATTATTTGTTAGAATATCTTCTGCATTATATTACATTTTATCTACTAAATAAAGACACGTCTATTGTTCATCGCATTAGTGGGATACTGATTATTATCCTTTGGATATTAGGCAAGAAATAAAGGGTTTGAGCGACCTTGCGGACCCGAATCAATCTCTTCTGTCTTCGGCAATCCCTGTATTCAATGTATCCCTCATGCTTGTACTCAGCAAATTCAGCATATTTTCCATACGAATTTTGTTATAGGTGGAACTACTCCCACAGGATTTCACATTACACAAGTTTACAATATTCATGCATATTATAATAACAGCTAAGTCCTAACACGGTCAATTTGAATGTCATGTTGTCGCGCTTAAGGGAATAACAGAGATGACGACGGTGATAATTTTCGGAAGCAAATGAGATGAAAGGAGGATTTTTTTCCTGTTGAAATGATTAATAATGAACAGTAATAATTCGTGTCCAAGCTTATTGACAATAATTTAATATATCTGCATGTTAACGTTATTGCGTCACGGAACATTTCGGCAGATGATACAAATGAAGATATTAATATATGGGTAGAGAGATATCCTTATCGTCTTTATTACAAGATAAGAATAATGATGTAACGATAATCTATCCTGTTAACGATAATCCTGTAAAGATAATCTATCCTGAGTTAATCTCAGTGTGAATCAAGGGTATTTGTTAGTAAGTTAATTTACAACCACAGTATACAGTTTACTGCCCACCTCTTCCCCTGCTTCCCTTAACTCAGACATGGACTCAGGAATACTGTACAGTCGGCGGCAACAGTCGCCACATCTGCCAAGTCATGAAGTACTGTATGGAAAAATAAGCTTCACAGGCTCGTAAACTAAAAATAAAGAGTTTTTTTTTTCATTTTCCCCCTGGATATTATAATTCTGTATGGTGAAATGTGTTGGTTCGATGACTAAACTATATGTTATATCCTTCAAAAAGTGCTGAGGGAGGCGACACAACATGTACCGCTGGCTGTACAGTCATCGACAATAGCGACGCCCCTCTCCTTGACCCATACGAAACCCTCAGCCACTGCTGGAGGATGGCAATGATTGAGAGGAGGCAGAGTTGGTTTTAAATTGATTATATGAAAATGATCATAGTATGGAAACAAACGCTTGTGCTTTTGGTTCAGTGTACCTCAAGCAGAGGGGCGTCACTATGGTCAGCAACTGTACACTCGGTAAAAAAAGTTTCGTTACCACCCCTACATTAATTTTAACATCGGTAAGTGGATTGGAACTCCGTCAACTGGGCAGCCGTGCCTTGTGTCATCCGAGACATCCAGCCCTGCTGATATGCGGGCCGTGGCATTGACACCTTTTTTATATCAAAAGTTTAGCTGATTTCAAATTAAATTTTGAGTGTTCAAGAACTATTACTATTCAACTATGCATTATTAAACATAAGAAAATACGTTTGAGTATTTTAGAACAAGAATAACCGAGAAATACCCAGAAAAAATATCACTTCCTGAAAGAACATCATTCCAACTTCCTTGCCAATTAGAGACTGAGGGGCACGGAGGGACACGGAGGTATACTGTATATGACACTTGCATCATGCCTGATTTGCCAGTCAGGCATACCAGCATTCCATCACAATGTTAAAAGGATGGTAACGAAACTTATTTTGTCATCTGTACACAAGATATTTATCCATCAACAAGAAACAAAAGTGGCTCACCGATTTTCTCTATGGATTGCAATAAACACCGTTACTCAGGGTAAAACAACAGTTCCATATTCTGTTAGTGCTAAGTTGAATTATTCTGAAACTTCTGAATCTCGTAGTTCCTCTCCGTCAAATGAGTCAGTGGCATACTGACATGTGTATTAATTGCCAATTCTGCGGCAGGGATAATCACGACAAGAATGCACTTCTACCAACTTTATCATTCTAAGTATCTAATACCATACCCTTCGCCTTGAATTTTTAGTAGATTCCTAGAAGGTGGTCCCTCTAGTGGAAATGACTGTTGGCTCGTACTGGCAGCCTATTGCATGGGAATCATTTAGTCTGGTCTCTCACTGGCGACCTTTCTTGCATGGGAAGCCCTCTCTCCCCGAAATCAGGGCAGAGCAGGGGCCGGAGCCCCTTCCAGTCTAGCTCGTCAGGTTTCAGAGGCCCCCCCTCCCTCAACCACCACGACAAGGCGGTTCCGTGTTGAAATAGTCTCGCTATAGTAAGAAGTGGTTAATGGTTATGGTGATTGTCAACCTACTTTTGCACCACCTTGTATAATATAACATATGTTGGTTTTATACAGCAAACTGATGATAAAGGAAGAGGATATGTACCGTTTTTATTTATTTATATTTTTGAGAGACAAAGTTAAAGTGACCCTAATCAGAAAGAACGAGAAATTATGTAGTGTGCTCGCTGACCTGTCAATCACACCGCAGGTCCCAGCGTCAAACTTTACACGGACGAACGTGACAAACGGCCATGCAGGTCTTAACACAGTAGAGGTTATTCCCACATTTTTTCTCTGCCGTTAGTTTTGTTGTGAATGAGATATAATACTTCTTTTGTGAAAGTTGGCAGTTTCTAAAATATTTGTACTAGTTGTTTAAGGGTTACCAAACAAGTTTATAATTCTGTCGTATTTTGTATACGGAAGGGGATAGTTTTTTGCAAGAACACATATGAGTTTTTAAAGTGCTTTGTCTACTTTCATGGCTTTAATTATTTATCCTTTTCATGTTCTTCCTTCCAAACTTTCTATCCCTCTCCGCCTTCTCCTTCTCCTGCAGTATGTAATTGCCAGAATTGTTGATGTGTCATTAATGTGTCAAAATATTCACCAATTCTGTCTTTAGTTTATTGTTTGATTAATAGTTATGTAACCCTTCATCAATTCATAAGTCTGCACAGTGATAATTTTCTTAGGTCAATTGGAGGAATAATAATAACTTGTTCATTGGTTCACGATAGTGTTTAATAATAATGTATGATGTAAAGTCGTCGGCAAAAGTCCTGTTGTCACGCGTTATAAGTCATGAACTACAGTTATTCGAAATTTATAAATAATGATGGGCTTAACAGTCGTGTTAAAAAATGTCTGAAATCCCAACATTATCAAAATCTTCAGGACAATTTTTCCCTCATCATTACCATAAGCGGCTCAACATGGCGAAGGATAATAGCTTCTATCATGTCAGACTATTTCAAACCTTACCCTGTAATTTTGAGTTTCTTAAAGTAAACAGGGGATTCTTCAGTGATTCGTCACGTAAATGACACACTATCATAATCACAGGGTTAACATTATTTAAGTGGGTAGTACATTGTTGGCAAAATGATTCCCCCAAATGATTCCTTCAAATCCAAATGATACCTCCAAACTGTTCTAAGCAACAAATCACCATTATTTTTACTGATATTGTTTTGTTTCCGGCATACTTTGGTGAAATCAAGGTTTTCTAATGCACAGGTCTCGTTGCCTATGTCTGATACACTTGTCTGTCATATCGTACTACCATTCAAGAGGCTGGCGAAACTTTTGATCGTGGGTCTATTGTACATTTTTTTTTTTTAACATCAACTTCGGGTCTGTAGGCTGTCAGTGGTGCGTGACTCTTGAGAGGCCCTGAGATTAAGCTCCACTAGATGACGACACCTTAATTTACACATCACTACACCGTCACTCACAACATCTTGGAAAATAGTCGGGAATTTTCTAAGTTATGAGTAGACGACAATGTAGGGGTATTTTTTGACGTGTCGGCGTAGCCAGGATACTTGACCAACAGCTGTACCCATCAGATTACCTTGGAAAAGTCCCAAACATTTCTTATGGACTCGAACCCGGGTCTATGCCATTCGCAGTCCGTCACTATATCCACTCTGCCACTTATATGGTGCATAAAAGTTCATTTCTTCAGCCAACCATAATATGACTGAATTGGTTGTGGTTTTAACGACAAAGTACAGTTCGCCATCAAACCTTTATTGCTTGCTTACTGGTTCGAATCACAGGCGCTTCAGTGGCTGGCTGATGGAACAAGTTGTGCACCATAATATATTTTGATCTTTAAAGCAGTCACTAATATATTCTTTAATATAAAATTCAAATATGGACGTAAGATGACGTGGAGCTCGTTGACCTTCTGGTAAGAAATTGTGTATCGTAACACATGTGTACCTCACATGAGGCGACCACATTCACTGCGTCACCTATCACGACCAGGAAGGAAGGGCAACATCACTTTTCTCGGTACCAGGGTTTCGTTGTTGTTGACGTTCTCTCGGGACAGAATGACCTCCTGCCACACAGACCCCTGGTACAGTCTGGTCGCAGTGAAAAAATAAATAAAATAAAATAAAGGAGGGGCTGGCTCTATATGCCTGGGCTACCGAAGCACATCCCAGGGAAATTGGACCAGAGCTTACTTGACTAGGGAGTCTGGGGTTTTTCGCCCGCCTGGGAGATTGGGGGAAAAGTCTTAGAGCTCACAGCCAGTGCTGTTGGCCCTAGTTCACGTTACCACAAGAGCTACAAGTGGGGCCGCACCTTCCATGAGACCAGCCCTGAAGGGACCATAAAAGGGAGGAAGTTAACATTGCTGTATGCAAAGGGAAACTCACCCAGTGTGCTCCGTAACTGGGTATTCGCAAGCAATGGCTCTGTAACTCATAACCTTGACTAGATTAATAGGTAATACAATAAAAATATAAATAAAATATATATTATATTAAACACTGTTACTTTAAAGAATATATATATATATATATATATATATATATATATATATATATATATATATATATATATATATATATATATATATATATATATATATATATATATATATATATATATATATATATATATATATATATCACACACACACACAGTGTACTTTCACTATGTTTCAAGTGGCTGCCTGCTGTTAGTACTCAATCTCTGGTTACGATATCAGTTTTGAATATTTGCCATCAGCTAATAACAAACTTTAGACTTAATATCCCTCGCCACTTCTTGTGGGTTACAAGTTCGAATCATAGCCACGATCGCCATTTTGTAATGATCTATCAGAGCTTCGAGATAGCTACTTTAATCGAATGGGATTTCTATTGCCTGATCTTGATTTGACAGTCGTCTTGTCGTTGGGCCTTTGACTTTTGTTTCATTGGATATTGAATAATGTTTATCATCCATTATATACTTTCAGGAACTTTTCGGCCTCTTCGTGTGATTAGTTCAAAGATATGTTCTCCGATCAATAATAAAACATTGGAACAATATTTCCATATATTTAATAAATCTGGAATTCTTTCAGTTATCAACATCGAGGGTTACGCCTTTTTAGTTAGCTTTATTTCTATGCTACGGATATTGTTAAAGCCTTTGGGTATTTAGTTATTCTAATTATGACTCTTTAGTGAGATATACATATAATGTCTGATTAATAGTAATAGTAACAGTCACATAATAGTAATAGTATATATTACTACTACTACTATAATAATGATAATAATAATAATAATAATATTCAATATTATTGTCGAAGCTCCAGCCAAGCACAGTAAAAATTTCAATACAGGTGGGGAAGTAACCTCTCCCAAAATGATATCGTAATGTGACAGTCCTCACTTCTACCCACAGGCTTTGAAGGGTGTGCTGTACCAAGCTGCAAGAATACATGAGAGCAAGAAGCTGAAGGAACGTGTGTGTAACTTGAGGACACTGGGCACCTGAATCTTAGGATGGTACAATTTACATTATATCAGGACAGGACACTAATACTTGGTTCATAAATTTGTGCCACTTACTTAATTAATCAGTTGAGGCTGTACGACACTAGATTTCATTATCGAATAAGAACAGGCAAGCATGGGGTTTATTCTCAATTTGGTGTCCTTGTTAAATAAATATATAAAGGAAAATTGATAATTTGCAGGACTTAACATCTGTTTGCATAGCGTTATATTGTACTTTCATTTGTTAGGGCTACTTTAGTTGCCTACAAATCTCACCTTCCTTGCGGGGATAAGTAAACGAGGCTCCTAAACACGAACTGATATACTCATATAGTAAAACAAGGAAACAGAGAACATGAGGTTGAACTTCTTGAGGGCGATGATGGTGTTGGTCATGGCTCTGGCTGTGATTATTGATGCCAGTCCCGTGCCAGACATGATGCAGCTTCTTAGAGAGAGCGATATACAGAACCAACTGGAGCATATAGACAAGCTGGTACGCAAGGTGGCTGGGGACACGGACCCGGCAGCACAATCCCCACCGGTGATCGAGGCTGCAAGGAAGGCAGAAGCTATCAAGAGCCAACTAAGCGAGATTGATGAACTCATGCACCAAGTGATGAACCTCACCAACTGCATGAAACGACCAATTACCGATCAAAGTAAGGAAGGACATTATTCGTAATAATTCAGTAAACTATGATGTGTATATTCGCAGAAAATTATAATAATCTTCATGGGGTAACTCATGTAAACGTTTTTTTAGCTGTGAACTTTTCAGTAGCCTATATAGGTTAAGTACCATCTTCTAATATATTTCTATCAGCTACTCACTATACATAACAATAATATACGATATTGTGAAAATTTTAGTCAGTGATTTGTTTGAGGTATCCATATGTGAATTGAAACTTATATCCACGACTGCATAAAATTTGTGTTACGTAATATCTAAATAATTTATCAGTTATATTTCAGTGCCAGCCACTGCTCGTCATCACACTCCCGCAACAACTTGTTAATGCCTGGTCAGAACAATCTACCCCAGCCAGTCTACCCATCCACATACAAGATGTACTCGCTTCCCGTGCAGCTGTCCAACAGCTACGTCTAATGTCTGCTCTGTTGCAAGATCATGACGATGATGCAGAGCAGATATCTGAGGAGGAGTTGCGCTGTGCTCTCTCCCGGGGTAGAGCTTCTTCCCCTGGTGATGATGGTATTACTTATGCTGTGCTGCGCCTACTTCAACAATTCCTGGGAACCCTCTATTTCAACAGTACAATATCTGCCTTCGTGTTGGTTGTGTACCAAGAGCATGGACCAGCAGCAAAATAATACCCATCCCTAAGCCCGGCACTGCGAAGTTCAGGCCTATTTCCCTTACTTCCTGTTTTTGTAAGGTTATGGAGAGAATCTTACTTAATCGTTTTATGTACAGACTGCAGGATCGCCTTTCTCCCTGGCTTTTTGGTTTCCTTCTCCAGCGGAGCACACACCACTGCCGAGTCGACCTGTACTCTCGCCTTTCCAGGGACATTGACCTTCGATGTTGCTAATAGAGACGTCATTTTGCATCAACTGCCGGTTGACTTTGGAATAAAGGGTAATCTACTATATACTACGATGGATTCGAGGCTACCTTAATAACAGGACCTCCATTTAACATTATTATTATTATTATAATGGCCACAGGAGCCAAAAGATACTACCTACCGGGCAGATAAGGGGACCGAGCGCTGGTCGCCGTGGATCCCCCACGGGGCCACTCGTTTTAAAAGGCAGCCCCAATGAATCGATTGATTGATTGATTAATTGTTTATAGATGCCACTAGGCTTCTGGCGGCGCAACAGCTTGGGTCATATATACCGCCCAACATAAAATGATCATCTATATCATTATAAAAATATGTACAGTCATGGTCAAAAGTCCTGCAACCTGGTGAATAAAAGCGAGCCATTTGATTGAATCTTATGAACCAATATTGCAGAGACCAATAGTTTCGGATTATTTTTCGAAGCCATCTCATTGGAAGGTGTTGCAGGACTATTGACCATGACTGTACATACATTAAACTATTTTCACTACCCCAATAGGGTGAATCAGCATGAATAAAAAGCCATATCATCCAAAAATCACATACAACCTAAATAACCTAATTAATTCAAATATATAAAACATTAAAACATGAACGGAAGAAACATTAAACTTAACCTACCTAAAAAGAACAGCCATATAATTAATAAAATTTACAATTTGTTGAGGAGGCCAGCCTCCTCCACATAGGAGATGGCGTTCCCTCCCACACTACAAGCCTCCTCCCCAAGCATCTGTGAGAGACTGTAAGAACCGTCACCCACCCGGTACTCGGAGAGGTGCTGACGACGCAGGTCCCCAAGGCTGGGACATTCAACAATAAGATGCTGCACTGTCTGAGAGACCAGACAATCATCACAGTAAAGAGGGTGAGCCCTCCATTAAAAAGCCATGAGTCAATAATGTGTGACCAATGCGGCGACTGACAAGAGCCATCTCCCACCGGCGGGACAGGCCGCTATAGCTTCAAAAACCAAGGCTCTGGCGGATATCGCGGAACTTGTTAGCCCCGACGGCATCCCATCTGTCCTGCCAGCAGGAACGAACGGCAGTATCTATGTAGGGTCGAAGATCAACTGCAGGAACGGGATGACACCTGTATGAATTCTCAGAAGAGGATATTCTCGCTATGTGCCCAGGCAGTGTCCAACGAGTATCAAAGATGAAAGGCAGGAAAAATATAATCATCCTCGCTTTCTATGGCTCACATATCCCAGATCACATTAACATCAACACCACCTCTATTGAGGTGAAGCTTTCTGTTGAGTGTCCTTTACACTGTTTTTACTTATATTAGTTTGGTCATGGGAGGAGGAACTCCACAAACCCTTTCTGGTGTGGTAATTGTTCTGCACTTGACTCACATCCTACTTCTGAGTGTTTAGTCAGAGAGTTACTGCTTTTACTGCAGGGATGCTCACCCCCTTCGTTCTCGCCAATGTAAGATGTACAGTTGGCTCCACTCCTGCGTTTCTCCCCTGGCGTTGCCAATGTTGGGCCAGTCAGAAATTCTAATCCTGATCCAAATGTTAAACAATTAGAAACATTCATATTTCAGAGTGAAAGATATGAATGTTTCGAATATTTTAACTTGCGAATCGGGATTCGAATTTCTGACTGGTACAACATTGGCAACACCAAGGGAGAAACGCGGGACTGGAGCCAACTGTACCTCCTCGAGCAGGATATCCTCCACTTCGCTAACTCCGAATTCATCAGCACTGGTAAAGCCAGACGGCAACTCAAATTCAGGCGACAGAAGTATGGTAGTGTGAAGACATATGCCTCCTTCCTTAGCCCTCATCATTCCAAGTCGAAAACATCTAAATCGGTTGCAGCACCCTCTCTACTCTCTCAAAAACCAGCTGGTTCTTAATCTAATGAGATGGTTTCGATGGTTTCAATAAATAATAATTTCTCTGTCTTGGAAACTGTATCAGACACTCATTCTGGTGACCCATCAACTGATGACAATTCTCAGGCTTTAACTAAAGGTGTCCATTTGGTATAGGTTCACGCTGCCACAAACTCTCCAAAATGGACACCCAATTCAACTATATTGCCAGAGAGACATCTTCGTGGTTTATCCGAGACACTTGCAAAGCAACTGTCCATATTATAGACTCATCCATATTTTCCTCTTAATTTCACCATAAGTGCTATCGTGGCTCTGATGAATCTCTTGTTTAACAGATGTACGCCCTCGCAAGCTTCCTTTGTAAACATTAGAAGAGTGTGATGTTAATGTGGATGGCTCGGATATTGTTACTTCAAATGATTCAGTTTCTCTTGCGCTTGAGCAGCGGAGTGATTCTTCCACCTGTATTATGGATGTTGATGTATCTGCCTGTGTCAGTGATACCACTGCTGTACAGGACAAAACCAATGTGGTTCTTTCAAAGAATATCCCTGCTTATCTGCCTTCACCTTCTAACATATCAGATGCTTCAGGGACTTGTCTACAGGTTCCAATCACAGCCCCAAGTACTACTCCTCGGGTTCGCTCTTCTAGTGGCTAAAGATTAGACAAAACTTATCGTTTGAGTAAAACCTCACGTCAAGGTGGTAGTGGAAAGTCCCTCCGTGAGGCTTCCCAAAATTCTATACTAAATAAAGTAACACTGATGAAGGTCTTTCAGTAGAATTACCGTGGCTTGCGTACCTCTTGGGAGGAACTTAGCGTTCTTCTCTCTCGATTCTCTCCTGTATGTGTTTCTCTCCAAGAGACAATAGTTTGGGACTACATTCCTGACAGTCCTCCAGTATACTCTGCATTTTATTCCAATTCATTTGAAGGACAGGGTCACCATGGTGGCTCTGCCATCCTAATACGCCTCGATGTTCCATACACGAGCCTGGAGTTTGACACTCCGTTTGAGGCTCTTGCAGTTACAGTTAAGAGGGGTGATCTCAACAGTCTTGTACGGGACCTTCCCTCTCCCTTTATTTTATTAAGTGATATCTTAATGGTAGTGATCCTCTGTGAGGTGACAGACCAGTCAATCCCAGGGGTGTTTATTAGGGATGAGGGATTAGAGGTTTTAAATATGGGAGATGTGACATATTTTAATAGCCCTTCTTGGAGTCTTACCGCTATTGACATTTCCCTCTGCTCATCCAGTGCTCAGTTGAATTTTACTTGAAGTGTGTTGCCCGATTTATATGGTAACAGCAGTCTCGTCTGACTATAGTCTATTTAATTTCATCTGACATCGTCCATGTATAAAATGGCAACATTGCATTACCAGCTGGTGATTGGCTGAACAAACATTGTCCTATAGTATACCCTTAACTTGTTGATATAAACATTTAAATTAACTCTTCAGATACTGTATTGTATGATCCTGGGATGTAAAAAAAATCTTAATTTGTTATTTCATATAATCAAATCATGTCCATCTGTTGTATTAACCATATAAACAGACATAAGAATGAAAAATTCAAATCCAAGTCGACTATCTTTCAAAGTAAACGAACTCAGCATTTACCATCCCTAGCCTCAGCAGTAAAGACAATTTCCAACTAGGCAACTAGTTACTATATTACTATATTACTTTTATTTACCAAAGAAAGGTGTATTTGGGAACGTACTCTGTAAGTTTTGTTCACATATGATATATCTGCTTAATACTTCAGTCAATATACTTCCCATCCATTGTCAAGGTAAAAGGACTTAGTCTTCGGCAGTTAGAGTGCCTAATAATATTACGAGGATATATCGATTGAACAAGTACTATGAACAAAGTTTGCAGGATAATTTTTCCCAAATACGCCTTAATTTGTGAAATAAAGAAAGCCTCTGCACTCTTGTAAAATGAAGTAGCACCCCCCATAAGAGAATTAATTCCTACTTGTATTTGTTACTGCATTTATGACTTGCGCAGATTAGGTAGCTTGAGTTACCTATAGGCCAATATGTATTAAAAAATTTCATGATTGTGTTGTAACGCACATTGTAAAGAACACTGATCGCTCCTTATCATTTACGTTAAACAGTTTTAAAAATCTTTAGATGTACTTTATACATAATACGCGAGTAATAATGTATTTCATATGCATTTATTGTGTTTAATAGAAACTCCTTTCATGACGTCATTACCCCGCGCTGGATGCCACGTGATTGGCTGCAACTCCTGGCTGCTGATTGGCTGGCTTGGGTATTAAGACGACCAAGTATACAATTCAAGAATATGCGTCCCGGCCCATGTGGGTGTAGATGTGATTTAGCGCCCTGACTATAGCTGCGGCCTTCAGTTCTCGGCTGCTGTTCGTTCCTGATGGCAGGACAGATGGGACGTAGTCGAGGCTAACAAGCTCTGTGGCAATCACCAGTGCCTGTGCGTGTGTAGCTACAGCGCCGGTGGGAGACTGCTCTTGCTCATCTCCACATTGGCCACACACTATTGACTCCTAGGTTTTAGTGGTGAGGGCACCCCCTCCCTACTGGGTTGATTATCTGGTCCCTCTGACAGTGCAGCATCTTCTTGCCGAGTGTCCCAGCCTTGGGTACCTTCGTCATAGGCACCACTCCGAGTACCGAGTGGGTGACGGTTCTTACAGTCTCTCCCAGTTTCTTGAGTAGGAGGCTTGTAGTGTGGGAGTGAACACAGGTTCTTTTAGTAAAAATTTACTTTTTATTTAATATTTATTTTTAATCATGCTGCCTTTCCTTTTCGGGGTAATAAAGCCTACCTAATATATATACATATTTTATTAATGATGTAGATGACTATTTTCAAAATCCTTAGAAGTCAATATTATGTTGGGCGGTATATGGCCCTAGCTGTTGCGCCGCCAGATGCTTGATGACATCTATAAATCAATCAACCAGTTTGTAGTAAGCCACAAACAAAAAGGGTGTAAGAATGTGGCAATCCTAGAGTCCTCAAAGATGTTGGAGCAGTAGTCATTGTAACCATCAACTACATTTATAGAACGCATCATCTGAACCGTACAATGAAAATTATCAAACAGATAATTTTTCAACTGAGAAGCTGCTGTGGTATCAGTATCTGATTGGATCAGCAATCACCGATAGCAGGCTTTGTCGACACAACCCCTGACCTGCTGGGTCTTCTAGTGTTCGTAAGAGTTGCATGGGAAGAACGAGTTCCAGCCTTCTGAAAACCACCATGACCAGAGAGTGACATCTCGAGGGCCTAATCGACATCTGTTCGAGGAAGAGGAGGCGGCTAAATGATATCCATATAACATATGTTTTGGTGAAACGGCCAGGAGCCAAGAGCTACCATACTGGGCAGAATGGGGGACCTAGCACTGGTCACTGTGGGTGGGTTATCTCATCCCTCTCCTTTTAAAAAGCTACCCAATTGGCTCGAAAAGTTTTGGCAACGACGATGCCGAGGCCCTCTTCCCCAACATATCCCGGGCCAGACACTCAACCATCCAATACAGGATGGCCCCTAGGGATAGTACCTTTGGCGGGCAGCACTGTTGGCTTGTACTGGCAGCCTATTGCATACGAACCATTTAGTCTGGTCTGTCACTGGCAACCTTTCTATCATGGGAAGCCCTCTCTCCCTGGAATTGAAGCAGAGCAGGGGCCGGAACCCACTCTAGTATACCTCGCCAGGTCTTGGAGACATGCAAAGCCCCCCACCACGACAAGGCAATTTCCTCTGGGTTGGGCTGCTCCCTGGATAGCAATCGTTTGGATACAGAGTCTGCAATCTACACAGGGGCTTGCGGCTGTCGTGCAGATTGATGATTACTGTGGCTTTAATGACAATGGGCACCAAACATGCAAGAACCAGGATGGGCAACAACTCCCCGCATCTTCCATAAACGATCTAAATCCCTGAAGCATCCCTTGACAACAACCACAGAAGCCTTACTGTGGATTCACTTCTTGATATTGTCTCTATGATATTACTTGCTACAAATATTCACTACGGGATTGAGGGAGTGTTTGGCCTCGTGCGTGTGGATTCCCTTGACTCTAATTCTGATTCTTGAATTCCAGAAGAGCAGGGGCAGCATCCAGGTGGAGAGCATGATACGAGTCCTCCAGCTCCTACAACAACACCAACAACGACATCACCAACACCAGAGGGCGATTGTGACTGGGCCAGCCTCAGCCCCGACCACACCATGTTGATCAAGGCCAACACAAAGTGCGAGATCACCAACATGGGTCTCCTCAATCCCGGGGAGAAGGAGCTCATCTTGAAAATACACAACGATTTTAGATCAAAGGTAGTCGTGACAAAAAAAATAAGTTCTGATAAATCTTCTTATCTAAGGACTATCGACATAAAGGTGGTGCTAGATACTAGTGAATTTTTACACTAACGAAATATAGACTATTTTCTTATGGACTTTAGGGAGGGATGTCTTCAGTTATTGGCAAAATAGAAGACTAAAGTTTTTTTTTTCTTCAAAATATGCTGGCTATTATAATAGACTATTACCTCACTACGTGAGATAGAGTTTTTGTTTTGCTATTATATTTTGGAGGAGTATATAACCTTCAATTTCGCTCACAGGAGAAGGCCACCTCAATTATTTGAGTGTCGGAGCTGTTTTCCTGTATGGATGCACTGTGAAAAAGGTTTAGTGATATTCCATTAATAGCCTCTAACTGGCAGTGATATCTTGTTAATTGTATCATGACAAATGCACATATTGAAAATACTACAGGGACACTGATTTTGGCTAAATGCAGATGAATTTACACCACTCATAAACGTCATTCCAGATACACAAGGGTTTAACATTCAGGTATCGTAGTATGTACCATATAATGTAGGTAACAAGTTTCTAAGACAAATTCCAAATGTGCTCAAGTAAACTCAGTGGAATTTGTTGACAAGAATAATTTTGTTGTTTATTATAATATTTTTTCTACACATGTTGTGATAAAAATTTTAAGGGGGTAGTACTGCGTTGGTAAAACTGGAAAATTATTCCTCCAAAGTATGCCAGAAGGCATTAGCTGATTACCAATACTAATGGAATGGTTGCTTAGAATGGTTTGGAGGAATTATTTGCTCTAGATTTACCAATCCTGTAATACTCCTTAGGATATAATAATGATATTAATAATCAGCTTAGTAATTTCGTCTTGAGGGGTTAGTATAGGTTTGGTCCATTGGATCATCTTTAATATTATAAGTATATCAGGAAACATTACCAAGTTAACAAAACTAATAGTGGTTTATAGCTTGGACTAGTTTGGAGGAATAATATGCTTCGGATTTATCAACACTCTACTACCCTCTTAAATAATGATATTACTACAACTAATGGCATACTCCTCCTGTAGGTCGCGAGGGGTGAGGAAAACAGAGGTAAGCCTGGGCCTCAACCTCCCGCGGCTGATATGTTGGAACTGGTGTGGAGTGACCAGCTAGCTAAGGTAGCACAGGTGAGTCAACTCTTTACAAACCTCTGGACAATCAAAGTGGAACCCTCAGGTCAAAAATGGTCGGTTCTGAGCGTTGCAGCACGGACACACCTTACGGGGAATGGTCGAGTTCTCTTGTAATCCTTAGTGAGGTACTTGTACAGCTATGGCTGATAGTGCTGGACCAGGGTTCAAGGAGTTTTGGAGAGCAACAGTTAGTGTACAGAGTTCGAACAAGTTAATTTTTCTAACCATTCTCAACGTTAAAGACGTTTTGAAAATTCACCTTTTCTAACTCTGTTCAGTTGCTCTCCAATATTCCTTGGACCCTGGTCCAGCATTATCAGCCATAGCTGTACATGACCGATTTGCCCTAACTCCATCGAAATATTTTATTTCCCCGTAAGGGGGTATTGCCTGCAGTGATGTGGGCAATACTTTATGAGTTTTAGCGCCGTTTAGTCCCCGCCACTCCCTTTCAATTCTTCAACTGTCCCTCCTTTTATTTTATTTCCTTCCTGCTTGCTGTCACACCTCTCTATCACCTTTTTATGACGATATATGACCTCGATGTTGCGGCGCCTAATTTCAATCAACCAATATATATATATATATTTTGTACTGTACGTCTCACAAGGGTGAATTGTGACCAAATTGAAGAGAAACAGATTCATTCAAACTATGCAAAGACAAAGACTGACAGTCACCCCAAAATGTGGCTGCTGCACAGGAATACTGGTTGTTCTGAACCATTCCTTCTGGGTAGCCGACGAGATCGCCTGATTGGATGGCAAAACAAGGAAGACTACAGACCACCGTCTGTAGTCTTCCTTGTTGTGGCCCGGGAATACATGCCTGTGAGCCAGCAGTCCCCTCGTCTGCTGCCTTTGAATAATCAGATCAGTTTCCTCCTCCTGCATAATCAGTTTCCTCCTCCTGCACACCCGTCCTAACTCCTTCATTAACATACTCAGTTCCTTTTTTTTATTCTGCCACTAACGCCGTATCATAAGCAAACAGTAATTGATTTAGGCCAAACTATATCTACCTCTGCTGTCTATCAAGCTAAGTCGTATCTCAATCTCCATCATTTACCTCTCTTACCACACCCTCCATATAAATATTAAACTAGTATGGTGACATCACACAGCCTTGACATGGGCTCACACTTACTGGAAATCATTCAATCACGTTACTTCCCACTTTAATACACGCTCGACTGTTCACATAGAAACTTTTCACCACTCTCAATAATCCCCCCCCCCCCCCTAGCCAGTACAACTGCAAAACTTTCCACAATCCCATTTCATCAATTCTTTCACATGCTTTCTCGAAATCCATAAATTGTTCACTAAACATTTTTCACACACCTGCCTTACTGCAAATATTTGGTCCACACAACCTCTTCCTTTCCTAAAGCCACCTTGCTCTTCACAAATCACAGCCTTTGTACTCCTTCTGACTCTTTATCAGCACTTTCCCTACAACTTTCCTACTACACTTAACAGGCTTATACCCCTGAAACTTGTACATTGGTTTCTATCCCCTTATATAGAGGTACTACACAAGAACTCACTCAATCTATTGGGACCTTAGTCACCTTACTACTGTCAAAACATATAAGTATATATATATATATATATATATATATATATATATATATATATATATATATATATATATATATATATATATGCAGAAACCTCACTTCACCGTGGGATGAGTGTATGCAAAATAACCAAGAGGATAAAATAACAAGAGGGTACAGTCGGAGTATGTACAGTCGCAGTAAATAATAATCATCCACATATGGGCATCGCAAATAATTTGCTGTATTAAATCAAAAGATGGTAGTTAACCTATTTATTGAAAGGTCTATCTTCTAAGGAAATGAGGGAAGCTGTCAAACTCTTACATGAGTTACCCCTATATGGATGATTATAAATGACCGCGACTTTATATATATATATATATATATATATATATATATATATATATATATATATATATATATATATATATATATATATATATATATATATATATATATATATATATATATATATATATATATATATATATATATATTAATTAATTAATATTCCGTGACAATTCTTTCACAACAGCATTTCCTGCATGTATGCCGAAAATTTAGATCCAAACCAGTTGATATGATTAGCATTGAAAGAGTTATAACTCACTACTGCTGACCTACCCTTTCACATGTGACATATGGTATCAATAACTATCTCCCATAACCTTACAGGCGTGGGCAAATCAGTGTCCACATGGGCACGACGAGGCAAAGAACCGAGGAGTGTGTGGTGCCCAGTACCCTGTTGGCCAGAATATATATTACTACTGGGGCTTCGCCGTTGAACCGGTCAGTATCCCTCTAAACTTTGTTAAAGCACAGTAATAATATCATACAATGAACCAAGGTAAGTAAACATACACACCACTATTAACTCCTCCTCACAGGAGGCCAAAGACACAAGGAGGTACCGATCGGGATGATGTTGGACAGGTGACAGAGAAAGTTGGAAATCCAGTTTCTTCTGTCTCTCCAACTTTGCTGATCTTGTTCGTGTCTCATTTAAATCGATTGTAGTTCAACATTCTCTCTGTTACATACTATTTACATCACTTCAATACAAAATACAGTACAGTACACCACACTCATTTTACAAGATTATAAAATATCATAAATGACGAACAACAACCGAGCCTCGGACCCAACTGGAGATGGATTAATATACGGCCCAATCTTTGGCACAACCAGTTGGAAGCCATTCAAATGCCCTAAACCATTGCTACTAATTTCACATCTATGGAACACCTTTCTTTCCTCTGCTAAATCTCACCTTTTCCTCATTGAAACTCAGGTGTAATAGCAACTACCTGCAACCCTTTCTATGTCTCCCTCCACTTTCTCTATTCTATGTTTTGTGGCTAAGGCTGATAATGCGTAAATGTATAGGGGAGGTGGCTGAGTGGTTACTGTGCTGGACTCGTAAACGATCAGTCAGGAGATAGATTTCTCTCAGGTGAGGGCCTGAGAATATTTACTCTTCCGATTCGAGTTTCAGGCACTAACTATAGGACCACCGAACGCCGTAAAACACCCTCGCTGGTACCATAACAGGTGCAGTATTTGAGAATTACCATCACTTCCCTCTCTCTGTGGCTGGGTACCAGTTCGGAATTCGTGACGTGTGTATATGAGTAGCAGTTGACCTGGGCCACGGTAGAGACCCTATATAGAGAGACTGGACACCGCCATCTTTGTTTTTTTTATCTAGTTTTCCGCGATACCTCTCAAGTTTGTATAAGATGCCAGATACTACCAGTTAGTAATCTATTGTTGACATTCGTGGGCAAAATATTGACGAAAGTTGCATTCTTTCCATATACAGGTATATATTTTTTAATTCTATAAGATCCCTGAAGTTATAAATACTATTATACGTCATGTATGCGTTATTTAAAGCACATAATAGGACGTGACGAGTTGCCGGACGACGCTACTAAACCAAGGCGGTTGACTGAAAGACGATCAGTGTTGCCAGGTGCAGGGAAATTTCTGTTTTAGGGAGTATTGAAGTCCACACATTAAAGATTGTTCAAGAGTAAACAGGAATTTTTCTATCAGACGAAATACCAAAGAGTAAACAGGGTATCAGAGTAAACAGGGAATAATTGAGGTAAAAAGGGAAATTCTAATGTTGAAGTTATAGGGAAATTTCGTCTAGCACTGCCAACCAGACCTGGCAACACTGAAGACAACACCCGGGGTACCTGTAACAGCAAGAGCAAGAGCAAGATCAAACATGGCAGCCTATTTATTCAGCCAATCAGCGAGCAGCACAAAATTTAGGTGTCCAGTCTATATAGGGTTTCTAGGCCACGGTAGCGGGCTGCATATTAACCGAGTCCAACTATGTAGGTGTCATAAGGGTCTTCTCAACCAATCAGAACGCTTGCTGGGCCAGCCTCAACTCGAGAACACTATCTCCATTCACCTTGTTTATAACTACGACTTGTACCCCTTCAAACTTAATTTGTCTAGATATCTCGAACCTAATTGGACAGGATTTTGGAAATCTTTAATTTCTTACTTATTTTATTTCACAGGTGTGGGCAAGAAACGAGCTTTGATACATAGCCTTAAATCTTTCTCAATAAAACAACAATAACTATGTCACGTTTCAGGTAACAAAAACAGTCCACGCCATCAAACCTACACAATGCATCTTCACACACTAAACGTGTCCATATTACACATCAAACTAAAGCATTTCATACTTCATATAATTCCACATCATTACACACCACAGCATCATGCACAATTCTCCACCACACCATTCGTCACTGAGTCACCTCCTTCCTCGTTCAGATTTCCTACTATCAGGATAAAACATTCTTGAATTCATGGGAAGTGTCGTTACTTAACAAAACGAATCTATGCAACACAACAATATGCATAGCCTATTAAGTGTAGTTTGCATAGGAATCAATAGCATGTAATTTTTGCAATATAATCTACAGCTCCGGACGAAACTCTTTCGACTCGGTTGGAAGCATTTGGTATCTAGTATGGAGATATGGGTTTGGGGGAACTCCTTAATGAATATCTATAGTATGCAAGAATGGTGGTGATGGGTTGATGTGTACGACATAAGTAATTTCAGGGTGTGATACAGAAATGTAGTATTTGACCAATATTACGATGACAATATATTAATGCAATGATTTAAATATAATTTTCATTACATAATGTTTTCACTTATTATATACGAGTGCAGCTCGATAAAGGAATTATTGAACTGACGAGTTATCTTCCCATGTCTTGTCATAGCCGGGGTTCCATAATCACTGGTTTGAAGATTTTATGGTAATTACGAATACAATTAATCATTAAATAATTATGACCTAATACTCATTAGAGAATTTATGCTGAATTTCTAAGGAAATAATTAAGTTTGTAAACACAAAACGAAGAAAGAGAATGAAGCAAATTACACCCTCCATTTTACAGACATCTTGAACTCATAACTCTGACAGAGAGAAAGTATTGCATTATCAATATTCTTTGAAAGAAGCAAAATATGTTATGTTTATATTACAAGTTAATGATTTTTAAAGACATATCATAGCACCGACAGTTCCAAATTTACTCGAAGGTAACATGAAGAAGGGCTGCTCGAGGCCACGGCCTAGTTAGTCTGTATAGGCCTTGCTCAAGGCTGATATTAATAATTCCTTTATTTTAACAGACGACGGAATGAACGGGCAATACCGTGTGGCATTACAATACTGTGTCATGGCCCTCGTAATGCTGGCTAAATTAATTATTTTTAGTGATGTTATTTAGCGAGTTACGCAGCTACGGCCCTATAACCACGCTAGGATTTGTCCTCAGCCGGATTCGAACCAGTGACCTCACAGCTGGGAATTGCTGGATGTTGAACGTGATTATAATGGCACACTTCCTGATCTTTCAGTTGGCATTCTACTCCAATAGAAACTGATAATCAGTTACTTATCAATACTCTACACCAGTGGTTCCCAAACTTTTTCTGGTCGTTACCCACTTTTCATACATGATCCTTGTCCATGCCCCCCCCCCACACACACACAACCATAACCCGTTAACTGAATAATATGAACATCCTTGCTGATACGTAAGATTCAAGACCAGATTATCATACAGAATATACAGCTTAGGAAGCCTTAGACTAGAATTATGTTGAGTTAAAATTATCTTGCTTCCCTAATACATCGCCATGTCTTGTTTTATGTCAAGAACACAGAATCATATAAAAAAGGATGTATTACTCATGTGTCTGGCAGAAAGGCATTGCACAAACCTGTACTGAACCTGTAAGTTCCCTCCACTGGCTACCTACCCGCTAAACTCCTTTGGTTTTATTTATGCATAGCCTCAGATTCTTCTATATGGCCCCCCAGGGGGCCATGGCCCCCAGTTTGGGAACCACTGCTATACACCTTTGATTTGCACTACAATACCAAATTCAATTAGACGATAAAGCGAGAAATTAGACAGATAGAGTATACAAAAACGAATGAGCATCACGATCTGGGGTTGATGAGGTAAATTTTCTTGTCTCTTAATCTGCATTCACCTTACAGTCGAGGGACACCAAGATCTGACCAGATGCTCAAGGGACACGATAACCGAGTTGCCCTCAGAGGTAGAATGGTTGGCATACACAATAATGGGAAGACGGCAGCAGAAATTTCAAGAGAATTTGGCTTAACTAAGGACAATGATTATCTATGGATAAAGAGGTGGCAAGAGCAGGGAAATTTGGCAGACAGGTGAAAGTCATGGAATACCAAGATTATACAGTCAAAGTAGAGCGTTTCCAGGAACTTGTTGAAGTAAGAGCAGCACAGCATAAGTAATACGATCATCACCAGGGGAAGAAGCTTTACCCCGGGAGAGAGCACGGCACAACTCCTCCTCAGTTATCTGCTCTGCATCATCGTCATCACCTTGCAACAGAGCAGACATTAGACGTAGCCGATGGACAGCTGCATGGGAAGCGAGTACAATTTGTATGTGGATGGGTAGACTGGCTGCGGTAGATTGTTCTGACCAGTCATCGACAAGTTGTTGGACATAGTTGGCGGAAATGGGATGATGAGCAGTGGCCGGCGTCCTTTTAACCCGACGGATGAGGTGCCACATAGAAGCCACACTTGTTTGCTGGTTGATGCTGTCCATAAACCGCTGCCAAAACTCAATGTGAGCACACTCTTGCAGGGCAACTAAAGCGTCCCTAGACATCTGGTAATGATGAAGCAGGACATGGGTTGGGCTGGCTTGAAATAATAGGCAATCACACTCAGCCTCCTCCTTTGCCTCCAGTATACGTGCATTCAGTGTCAAGGAGTGGGCAGCAGCCTGGAGAAGTATAGCCTATAAAAGTCATGAGTAGCAGATACAAGATCATCTGTTCAGCTGATAATATATCAAATGTAGGGAATACATGGGCCATAAATTAGATGTAAGTCGGGCAATATTTATGGGGCATAGCAATATGCAAACGAGTGGCTGAAGCACTTGACCCAGCAGGTAGAGAATAATAAAACCGAAGAGCGATTTGATCAGAGAATAAGTCTTGCAAGGAGGAGCACTGGACCCCGAGATACTATCAAGCCAGATGAGAGGATGTAATCCAGAGTACCTCCCCGGCAATGAGTGGCACCACCAGTGTCCCAGCGTGTCAGATGATGCTTACGGATATATGAAAGGGGACAAACCCCATTACGATTAATAGAGCCAGAACCATCACCCAAATTAGAATGCCGAGCATTAAAATCTCCCATATACACCATACCACGCACTGTTGGAGAAGGAAGAGCCTCATGAGTGAGTCTAGCTGGGGCAGAATAGACATTACATAATTGGAGTACTCCATTCCCAGGTAGAACCTCAAATAGCTGAAAGGTCATGTCAGGATCAGAGGAGGTACCGAGAAGGCGATGTGGCAAGGATCTATGTATGTAAGTCAAGAGACCATTCCTTACCAGATGAACATATGGCACATAACCTGAGAGGGGAGGAGCTTGCCCAGCAACGAGTGGCCATCCTGGAAATGCTTTCTGGAGAAAAATAACACTGGGATGATGATGTAAAACATATGCCTTGAGTTGAGTGAGCTTAGCATAACTGGTGATACCACATACATTCCAGGAGATGACATCCAGCCTGCAATTATTAGTGTAATCTGTATTTGGAGGTAAAATGCCGGCGGTGAGTGGGGGCAGCTGAGCAGCCTGGAGAAGAAGATGGACCAGGAGAAAAGACTGACTCGAAAAGCTTTTCAAGGCTAGATGCAACATTATCCATCTTTTCGGTAAGGGTAGTGACAGTTCAAATGATGGCCTGCTGAGCCTCGACCAAGGTGGAGAGTTTGGAGTCATTGGCAGCCTGAACAGCAAAAAACAGCCCATCAATCCTGGCTTCAAGGGCAGAAAAGCGTTTCTCGAGAGCTGTGCATCATGCCATGAGGGTAGCAACATACTTGCGGAGGGCCAGGTCCGGAGGCGAGACAATGCTGGTAGGAGGGGTAGACTGGGAAGGTTGTGGTGGTGGTGGTGGAGGAGCAGCAACAGTTGATACACGAGCCTGGACCTGACGTCGAGTACATCGATGCCACACGCTAACCCCTAGATAAAGGCATCGTAGACACTGCCATCGTGACGTATCCTCAGGGGGTGAAGGCTCAGAGGTGGAGGCAGCAGGACGTGATGGTCTTGGAATCATGGTCGGCGGCACACCATGCACACTTCAGCCTGGCAGAACAGTACCGGGAGATATGTCCAACACCCAGCACCTGTAGCACCAAGGCTGGTCATTATGAATTTGCTCACCTCACACGGTGGAAGACAATAGAGGAAATCAAAGGAAATCTCATTTGGAGGTGGATCAGGTAGACTCCAGACAACAACAATACGACTTTTGGGGGAACCATCTTGGAAAAAACGACGGGCAAAGTACACACCAGGGTATTTCTTGGCAAGTTTCGGGTCAACATCAATAGGAAAATGGGTGAGGACCTAGCTGGGGAACTTACGAAGCCTCTCGGGTGAATCTTCAATAATGAGAGGCAGAAACAAAAATTAACCAGCCTTGACTCTATCAATAATTTCCTGACGGTTCCTAGAGATGTAGACAAACTGGGATGTGACAGCAGCCATCTTGACTTCAGCCAGTTCACGCTGCAACTGGAAGGCCCTGTTGACATCAGACAACCAACTCAGCTTTGTGTACATAGATGGGTTCCCAGGGAAGCATAGCTTGACATAGGCATTTCTTGGGGCAAAAGCAGGAAGGTTGGACGAGGGCAAGGAGTTGGTATACAAAGAAGAAACACCACGTTGAGGCAGAGAAGGTACGTCATGCACAGTTGAAGCAGCCTTCGCAGTCTTGGCAGCCGGAGGCAAACAGTTCACACCATTGGAATCCTGCAAGGAGTCTGACGAGGCATCAACGGGTCGCTTGATAGATGTTGAAGAAATGGAAGGCTGCAACCTGAGCTGCAAAGTGACCGAGGAGAGGGGGGGAGGGTTGCAAGAAGGCAGCTCATGCCAGTGATCCTAGATAGGAGACTCATCCTCCTCCTACATGGCCAAGTCAGCCTCTAGGCAGGAGGCCACATCCGAATCTGTGCTCTCCATCAGGCCAGGCAAGGCCTAAATGTGAAGCGAACAACTGAACAAACACAAACACACGAACAAACACAAACACACGAACATACACACACACACAACCACAATTAAAACACACCACAAAAAGCAAAACCACCAAATAATGAGATAGAACAGATAAACAACACATAGAACACCATAGAAACACCAACACACAAACAAAAACGCAGAAACAACAATACAGGCAGAGTTCCAGGAATACGTCTTCACTCCAGTATGGTTTAGGCGAGCCTTCATTAAGGGTTCTGATACATATTTACGAATTGTGTAGCTACTAATTGATAGTTTTTTCCTCCTTCTTTAGATTATCTTTGCACAGATGTAACAGGTGTCGGAATGTCTGCAGTTTCATTCCACACACCTACGTTCATCGTCGAGTATTTGAGAAAAGAGGTGGTGATTTTCACCCATTGATGTTCGTGGCCTGTTAATAGGATACAACCAATATTTACGTTGTCCATGTTTCCGTTTCCTCCTATGAACCTATGAAGCCATTGTAACAAAAATTTCCTAAACCTTCTTGACAGCGCCATGTTACTACATTGACTGTTGGTCTGACACTACACCCACCTCGATTCCGTCACCGGTGTGAGTACTTTTTCCGGCGGAGATTTGCGTCGGACACCTTGCGTCGCATGTTGTATGTCCCTAAATAAAATAGCTAATAACAATATACAGTACAATAATCATATAGCCAGTGTTACGAGGGACATGACCCAGTATCGTAATGCCATACAGTATTGCCCGTTCATTCCGTTGTCTGTTAAAATTAAGAAATGATAATCTTCAATCTCCAGCAACTCTTCATGTGACGTTTGAGTAAATTTGTCATTGTCGGTGTTATAATGTCTTTAAAAACATGAACTTTTAATATAAACAAAATATTATATATCTGCTTCTTTCAGAGGATATTGCTAATGCATTACATATTCTCTATCAGAGTTATGAGTTCAAGATGTTTGAATAATGGAGGAAGCAATTTGCTTCATTCTCTTCCTTCGTTTGAGTTTCACAAACAAAACAATTTTCTTAGGATTACAGTATACATTCTCTATTGCAAGTTAGATCACATGTGTTAAATACTTATATTTGTAGTTATTATAAAGTACTCAAACCAGTGATTATGGAACCCCGGCTATGACAAGACATGGGAAAATAACTCGTCAGTTCAATAATTCCTTTATCGTGCTGCACTCGTATATAATAAGTGAAAACATTATGTAATGAAAATTATATTTACATCATTGCATTAATATATTGTCATCTTAATATTGGTCAAATACTATATTTCTGTATCACACCATTTTATTACCAATGTCGTAAACATCAGCTGATCACCACCATTTTTGCATTCTTTAAATATTCATTGAGGAGTCCCTCAAACCCCAAACCCCAACAGATCCATTAGTCCTTACTACCACGAGGAAGTTGACTTCAGAATCTTCACTCATGCTCTTCTTGCAGCCAGGCAACAGATGACGTCTGTGCTAATTAAAGCATGTGACACAGATGTTCTCATTGTTACAGTCAGTGTTTTTGCTATTCTCCAAGACGCAGGCATGGAAATATTGAATTTGGCCAGAGTCAGTTTATTAAGTGGTTGTTCTTTCACTCTTTCACTGGCTGTGATATTCTGTAGGCTTTTCGTGGAAAAGCAAAAAAAAAAAAAAGCATGGCAGGCATGAGATGTTTACCCTTAAGTGATTCCTGTCTTCAAGAAGTTAAATCAGTACCCACCAGTCGTGGAAAATGCAGACTACGATGTCCTTGAGAAGTTTGTCATCACCATGTATGACAAGAACAGCACTATGGACAAAGTTGATGAGGCAAGACTGGACTTGTTCTCTCGGAAGCACCGACAAGCGTAGTTCTCATACAGCATGTACAGTCTGTCTATCAAGCAGGCTGCATATGGGGCCAGGCAACATTGTGCAAAATGCAAACTGAAAACTCTGCTAACTGGGGACGGCAGAAAGCTGGTGTGGTCTGGCAAATCATTTGGATGACCCTTCCACCCATTGCCCAGAGTTGTCAGTAGTTAACAAAATGTGGCTGCAAGATGGAATACCGAGGGCGATGTAAATGCTATCACTTCAGTCTCAAGTGTACACAGTTATGTCAGTTATGTGCATGCAAATGTGAGGACTACAAAAGGAAAGAATTTTCTGCTGTATATGTTATATTATTCTTCATTCTTTTCATTTTGCAAAAATGTAGCGCTAAAAGAGCCTATCGTCATTTAATGCCTGCCATATCTTTTTAGTTCTCAATAAGTACGATTTTGTAAATGCAGAAATGGATTTTTCTAACTTTAAAAACTATATCGATGCATAGAACGTTGAAATTACATTAATCCATCAAAATGTAGCTCAAACACATTTCAATACCACTTCATATGGTGGTCATCTTGAAAAATGGCGGCCATTTTGTTTATCAACGTGGGTAACATACTTTTCTGAGAGAATGGGTCCTGGAGCACATGTATACCAAATTTGGTGCTTGTACCACCAAGTGAAAGATTATTTCAGTAATTTGCTCCACTACATCGGCCAGATAGTGTTTTGATCGTCTGTTCATGTCCATTCTTGCCCAATATAAACAGTAGTACAAAAGGAGGTTGGCAGTCATATTGTATGCTTTTATTTTACTATTTACACTAACGACGGAATTAATTTGTCAATGTTTCGGATGGATACTTTGAACACTTACAGTGTGTCTTTTGTGTTGGAATATTCTCGCTGTTGCAATAATTTATCACCATGTATGTGCACATTAAATACGTGTCTCCAACACTCAGAACTGGGAGGGGGCGATAGAGGAGTGGTACGACGAGGTGGAGTACATGCCCAACACCATTGCTGACTCCTTCATGCTACTCGACACACACCGTATCGGTCACTACACACAGGTAAGGCACATTGGGTTATCTTAGGTTAGATTATATTACTGTCGATTAGATAAACACATGCCTCAAAACTTCATTTAACTATCGCCACTTTCCTGCCCTTTACTTTTTCATTTTTTTTTATCGGATGTCTGTTGCCATTTTACCGATTTTGACAGGAATAAGCGATATTCAGTGCTTACTATACTGCCAGTGGAGATGTAACACAGTCAACCCTGTCGCTGAATCTACCCTCGAATATGAAGTCAAGTGTCAGCCTCATTACAAGGATGGTGGTGGATTACAGTGTTCCTCCTCCCTTCACAAAGGCGACAGGATACCTCCCTGCTACTCTATGGTTAGGGATCCAACAAACTTGGTAGCAGCGCAAACAAATCCCCGGGCACTTACTGGAAGGGTTGGTACACCTGAATGGTGGATATTGGCCATTAAACTATAACAAACTGGCGTCAAAATATGAATTGTCACCTGTGAGCAGAAGGAACTTTGAAGAAAGAACACATGACGAGTTGACGATCACAATTTCTCCTCGTGATAATGCTCCTGGTGCTCTAAATTATCATCAGTTAATTTTCACATAAGTCACATAAGACTTGAGAAATACTGATGTTAAATATATTTCAAATATATAAATATTTTTTTAATAATACATTTGTCTGCGGTCATAGCGGGTAATTTGATTAAAAAGCCCATACAAACTGTACCTTACGGAAGATTGTTCATTGACGTGTCTACACTAGTGTTAATTTGAGTTATAATTAATTCCCTCTACTCAGTTCCAAGTACTTGCATAAAGTTATACCATAATAAATGTTTCATATGCTAATTTATAATGAATTTGGAGTAACGTGAAGGAAGAACAATAGATGTAAAGTTATGAAGTGCTGTGATGCTTATATTGGCAGAGTTGAAGCCAGTGTTGCCAGGTCTGCTTGACGATTTCCCCAACTTCAACATCAGATTTTCCCTTTTTACCTCAAAAATGTCCTGTTTACTCTTGAAGATAGTCGTATATTTCGTCTTGTAGACATTTTCCCATTTACTCTTCAATAATCTTAATATAATTTCTCTATTGCTACCTATAATTCTTCATGTGTAGGGAAACCATATTTGGCAACATTGGTTGAAGCAGCAGCAGACGACAGACGTGAATTTACTGCGATCATCAAAATTATCGTAAAAATAATACAGTCTTGCTGTTTTTCCTTGTTTGTGAATGCCTTCTATAGAAAACAATGGACATGCATTATACAATGAAAAATAATCATTTGGTATGCAAATAATATAAATATTTTCATTAATATATAATTAGTAAGCTCGATTGGGGCGGTACACCCGGTACCAAAGCTCCATCACCAAAGTTCCAATAATGCTGATGATTTTGGTTGGATCCCGAACAAACTGGGTCCCAAAAAACGACTGTGGAATCGGACACGTTACCAAAAGTATTCTTTTGTTGGCTAACAAACAAATAATGACGACTGTGGAATCGGCCCTATAACACCAGATACGAAGTCCTCCATCCGGTGTAATAATAATAATAATAATAATAATAATAATAATAATAATAATAATACATACTCAACAGAAAATACTGACACCAACAAATGGTATTGTTTTCTTAGATCGCTCGATGTGAATTTCTTCTGTGCAGTAATTTTGCCAGTGTTTGAATAGTTAATCTTAATTGCACTACAAATTACAATTTACAGCAGAAACACCTCATGTGAAGTCGGCGTTTGGATCGATAATGTCTAGCGACCAAATTTGTGAGGTGACTGATATATTCATCCAGCCCTGGTATGAACGCTGATATATTAATCCAGCCCTGGTATGAATGCTGATATATTCATCCAGCCCTGGTATGAACGCTGATATATTCATCCAGCCCTGGTATGAACGCTGATATATTCATCCAGTCCTGGTATGAACGCTGATATATTCATCCAGCCCTGGTATGAATGCTGATATACTCATCCAGCCCTGGTATGAATGCTGATATACTCATCCAGCCCTGGTATGAATGCTGATTAGTCGTCATAGTTATAGTGATTCTGGTGGTGGCTGGGTACAACATTTTCCTGGTTAGACGGGCCTTATAGATGGCTCCTTCTCTAGCCCTGTTGTCGCTTCCTGGGCCTTATAGATGGCTCCTTCTCTAGCCCTGATGTCGCTTCCCGATTGACAAATGTTGTTCCAGGAAGGCAATGCAGTGGTAAGACTTAAGCAGGTAGGAAGATGGATTGGGCGATGGTACGGGTGTGACTGGAGTTGTGACACAGCTGAGATGTAGAGCCGTGTCTGGTGCTTTGATCCTATGAAAGAGTTTTTAGCTCCGGCCTAAGCCGAGAGCTCTAGGTTTTATCCCAATTATTGTTCTTGTTCTTGGGGCGACCACTTCTTAAAAGGGGTTCAACTGACTCACTCACTCACTCACACATTTCACTTGAATCATTAAGAGCCGGAGCTTTTGAAGGGTTTTCCTTCATGTTCTTTTTCTCCTTGGTGATGGTGTTGCTCCTTATCTGGTCTCAAAGATGGGCAGCTCCTTGGTGGATCAAGTGCTTCAGCCACTCGTTTGCGTATTGCTTTGCCCCCTAAATATTGCCCGACTTACATCTTATTTATGGCCTATGTATCAGCTGAACAGTTGTACTCTGATCTTGTATCTGCTACACATGACTTTTATGGGCTATACGTCTCCCAGCAACATTTCTAGCATCGACATACTGCCCCCTCCTGGACGCTGGATGCACGTATACAGGAGGCAAAGGAGGAGGCTGAACGTGATGGCTTATTGTTTCAAGCCAACCCAACCCCTGACCTGCTCCATCGTTACCAGATGTCTAGGGACGCTTTAGTTGCAGATAACTGAGGAGGAGTTACGCCGTGCTCTCTCCCGTAATAGAGCTTCTTCCCCTGGTTATGATGGTATTACAGCACAATAATACTCATCCCTAAAGGCTCGGTCACACGAGCGATATTCTCGAGAAAAAATTGCCGACTGCATCAACTCGGTTTCAACTCGGCATCAATTCCCGAGAATTCCGCAAAACGAACGTGCTCGAGTTGCATTGCCGACCTCGGGAACACTGGGATTCAAAGATGGCTGCGGAGGATCCATCTCTGATATTATTAAGGCTGGTAAAGTAATTACAATGTCACAAGTGCCGTTGAAAAGATGAAAAGCGACCAAATGGGTGTGGCAAAACAATGTTTAGTCTTGAAATGTGTCAAACTGGAGACTGTTCCCGCCACAACAACACTGTGTTAATACGTTGCCTGTTGGTTGGTTATTGTTTATTATTAGTCATTATCATCAACAATAATGGAAAAATACCCTTGACCCGGATCACTGAGGCCTCCTTGCTAGACTTGGTGAAGAAAAAGAGATACTTGTGGAATCCTGCTGATCCCCCAAATTTTACAGGAAATACAGCCAACTTGGCCAAGGTCGTGTGACCAAAACTCTGCTTAAATACAGGTTGGCTGCAGAACACTCGACAATTTTTTCTCGAGAATATAGCTCGTGTGACCGGGCCTTTTGTCCGGCACTGCGAAGTTCAGGCCTAATTCCTTTACTTCCTGTTTTTGTAAGGTTATGGAGAGGATTTTACTTAATCGTTTCATGTACAGACTGCAGGATCGCCTTTCTCCACGGCTGTTTGGTTTCCTTCCCCAGCGGAGCACACACCACTGCCAAGTCGACCTGTACTCTCGCCTTTCCAGGGACAGTGTGGTGGCCTTCATTGACCTTCGAAGTGCCTTCGATGTTGCTAATAGGGAAGTCATTTTGCATCAACTGGTTGACTTTGGTATAAAGGGTAATCTACTACGGTGGATTCGGGGCTACCTCAGTAACGGGACCACCCGTGTGTTTTTCAGTGGTGCGCTCAGTCCTTTGCACAGTTTTCATCTTGGTACGCCTCAAGGAGGTAATCTCAGCCCATTGTTATTTAAAATTTTAACACATCGGCTGCTCACTTCTCTCCCTGATATTCTTGAAACTACAATTACATGTTATGCTGATGACATCTGTGTTCATTCTACCTCACCAAGGTATCTCCAGCAGTTTTTTTAACCATTTTCTGTGGCCTCCTATTACTGCAGCATTTTTGTCTCACCAGATAAGAGCAGAATATTCATCTGCTGCCTTCCTCAAGCTCGGCCAGTGTTCACCATTGGGGGGAAGTCAATATTTGGCTGATTGTCCCTGCCAGACCTCAATACCATCCCATTATCCAGGACTTGTTGGGTCGTCTCCAGCGCCGACTTACACCACTTCAATGGCTTTCTAACTCCTCGGGCAACTCCATCCCTGTAGCCAGGACCATCTTTTATTGCTTTTATCCGTTCAGTTGTTGATTACCTCTCCCCTGCTCTAATTCAACTTCCCAGGGCTACTCTTAAAACTTTAGAAAATTTTCAGAATAGAACAATGAAAATAATTCTCGGCTGTCCAATGTTGACCAGAATAGTGAACATGCAGCGTGAGTTGCGTCTTCCCCCATTACTGGAGAGAATTTATTATAATGTTACTTGCTTCACTGTCAATTGCCTCCATTTCCGACATCTTTCACCCCATTATTCTCAGTTAGTCAGAACATTTGTTAGACCAAACTACCCTGTCCCTCCCATACTGCCTGTTGGACGTACTCTTATAAGGTCTGTTTCCTCTATGCTCCGTAGTCTTAATATAGATATAATGGTTGCAGACGTCCCCCCAGGGCCCACTCTGTGGATGCTACCAACACCTGATGTGAGCTTTACACCTACTTCATTGTCGGAACTGTCTTCTCTACAGCGGCAGTTGGCTCTGGAACACATAGAAACAGTGACGTCCTCCATCACAGATCCATACTGCCTCTACACAGATGGCTCATTGCAAGTGGATGGTACAGCCTACACCCATTCTCTGACCCCTCTCTCTATCCCTAAGTGTCACTCTGTTCCCAGATCTGAACTGTCACGAAATATTGTTGCTCTAGTTGAGGGGAATCCGTTTCTTTTAAGTGTGACTGCACTTCACCCAATGTGGAAGGAGCTTGTCTCGGCACCGCCTGCCTGGACGACAGGATACGACTTTGAACCTCCCACTAGCAAGCAGAATTTAGGTAGAATCAAAGAGTGTCACTCCTTCACCGACTATGCAATGGAACTCATTTTCAGTTGGTGAACGAATGTCACGGTTTTGATGCCAGCTAACAGTCCCGCTCCAATATTGGAGGAATGTGGACGCTCTCCTGGCATTGTTGGTTTGTGTTGTTCATGCGTTTTTTTTTTTATGCGGTGTTGTTTGTCTGTTCTCTCGTGTTCTTGAGTTTTTTTTTGTGGTTCCGTGTGTGTGTGTGTTTCGCTGGCTGATTGAGTGTTCAGTTGATCTCTTCCCATCGAGGCCTTGCCTGACCTGATGGAAAGCATGGATTCAGATGCGACATCCTGCTTGGAGGCCGACTTGGCCATGTCAGAGGATGACTAGTCTTCAGTTGAGGATCACTGGTCTGAACTGCCCTCGCGCAACCCTCTCCCCCTATACTCGGTCACTCCGCTGTTTGGTTGCAGCCGTCCACCTCCTCAACCTCTACCAAGCGACCCGTTTACGCTTCGTCCGAGTGCTTGCAGATTTCTGATAGTGTGGACTGTTTGCCTCCAGCTTATAAGACTGCCAAGTTGTGCTTCAGCTGTGTACGATGTATGTACAGTCGGCGGCATAAGTCCTGTCGCCAAACTTGCTTCACCGAGACAGGCAGTGTTCATGGACCCGAGAAATACGCACGTTTTCTACACCTAATAAACTCGAGTCTATGAACATCGTGTGCTTCGGTGAAGCAAGCGAGGCGACAGGACTTTTGCCGCCGACTGTACACTCTGAAGCCCTAAAAGTGGACCCCCCTCGATACCAGACATAAAAGAACTCTGAGTTTTCTGGACGACAGGTAATCGAAACAGTGCACAAATGAACACACTTTGCTCAAATTACACACGGGTGCATCGAAGAGCCAAATGAATACTTATTGAATGGCGGTCCACAATGGTAGTACATAGCACATATATTTAGAGAAATGGGATACTGCATTATTGTTAGCAGACTTATTACTGATTACCTACAAGTATCTCCTTTTTTCCCTTGCTTTAAATATTCTCTCTCAAATAGAATATTATAATAAATGTTTGGTACCTCAAGAATCTAGTGGAATGAATAACGCGCTGAGCTTGATATAATAATATTAATGAAGTGCAGCACTCAAGGTACCATTTACGGCTTTTAACACCTGCCTGGATTGGACATTGCTGAGCTGAGCTGATTTTTCCATTGTAGCTTGTACACTGCAAAATCTCTCAGGTTCCTACGTTACAACTATGAAACATGAAATTGTGGTGTTATCGACTGATCACCTAAGGACCAATATAGTACCTTATATCTATACACTATTACACTTATGTAACTGCTTGTCAACTGCATTTCAGCTGTCTTACTAATGTGACAGTAAGGTGACTTTTATATTTTCTCTTTAATTGTATTCTCACAGGAATCTAAATTAGATTGTCAACTGCCCTGGGTACTGTCTTTATGTCCATCCATAGTGGAGTATAGCAAGGAATCACAGCTAATTCTGATACATTATGCTCCGTGCTTATTTGAGAAGTATTTGGACATTATCAAGCCATTGCTTTGTCTTGTCTTCTTAGAATCCCTTCGTGCTTCTGTGGACTGATTGGGTAAGTTATCGCCACCACTAACATGTGTGGCTAGTCCCAGGCCTCGAAGCATAACACGATATATTCTTCTCTTGTTAAAGTATCCATTATATTTTCCTCTCTAGGTGGTGTGGGCAGAGACTCGTGAGGTGGGGTGTGGGGTGGTGTACTATGAGGCGACAAAGCAAGGCTCATGGTTCCCCAACAGTAAGACGTACGTGTGCAACTATGGCACCGCTGGCAACGTCAAGACCAGGCCCATGTATACTCAGGGACCCCATGCCTCCAAGTGTCCCAATGGAGTATCCCAGAATTATCCAGCACTGTGTGCTTGAGATGTCTGAGATTATTGTGGTAGTGATAATGATGATACTACACTAGGGGATATAAGTAGGGGTTTTTCATGGTAGATCAAACTAATAGAATGCATGAATAAATCTCCAAACTGTTTGGAAACATTATGCTAAGCTGCTTATGATAGTACAGTTTCAAAAGTGCGGCAAGAAGCTGTTTTTCCAAGCCATACACACAGTAGCAATGCAAAGTTTTACCCTAGATATTTTTTTTTTATTATTATACCTAACCAAAATGCAGAAATAATTTGCCAAGCTATTTCAATTATTAATTCAGTCATTGGATTAAAATGTGTTCTCAAGAATATATTCAAAGCTAGTGTTTCTAGGAGTGCAAAGTTGCTCATAAATTGGCTTAAGTTGACCTGATAGTTTAAAAAAAATTGACTATTATATAAGCTCGTCCACACTGTCCATCAAGCTTAGCAATGTGTTGAACAACTCTTGTTGCGTGAAATGTTTCAAATACGGATTAGTGTCGACACTGCACCATGACCTGTCTGTTTTAGCTCTAGACTTCCAGGAACCTTCAAACAACTCTCGACGCTGTAACTAAATGATCAACCCATCGTGTAACTTAATGTATCGTATGGACTGGCCTTGATTAAAATACAAAAAATGAGTGTTCTGAATTATACATTATCATCAGATAAGCATCATCACAACATGGGCACTTTACACCAAGAGAAACTGTAAGAAACTCTTCAAATTCATCATAGGTAGAGGTATGGTTGGATCTCAGCTTGATGGAATATAATGTCAACACTACAAATCCTGAGTGTTGGGGAGGTTCTCTGCTCGTCTAGATTCTTCTTTCCTTTTATTTTGTTTAACAGATATATCCTGGACGTATAAATGGCTGGGACAGAAAGCCGTGAGTATAGGCACCCCCCTACCCTCTTCAAATTCCCCCCTTACTTCTCCCTCCCAACAGTGAATGGTTCGAGCGAGCAGAGCTCACTGCTAGTGTTTAGGGCAGTGATTTCAAAACTTTTTCATGGCATTCTAGATAGCATTAGATGAGCTTAATCAGCATAGGAATGATGTAACAGTGGGTAAATACTAACTATACTGCACAGGGCAATACACACACATACTGCAGTACACATACATACCAGCTTATAATTATCTACCTCGACTGATGCTCACAGAGAAACTGACAATGTGAAATATTTGTAGCCGGAGGCAGTGAGGTGAGTGCCGTGTACTAGACACGTGAATGAGTCATCAGGGTTTCTGAGTGACTTGTGTCCTGTCAAAATAGTTTTGGGTTAATATGATTTTTAAAATTTATTGTTATTTAGTTTAACTCTAATATTTAATTAATATAGGTTTACTTTACATTTTAAGATTAAGTTAATTCTACTGCTCAACCATTCTGGTACAGCTCTGGACAGATCAATAGTCCACACCTCATCCATCAGTGACTTGGTTTGGGCCTCGTCGGTTCTGGCAACAGTTGCGGTGGCGGGAGGGGGGATGTTAGTGGGAGAGGAGAGAAATGTGGGCAGGACTTTTTAGGAGGGTAACGAATGATCAGATAGAGAAGATAACCCTGATACTTCTTAGCTATTAATATTATTCTCCATAATATTGCAGCTACTATTATTAGTCAAATAATTATAACCAGACCAATATGACCATACCAGCTGGGGCGCTGCTGACGTCATTGTGCACAGGGAGCGTAAACTCGTCTGCAGTCCAACTGACCTCTCTAATTCGGCCATGACCATTCAATTATACTAATATTATACAATTATACTTGACATATACTAAGGGCCGATTTCTCAGTCGTCTCAGATAGTCCTTCCGAGCGTGGGAGCCTGTACCCGGGCCTAATTTAGATTTCTCAGTCGTTTTTCTGAGACCTCTAATCTCGTTTTTATACCATTGTTCCATGGAATAAAAACGAAAGCTATGTGTACGACAGAACAACAGACAGGCTTTATTGTTGTCATGGATTTGTGCAAGTTGTAATGGCTAGGGGTATAATTGGCAACTGTAAACAACCAGTCTATTATAATTTTGATCAGAAAATGACAAAGGCACTATTATTTTCTATAATTAACAGTATTGAGGGAGCAGGTTATGAGGTATGGGGTACTGTTTGTGATATGGGTGGCTCCAATAGAGGTTTTTTTTCTCTGCATTAGGAATCAATATAGCAACTCCATTCTTCACGAACCCAGATGATGAGATTAGATGTATCCATTATTTGCTGATGCTCCACATTTATTAAAATTAATACGAAACAATCTCCTAGATCATGGATTAGAAACACCCCTAGGAACAGTCAATAAAGCTCCGTTGGTAGAATTGATTAATTATGAATCTGGAGACTTTAAAATGGCATTCAAAGTTAGCCATCTATCACTTCAGGTTCAGAAAGGCAAAAGGTAAAAAGTGCAGCACACATCCTCTCATCTTCATTAGGGAAAGCTATTTCACACTTGAGGAAAAAACAAGTTTTGAAAAGTGGTAACTGGATGACAACATCTGAATTCATAATTTTAGTGGACCAGTGGTTTGATGTTCTTAATTCCAGTGGTACAAAGGATAAGAGAGCAAGAGACCCATTTTGTCATTCCTCCCACCAAATGGATATAATTAACAAAATGATATCTGTAATACAGTCCTCAACTGTATGTAACAATGTTTATCCTTTTCAGCAGGGTATAATAATTACATCAAAATCTCTTGTATCTCTTTATGATGATTTGCATGAAAAATTTGGTTTTAGCTACCTTTTTACCAGACGTTTAAATCAGGATGTTCTAGAATTTTTTTTGGGGGGGTTATCCGTCAGATGGGAATTTTTTAAGACCATCCTTGTCCAGTTACCTTCAAACACAGGATGAAAAGATATATCCTAGGTTATAAGCAAGTTTTTCTTGCTTTAAGAGCAAATACTGAGTGTGAAGGGGAGGATTCAAAAGTTGCAGAAGGTATAACAAACTTTAAAGCTTGCAGTTCACCTGTTAAAAAGAAACCAACAATCATCCAAGACAGCATTTGTATGACAGCGGAATTATGTAAAAATTTGAGAAATGACCACTTAGCAAGTGTTGACACCGTGGAAGAAACCCTACTGTTTGATAATCATCCAATTTCAGAAAATGAAGCTGAAGGACATACCTATATTCTAGGATATATTGTTAACAAGTTTAAAAGAAAATATCCATATCTTGGTGAAGTAGCTGAACCTTCTACTGACTGGATAAGTGTAAAAAGTAATGGAGGCTTTAACCGTATGACTTTTGTTGTTAAATTTGAAATAGTTGAAGAGATATTTAAGCAAGAATATGGAGACAGACTAAGAGAGGGGAGCAACTCACTGGGATGTATTACAAACAAAGCAGTAACTATAGTCCCTGAAGTTCCTAAAGAGGTTATTGAATTCTACTTACGTTGCCGATTGCATTTTCGTATAAAGAAATTAAATAAGGAAGTAGCTCTCTGTAATGTACGTAAAAAGTTTAAGAAGATGGCAAAAACTGTTAAATATTAGTAAATTCAGAGCAGATGAAACCTTTCAATTTAGGATGTGATATTTACAGGAATAGATAGGCCTGTTATGTAAGGTATGAGTGCATTTGATATATATATTTATATATATATATTTTGTTATACCTGATAATGTGTTAAATGTGATACCATACTCTACCAAATGACCCAAAGTTCGTTTAAGTAAGAAAATTCAAAGGTTTCATTTACATATGATAGATCTCATAGTATAGAAGTAGTCTATAGAGTTGTCGCCAGTATTATGATACACCTAAGCTATATGAAACACTATAGTTATCCAGGTTGATTTCAGAGATGTTTGTTAATGTAGACATACTAAATGTGATAATACTGTACACTGTAATTTCAGTGCAACTATAACTTAAAAGTCTACGGTAACATTTAAGGTGTGAATGCAATTAATTCTTATTTAGTTTATTTCGTTTATTTAGTTTTGTAGCTTACCTGAAGTATGATGACATGTGTTATGTTTACTTGTATAAGTTAAGGAACATTTAAGATGTGAAATTATATTATGAGCAGGGTTCATATAGATAGGGTTAGCCAAGAGACAGATTTGGGGCGGAGCTACGTGACGTCAAAGGATCCCGTGGCCTGATATTCCTCACGGCCTTGAACCCATTCTGTGTTGGGTCGCTCGCTCATACAGACTTCTCTCATCATGCCAAGCTCATGTTCAGTGTTTTGGTGCAACAATGACTGGAGAAAGAATGCTGGCTCTGGAATACGCTATTTTAGGTTTCCAAGGAATGGGGAACTTCAGCAAGAGTGGATTCGTGTTTGTGATAGACCTGATGACATCAACGTAGCTAATGCTATTGTGTGCTCCAAACATTTTAAAAAAGTGGATTATCAGACAAAATACCAATTGTTCGGTACAGATAATACTAGATACCACAAGTTATTGAAGAAAGATGCAGTGCCTTCACTACTCTTATCTCCAGGTAAGTTCAAATTTAATTTAATTTGCATTCATATTTTGTTCTTTTAATTCAGCAACATAAAATCTTTGTTGTTATGTTTTATTTCAATGTGTTGTCATCTGATCTCCAGAATTTCTATTATTTTCTGTGAATTCCTTACCATAAGATTATTACTTGATATAGAAGTGAGTGGAGGAATGAAGGAGAAAGTGAGTGTTTGTGAGAGACAGAGAGAGTTCAAATCCCAGGGGAGTACAGTACACTCCTGTCAGACATAGGTGTTAATGGGAATAGGCCATTCCTACCTGTACATGCAGTGACTCATTCAGTGAGTAAGTGACTCATTTTGTAGTGTTGTATTTTTCCATTAGAGAAAACAAACAACTCATTTTGAAAAAATGCATTTTTCAGATGAGGATGAGGATGCTGATGATGAGGGCCTATTGCATGATGCTTCCTTGCTATCAAGCATGTCAGGAAGAGTATCAGGTATGTAGCATTGTATGCAAATAAAATAATATCTACCTCCTCATGCACTATATATATATACGCTCATATAATTACATCTTTTCCACCAAGGAAACAAGTAACTAATTTGGAATAATGTAATTTACAGTTGCAAGCACATCATCACGCCCTAGTAGAGAATGTGATGAGGAGACTGAATGATGTTTCCTCCCTATCAAGCATATCTGGAAGAGTATCAGGTATGTATTATGGAATGAAATATACCTCCTCATGCACTATAAATTATACGCTCATATAATGACACAAGAGGATTTTGTAATACATATATGAGAGAGAGAGAGAGAGAGAGAGAGAGAGAGAGAGAGAGAGAGAGAGAGAGAGAGAGAGAGAGAGAGAGAGAGAGAGAGAGAGAACGAGAGAGAGTTAGTGAGTTTATACACGAAATTTAATATATCTCAGTAACCAAATTCATTTTTTTGTTTAAAAAATCATAAGCAACATGTTACTTTTTTCAGATGCAAGTACAGAAGTATTTCCTGATAGAGAATCTGAAGTTGATAGACAACAGCAAGACCTCTTACACGATGTTTCCTCTGTATCAAGTACAGATGGTTCTGCATTACTCGCAAGAATAGAGAATTTAGAGAGAGAGAAGGCAAAAACTCTTGGAAGAAAATAAGAAACTGAAAAAGAACTCAGCATGTCAAGCCATGGAGAATTCAGACGTAAAATCAGAGGTTGTAAAGATTTTGAAGCCAATTTTCACTAAAACACAGATCAGTGCCTTAATCAGTGGAAAGACAGTGCATCACTGGCCTGAGGAAGATATTGCTGCAGCTATTACATTAAGAAGTATGAGCAGTAAATGTTATGAATATCTTCGAAAAGTGAGAGGAATACCATTACCTGGTAGATCCACTCTAAAGGAAAGAGCAAAAAAGTTTCCTTGTGAACCTGGAATTCAATATTCAGTGTTGTCACTTATGAAGGTGTAGTGTACCACTCCTTATTTCCTCTCACCACGTACTGTAGGTATCCTACAGTCTATATTTAACTTAATCCCTGGCCAAAGCGCCTGGGGCAAGAGTTAATCCCTCGACCATCCAGATATAAGGCAGGCCGTGCCTGGTCATGCCCGACTCTTCACCCAGACTCTAGCTACCAAGACACCAGGAACATCTCTCCCTGGCTGGTCAACCTACAAGCAGTAACCCACGCAGCAGCAGCACCACCAGGAGACTCACTGGCGCCCATAGCTACACTCACGCTACGCCACACACCCACGCTCCTACTCCGCTGACCTGCGTGGCTCCTGCCCCTTCCTTTATACTAGAATAAACCATGCCTTGTTAAAGAGTCTATTATATTACACCTCCAGAAGTAAGGGATGCGTTATTTCCTACAAAGGCAAACTGTGAAGTGATGACCGAGATGGAGAGACTGTCAGTGTTGTCATTTGATGAGATGGCAGTTGCAAAGGAATGGTGCTATGACAAAGGTACTGATACTCTCTACAAGCCTCATAATAAAGTTCAAGTTTTCATGCTCAGGGGGCTAGCTAGTAACTGGAAACAGCCAATATATTATAATTTTGATACTGCATACAATAAAAGATTATTACTTGATATAATCAAGCAAGTGGAAAATGTTGGGTATCCTATTGTGGCCATTGTACATGACATGGGCCAACCAACTTACGTATTTGGAAGGACTTTGACATAGATCCAACCCAACCCAACAAATGTTCATTTCAAAACCCTTTTGCTGACAGAAGAATATTTTTGTTTGTTGATGTTCCTCACCATGTTAAGCTCATCAGAAACAATTTCATTGATTCAGGTTTCATTTTGGAAAATGGAGAACATGTTTCTGACTCTGCGATTAGGGAAATAATGTCACTGAAAAGTACTGAATACAGTTTGATTAATAAGATAAGTGAAAAACACTTAAATGTTGGTGGTCAGCACCGACAAAAGGTCATGTATGCTACCCAGCTTCTATCAGAAAGTTGTTCCAAGGCAATACTTTATCTTGGAGATAAAGGATTAATCAAGAGTTATGACTTTAGGGCAATTTCAAAATTGATTGGACTTGTTGATGAGTGGTTTGATTTGATGAATTCATCAAGGAAATGGGGAGACAAGCCTTCTCGCAGTGCTTTTGGAATCAATATAAGCCACCAAGAACAAATATTGCAACAAATGATAACTGTTGCAAAAACCATGAGAGTTAGAAACTCGAGGAGGAAATGCTTGTTTCAATTTCAGAAAGGGATATTGATAAGTTCCCAGTCAAAGCTGGGTCTCTATAAGATGGTTAATCAACACTTTAACATGGACTTCATTTGTACAAGAAAACTGAATCAGGATTGTATTGAGCACTTATTTGGGTGCATTAGACAAATGGAGGGTACATATGAAAATCCAAGTCCTATCATATTCAAATATAGGCTTAGAAATTTACTCCTGGGCAAGGATGCAAGATTACTCTCCATGAACTCAAACTGCAATGAGGAGGAATTTGAAACATTTAATAGTGTAAGTTCTTATACAGGCACTGCAAGTGTAGGGACATCATTTTGTGAAAGTGAATTGGCCAAGGAATTATATATCACTGCTAATTCCTTTAAAGACATGGACTTAGGACTGGACCCACCAAGTGGGTTATATGATGAAGAGGAAGGTACACTCACTCAAGAAAATTCACTAAGTGAAACAATGGAACAAGAATCCTTAAGGTACATTGGTGGGTATATTGTTCGGAAATTTAAGAACAAGTATCCAAACTTAGCTGGGAAAAGTGTAGCATCCAGTCGACCTTTAAGTTCAACATGGATCGATTACACTAACAGGGGTGGCCTGCATTCCCCTTCAGATTGTTTTTTTAATCATTTGTCAAAAATGAGGATGGTATTCCAGGCAATACACGGTACAACAACCCTGATAGAAGGGACGAAATGTATAAAAAATACATCTACAGGGTGTAGTAGAGGATGTGCCATATGATGTCATCCCTTTTTTTTGCAAAAATATCTGTATTGTTTAGAGTCAGGCAGCTGAATGCAGAGCTTAAAATGGAGAAGAAGAAAGCACATCTTTGTAGGAATGATGATAGAAAGAGAAAGAAGCTGCGATAAGTAACACTGTTGTCATAAAGGAAGGTTTATAAATAAAAAATTTGTTGTTGTCCAGTATGACTAGTAATTATTACGATTTCCTTATTCAGATTAGGCTAGCACAAGATTAATGGCTATGTTAATTAATTCCTACTTCGACCTCATTTAAGAGAAATTGTAAAGTTTTAGCCAGCGAAAAATCTAAAAAAAAAAAAATTATAGTAGCTATTCTCGTTCAGGAGAGAGAGAGAGAGATCAAGTATCTATTTTATTAGAGAGATTTTAATTATTTCTTATCTAGTTTGAAGAGCTATGTGAATCTCTACTTCAAAATATAACAATATATATACCAATTCTTGTTCAGAAGAGACAATTTACAATTTCTTTATCTACAGTACATAGTTCATGTCAAGAACAATATAACTTCCTACTTCATAATTTATTTTATAAAAAAAAACTTAAGGTGTATGAGTATATAAAAATGAGGCGATTGAGGAGTATTCTCGTTCAGGAGAGAGAGAAAGAGAGAGAGAGAGAGAGAGAGAAAGAGAGAGAGAGAGAGAGCTTCCAGCAGAGCGGGTCGTACTAGAACAGCACATCCTACTCACTGGGGTCCGGATTCTCAAAGAAATTTACGACGTCGTATCTCATTTGGGACGTCGTAACTTCCCCAGGCGAGTTAGGTCCACATACTCAAAACATTAAGACCTTATACTCCAAACAATTTCGGCACTGTGGGCAGCCATCTTGTGAGGTCTTAAGACACGTAGATTTACGATCCGCGCGACCCTGTCACAAGGGAGTTAAGACCCGAAACACATAGAAAACGTATATATTTTTGTCAATCCTCCTGTGGGTCTCCCCGAGTCCCCGTTGCTGTGTTGGCAAAACACCATCACCCACGTCACGTCTTGTTGTTTGTTGTTGTGGGAGAGCTGAATGAACTGAACACCGAGCGCTAATTTACAAATGTGATGGAACTTAGTGGTTTGCATATGAGAATAGGCGTCGCCTACGGAGGGAAAGAGTATATAGGGATCCATTGGACCCTCTACATGTTAGTGATGAACACTTACTTCGCTATTATAGATTTCCTCATCAAGAAATCTTAATTAAACATGTGCCAGGAACTTGCCAATTGACCCATATGTTCGTCGACAAAAGAGGAGATCTCATGGTATACCAACACACACCCAAGTGTTAGTAACTCTACGAGTATTAGCTAACTAGTGGAACCTTTCAAAGTGTGATTGGAGATTCTGCTGGAGTGACTCAAGCAAGTGTGAGTAGAGTGGTGAAATCTGCTGTAGTACATTTGTTGGCTGAGAAGGCAAGAGTAGAAATAAAGATGCCCTCAGGTATTGTGGAAATTGGCAGAGCCTGCAGAGTATTCCATGCAGTGAATGGTTTTCCCTGAGTGATTGGAGCCATTGATGGTACTCATATACCTATCAAGGCTACAAATATAAATTCACAAGTATATATTAATAGGAAAGGCTATCACTCCCTGAATGTGCAGTGTGTTTGCACCAGTGAGAAAATAATTTAGCATTATAGTATGAGATACCCTGGCAGTACCCACGACTCCTTCATCTGGAATAACAGTCGTCTTCGGGCTCGATATTGTAGATAATTTCTTTACATGAAATAAACTTGGTAAATTTAAATAAATACATTGTTGTTAATTACTACATCTCCTACTTATCCCAATATCACTCAAAACTACATTTTAACCGTAATAAAGACTGTGAAAATATAATTCTACAGATTACATTCAATTGTTTATTGTTCAAAAGCAGCGCACTATAAAATCAAATACAGTACAGTAATAAAATACTATCACAGCATGACACACCTAAAATATAATCACATTTGAAAACAAAATTAAAGTTAGTGAGAGTTCTGTTAGCATAATCACTGTACAGCTACAATAACACTCGATAACATCTTACCAGTAATAAAGACTTTGTGAAAATATAATTCTGTATTGCATTCAACTGCTTATTGTACAGAAGCAGCACACTGTTAAATAACCTAATTAGTTTGGCACAGTATCACATTGTTTGGCTAACTCTGTAAGTTCCTCAAGTGCAGAGGCAATTCTTGGGAGGCTGCCTCTCAACACTTGCAGAATTTCTCCCTGTACTGCCAGCATCTGGTCACTGATACAGGGCTGTGAACTGGCACGGCTGCTGTGAACACGGCTACTGGTGTCATGACTCTCAGATCTACTTGCCCTCATACTTGATGCTGGAGGTGGTGATCTTGAGTAGGCATGGTCAAAGGTCACTGTCTGGGGAATGGTAATGTTTTCTGATGGTTCGTGACTTTGAATATTTTCTAACAGGCCTGAACTCTCAAAGTCAATATGTTCTACAGACATTGTAAAGTGGCGTGTTGGGTCATCTACTCCTGCCACCAAAATCTGTAACAATAAGAAGTGCTGTGTTTATGTAATATGGTTACAATGAAAAAGGAACTGTGATGCATAGTGGGAGCAATAAACATGGGGCCGCCTTTTTCCTTTAAGTTTCTTTTTGCTTAGTACTTCTTCCTCAAAGTTTCCTGTCTGCATTGCAGTTTCTTTGGTAAAACTGTACATACATTTCACTGTCACCCAACATATATAAATATAATCACACTTGGCCTAACATCTGCTGAAAAAAGATTTGAGAACCACTGGTGAACAACATCTTCAATACAGTACAGTATGTATTGCATCTCGTCAACCTACTGAAGATTTTATAATGAACATCAGCTAAGCTCAGCAACATCTTCATGACCAATTATGCATCTACTTACTGGGTAGTGGTGCATGCTCATCATGTGTCCTTGTCAACGGTATGGGTCTGGCAATACTACCAGCAGAGGTCGATGGCAGAGGCTCATCTGTAACAATAATGTGTGCAGTGTTACACAACAGTATATCCAGTACTAATGCAACATGTTTACTCTGAGCTTTTGTAGTAACAGACAACACATAATAACCATAATACTGTATGCATAAAAGACACAAATACAGTACAGAATTGGGGCCTTGCATTCCCCTGCACTCTATAAGTTATTTTAGACCTTAAATGTACAGGCCTAACAATACAAAGTCACTGAGAAAGGCATGACAATCCCCTACACAGTTCTTCCATTATCTTTTGTGAGAGAACATTGTCTCAATGTGCACTCCGTAAAAATTAGTCAAATTTACCAGCAATGACGTCCTCACTTTCGAAAGGGCCAGAGTGCCCCTCAATAGCCTCTGTCTCGTTGAGAGCAAGTAGTGCCTCCTCTGTAGGCTTCCAGTCCTTTGTGTCAGGTATTCCACCACCTGTAAAAGCCATTAAATTACAGTCATAGCTAAGATGAACAGTAGTATCATTGCAGCATTGCTTTAAGTAGTCAAACTCTAGTACAGTATACTGTATTGGGCTTCTTGAATGCTTAATTTCTTTCTGTATTGTGAAGTATAATTCTGCCAATCTTTCTCAATACATTACATTAGTTGATGGAATTCCTAAAACTATCCTACATCATACAGTATTTAATGATCACTTAAAATAGCCTACATATTGTACCCCAACATTTCTTTAATTACATACCTAACCTAACCTAATGTATTTAGGATGAGTTAACAAATATTTTGATGCACACTTAAATGTATAATGCAAGAACAACAACAAATATTTAAGCTAATGCAGTTCTCTAATATGTTTTTCCCCAAGTCAAATTTTGGTAATTAACCTGCTCTAACCAAACCTCAGAACCACAGCAGACTACAGCTGGGACTTAATTGTGGCAACCCGTTATATAGGCCTACTATTAACAAGGGAAGAAACAATTTACTGCACAATGGCAATATAGTAAATAAATATCATAGAAAAACTAATATTTAATGGTAATTATGAACGCCAATAGTCAATTATGTTACTAAGAACTTACCTGTCACTTCCCTTTCACTCTTTTCCTTGGCTGCCTTCTTCTTCACTTCAGACCTGAAGGTTCTGAATTTTTTCCTGATTTCCAGAACATCCCTCGAGACTCTGCTGATGCTGTTCACAGCCTCGGTGACTGCCTTCCACTCATTATCTTTAGCTTTTGCTGTTATTCTTGGGGATAATGCACCCATTATCACTTTCCTCCTTTCATCCACTTCTTGCAGCAGCATCACAGTACTTCTTCATCTGTGAAGTTTGCAGCTCTTCTTTTCTTTTCTGGTGGTGACATGGCAGAATGATGGCTTCAAGGACGTTACTACTGATGCTGTTGACACTTGACAGTCTCTCTGCGAGCGATAAGCGAGAAATAATGCTACTGTGGTACTGCGTCACACGCTTCACACGTCCCCTGCTGGCGTCCCTTTTTGTTTACACAACACAGCTGATGGGGTCCATATTGGCACTGTGGCATTCCTTGCTTTTCATTGGCTGGATCCACATGAAAGACGCCACCTGATTGGCTGAAGATTTTCCGATGTCCTAGAGGAAAAGACAGTCGCAAGTAGTTAGGAACCGATTAGGACGTCGGAAATTTGTTTTGAGTATCTTGTCTTACGACACGAAATACGACATCCTAAATTGTTCGTAATATCCGACGTCGTAAGTGAGATACGACGTCCCAAATGAGATACGACGTCGTAAGTTACGACCCGTTTTGAGTATCCGGCCCTGGGCTGACAGATATAGACTGAGCCGGGCGACAGAGAGAGACCAATGTTGGGCACCTGTGATGGGGTGCGCAGAGGTGGCCTAAACTCGTTCGTGTCTTGGCTATCCCTATCTATATGCACCCTGATTATGAGTACAATTTACTTTCTAGTTTTGTAATTGAAATACGATTCATGTGATAATATAATGCTTAACCAAAGTTCACTTGAATAAGATAAATAACATTTAAAGTGTGAGTGTAATTTATGTTATAGTAATTAGTCAGTTGTACTGTGTATAATGGTAATGATAATGCCAGTAAGAGGTTGACTAAATATAGTTTGCAATGAGATTAAAAAAATATATATATATGTTTTATGTAGGCAACATTCGAATGAGATTAGTAGAGACTGAAAGGTAAGTGTTATGGTGACCATACCATGTTGGCCCTCCCCAAATCAATTCCATCTCTATCTGGCCACCTCTGGATCTTCGAGCTGATTCACATCATGAAGTACACAGAAGGAACGAAAATATATTTTTGTTACTGTTACACGTTACTTTCCATCCGGATCAAACAATGATTTTTTTGTAATTCCACATCATACTGCAATAGTAAAATGAAGCAAAACTTTCCTGAGCAAACTCATGGCATGCCCTAAGTCATTTTACAAAGAGCAAATGCATAAGTGCAAATGATATTACTCAAATTGTGCATTTTCTGACACACTACAGCAGCTACTTCCTCACGAAATGTTGTGTTTTATTTAGAAAATAAGGTAAAAAGTTATTCATCCCAACAATCTTTCACCACCGCAACGCACCAAGTGACGTCACGAGGGGGAGCGGTGGGGTGGGGGTGGGCGGAGCTTATCATCAGACGCGCAAGAGCCTACCTTTAGTGTTTTTATACTATGGTTGGAACACTTGGGCGGTCATACCCATGGTATAAAAATGCTAGGGCCTGGTGGACTCGGGCAGGCGAACCCACCCGAGGGTAGCAGGCCAACATGATTTTATTATTTCAGATAAATAAAATTAAGTAGAAAGTATGAGTTTATGTACACGACTGCATGAGGCATTATTTATTCCAAGGACTTGGTGCAGATTTTTATGAGAATTTAGTTGTACCACAATAAATACTAGCTACTGTCAATGGGGTGATGCAGTGAGCAGGTTTACCATTTGGTGGCCACTTCTGAACTACATATCTTTCAGAATCAGCGGACCAAAGAGTTGTAGCTACCACTATTGGATATTATTTTATCCAAAAGCAAGTACAACTGATCGTTGCAATGTTGAGCAGCGTGCTTTCAATAGCATAGTTCGTCTTTCTCAAATTTGAGAAGGTCGCATTTAGTATGTGGCAACGCTGTTTATCAGCTGACCAGTACAAACATGGAAGATATAGGAGGTGATTTTGCATACGGGTGTGGAAATTTGGTTGAATTATCGGCAGCTGATGTTCATCCATCAAAAGATAGAGGACCATTCAGTCTCCCAACTTAAGAGGTGGCTGGAGACCAGAGGACTCCACGTTAAAGGAAAAAAACAAGATTTGGTACAGCGGTAAGTCACTATGTGTTTGATGTAGATCATATATTTTGCTGTTCTGTAGTGCCCACAGTTAATTTTGCTTGTGTCGAAAACAGTAAATATTATAGATTGGGAACAAAGCATTATCAGAAATGATGTATTTTGTTACTTTTATAAGTATTATTGGATAAGTGTACTGTTCACTATTAAGGATTTACTACCTACTTTATTCACTTTTCTGGTCAACTCTAAGACACTTTTCATCTATGGCATTTCCACCTCCAATGCCCTGTTTCTGCACTCCAAAGTGATCCCTTCCCCCCAAAAAAAAACACAACAACAATGAATGGAGGACTGATTATTTAGTTTTACTAAATGGGCACCAGACTTGAACAGCATAATCTAAGTGCGGTCTAACTAAGACTAGGTACAGTTGGGCAAGTAGAAAATGCAAGAAAAGCATGAGTGTATACAGCAATATCTCTCAGTTGTTTATAGTAAACCCTTTTTTTTTTCTTTTTTTTTATGCGAATGCAAGTTTTTGTGTGTGTCTCTTAAATTAAAAAGTTTGAGTTCTGCCTTGATGCTGGCTACCCCCCCTTTCATGGGGGGAAAGAGCCTGGGCATATGTATATATGTATGTATGTATGACTAACCAAAATTTTGAGTGGTAACGTTAGTCAGATGTGGCCATAGCTTATACTACACTCATAATTTACTTGCACTGCATACTTGCTCAACGCCTCAACTGTACATCTGTAGTACTGTATAACTTGTCCATTTGATTATTTACACTCCATGATATGAATCCTAATACAATTAATACAATATTATGTTGGCTTTGTTACGGACATATGTATGTACAGCCATGTGCAAAATATCTCAGACATTCCCTGATATTATGTCCCTACTAACCATAATTCCAAGATCCTTTTCAGAAATCTGTGTTATCTAGTTTGTATGTTGACCTGTTGGCTATATTTCCTATGCTTAACAATTTACATTTATCTACGTTAAATTTCATCTGGCACACGGACTATTCATGTAAAATAACTCAACCCAACCTAACCTAAGCTAACCTACTGAGGGGGCATGGATAGACTAAAATGTATCACAGAGATTTTACTGTATGTGGGAATCTGTGTATTACATCATAGTTCTTATTACAGTCCACTGCTTCGTATACTTCCGAGAAAAAAATGATAAGGTAACCGACTATTGAGGCATGATTTACATCCTGTGAGTCCTTAATTAGTCTATATCTTTCTAAGTGTTCCCAAATCGTGTTCACTATTGTAGATTCTAGAAGCTTCCCAACCATTGATGTTTGGCTAATTGGGTGGTAATTTGATGTCACTTATCTCCCTATTTAAATATTGGAACTACGTTTGCTAGTTTCTACGCAAATGGTACTACTGTACCCCACTTTCTATGGATTCTGTAAAAATGTTTGCTTGTTTGTCATAGATTTCAGCCTTATATTCCTTTAATACTCGTACTTTGGCATAGACTTCATTTCTGTGCCTTCAGTCTGTTTACATCTTTGAACACATCGTCCCTGCTGATATTACAGTACTGTATAATTATTATATCCAGGTGCAAAGATTGTGTTGAAACTGGCAATGGGGATAAAATTGCTGTGGGAGTGGACCGAGGGAGGTGGTACGAGAAGAAATTACAGGACACTTTATCCACCCGACCATCAGTATCACAAAGGCTGCCACTTCTCAGCAGGAATTTCCAAGATGCTGTGCAATCTAGCCTTAAGTGGAAACAGTTTCCTTTCATCGTCATACCTCCTTTTTTTTGGTATGGAATTATTCATTTGCATATCATAGGCTGTTTAGCTCAAACCTCAGTACAAGATGTAAATAAAGTATTAGGAAAACCAAAATCTGGCTGATTTTAGTACACTTAATCCAATGAGAAAAGGAAGACAGTACTTTACAAGTGGGCATGTCTCAAATATTATGGATGCTGCAGACCCTTTGTACTACTTTTTGAAAGGTCAGGTTCGTGCCTCATACAAGGATTTACTGTATAATGTTTGTGTAACTCTTAGGTTGAATGACAGTAAGGTGATAAGAGGAACATGTCAGTGCAAAGGGTCTGCAATGGGTAGGTGCAGCCACAGCAGCATTACTATTTGCACTGGAAGATTTTACGATTAATTTTGGCTACCAACCACCGTCCTGTACTAGCAGGATATGTGAGTGGAATGTAGGCAGGAAAAAGTGTAGAAATCCAACAGCTGCTCATGAATGTAAATATGGCAAAAAGCTACCTGCAGACAGAATAATGATATATGACCCGAGGCCACAAAGTTCCGTCTCTGAAGATGTAGAAAATAAAGAGTGCGAGACATTCAAAGCTACCTTACCAAACACCGGTAATTTTTCTATATTCATGCAAGTCTTGGAAAATAGCTATGAATATTATGTCATTAGCAAGCAGAGGCAGAGGCTTGGCACCTTGCCAGAATGTATAGAATCACAGCCTCACAATGTAAGGAATATGTCTCAGCTAAAAGTGACCAATCCATATACAGATTGATTCGTAATAAGTTGTATAAGGCTAGAAAAATTAGTACAAAGGAAATGCTATATGGTAAGGAGAATGAGGCATTTGCATTTGATTTGTATAAAAAGTTCAAGACCTCTCAAGGATATGAAGCTTGTAACAGTTGATTTTGGGTTAATCCCCGATATCCTGAGATGGGATGTAGCCCTAATGGTGTAGTTTACTTTCATGGTAACATTAATGGTATTATTGAAATAAAGTGTCCTTACATACTATCTTCATGTAACCCAGTGGATATAGATGTAGGACTCTCAAAGCAACAACAGTATCAATTCTGTTCTAGGAAAGTAAATGGCAAGCTGGTCTTAAAGAACTCCCATAAATATTATTATCAGATTCAAATGCAGATGGCTATTTGTGAAGTCAAATGGTGTGACTTCATCATATGGTCTCCTAAAGGTATGTATGTTGAAAGAATCCTGTATGATGATGAATTTTGGATGCCAATTGCCTCAGCACTAAAAACTTTCTCTCATTCTCATCTAATTCCTGAGATTTTTTAAATGCGTGTTGCACGTAAACTACCTCCATTGAGATTGTAAGACCTGTGTTGCTGTATTAATGATACCAGACAGTGTAGCCACAAGGTTATAACCACACAAAAGGTACAAAATATTGTGATATTATTTACAACTTTAATTTGTTTTTATAATGTACTTTATAAACCCTTTATGTGCATTGTAAACACTCATGTTCTTGTCATATACATTTAGTTTAATAATAGCATTGTGATATTTATTACAACTTTAATTTATTTTATTATGTACAGTCTGCTGCACGGTTCCCTGAACACTCTCAGGGAGACTATGTGGCCATACACGATCAGGTTGGTAAGCCTGTAGCAACCCTTTATGTGCAATGTAAACACTCATGTTCTTGTCATAAACATTTAGTTTAATAATAGCATTGTGATATTTATTACAACTTTAATTTTTTTATATAATGTACTTTATAAACCCTTTATGTGCAATGTAAACACTCATGTTCTTGTCATATACATTTAGTTTAATAATAGCACACACTCAGGCTATTGTGATATTTAAAAGATTTATTTTTTAATGATACAGTAGGGTATATGGATATTTAGACTTTTGAAAGATAATCAATGCTGCAAGTAATTCTTGTACTATATTTATTTTGAAGAAATGAAGACAGATTGTTCATTGACCTCAATACACAGATGTGGATAATGAGGGACATTATTTAGCAATGGAGAGAAAAGGCAGCCTAAGTTTCCTACCCTAGTTTAGTTAACCAGACGGAGTGACGGCGGCGGTGTTGACCACCATCGATGGTGTTGGATATCTTGGTTATTATGAAAATATGAATATTAAGCTATTGTACACGGAAAAAGATATGAGATCACATTAGTCATATAAATATTTAAATTTATTTACAAAGTGTGCATTCATGGATCGTGACCACTTTTTTATAGATGAATATAGAAATGTGACAACACCACACATTCTTGCGCATCTCGGCTGCGCAGCTCATGTAAACAAAAACACCGTGTAGGTCTACTGGTACACACTACACAGGCAGTCCTCATCACTTTACTGGCGAATATATTACTTGTTACTTGTTGTTGTATATTCTATGCCCCGCTCCACCAGCAGTTGGTGCTCCGCAGGGCTTCCTTCAGTATTATTAAACACTATAATCACTTGTAATACTCATATCATCCATGTCGTAACACTCAGCGAACAAATGTGTTTTCAATCTTTTCTTAAAAATCGTGCAAATTCACTTCTCCGGACATTTAATGGCAGTCCATTAAAGAGTCTTGGTGCACATCTTTCAAAAGCTCTGAAACCCATTGTCAGATTACTCCTCGGTTCGTTCAATCTGTATTGTTCATCACTATGTCTGAGTTCCATGGAGGTATTTACATGAAAACCTCTTAAAAGATTCGTCAAGTACTCTGGTTTTCCAAATGTCAATGCTCGGAATGTTAGAAGACATATCTTGTACACAATCCTCGCCTTTATTGGTAACCAATGCAAGTCAATGAGTGCTGGAGTTATCCTCTCACGAGCTGGAAGACCTTTAATTAATCTTGCTGCTCTGTTCATTACGTGTTGCAATTTTTTTAACCGATAGTCCTGTAAACCATAATAAAGAGAATTGCAGTAATCCAGTCTGCTTATGACATAGTTATGAAGAAGCATCTTCACGGTATCCTCATCTAAATATTTTCTGATAAAAGCAATGTTCCTCATATGGTAACCAGAAACTTTCACTACTTGATTAATTTGAGCTTCGAATGAAAGATTTTCATCAAGCAGCACTCCTAAATCTTTCACTTTGTTTTTGACATCCAGTGTACTGCCTTGCACTCGCAAACTTGAGATATCCAATCTTCTAAGATTGGTCTTTTTTCCAACTTCCAAACACTCAGTCTTACTTGGATTTAGCTGAGTTGTTTCGAATCCATCCAATCTTTAATATCGGACATAATAACACTCAAATTCACCTCTACATCCACCACATTATTTATAGATAGATAAAATTGTGTATCATCAGCAAATAGTTTGAAGCTTGCCCCATGTTTCTCTAATATATGTGATAGTTTGATAGTGTAGATGCAGAAGAGAATAGGACCCAATACACTCCCCTGAGGGACTCCTCTTCGTAGGGGTTTATTTCTTGAAAAAGATTTCCCAACCTGTACACAATATGTTCTATCTTTTAAATAACTTTCCAGATAGGTCAATGCATTTCCCTCGACACCTATAGACTTTAAATCGTCTAGGAGTATACTATGCACTACTGTGTCAAATGCAGCACTCAAGTCAAGCATAATAAGAACACTACACTTTCCTTCATCCATTAACACCAATAGGTCATTTACTACAGTACATAGTGCAGTCTCAGTTGAATATAGTTGCCTGTATGCAGACTCACTATCAGGTATAGCCTTCACCACATTCAAGTGATGCCATAACTGATCTAAAATTACATTTTCAATCACTTTCGATAAATGGTCTATACGAACTCAGATTCTGAGGATCAAGGTTACCTTTTACTATAGGCTTAATAATAGCCAATTTCTCACTCTCCGGAAAAACATTGTTATCAAAACTTAGAGTAATAATTTGCAGGAATACTTTAAAAATATCGTCTACATTTTCACTCATTATAACATCCGATATAGGTAAGGGATCATTATCGCAGTGAGTTAATTTTACTCGTTTTATAATTTCTTTCATTTTGGGCATACCAATATTTTGAAAGCAAAGTAATTTGCTCTTTGACACTTGAGTATATCGATGTGTCACATTCAAACCCCTTCCCGGAAAGCTCTTTTATTTTATTATCAAAGAAATCTAAGAATGTGTTTGCAAGTACTTCATCAGGATATCCTTCAGGCAACTTTGGCTTCTTTTTATTACCAGTTAAATTATTGAGTATAACATAGTTTATTCATATCTGACCTTGCCTCCTTGACTTTACTAGAGTAATATTGCTTCTTTCTCCGAACTATGAGTCTGTTTTCTTCTCTCTTTGCATGTTGATAATCTCTTCTAGCAATATCAGTGCGTAATCTACGCCAAACTTTCTTTTTTTTTCTTCTCTACCTTTGCTCGTGATATCTCGGCATTAAACGATGGTGCATGATCTTTCACAATTATTTCCTTTTTAATTACAGGACACATTGCCTCATATTCCTCTTTGAAAACACGATTATACAAAAACGATACACATCGCACACACTCTCTCCCGCTTCCATCATATCATGTTCACAGCTATTTTGTAAGTCTGTTTCCAACCTTCGTATCGTACTGTCAATAAATGTCTCGGGATTGAAGAATTTGAAGTATTTTTTAACTCTGAAAGTGATCCATTTTCTTTGCGCTCTCTCAGTCATAAAAGGAATTTCAAATCGAACTAACTTATGAACTGGAGATATGGTGCATACTTCATCCACATCAACATTTTGAAGGAGATCATGCCTTGCATCACAAAAAACCAGATCTAGCATATGTCCCGTACTAGACGTGGCTTTAGTTACTTTATTTACAAAGTCAAAACCATTCATCATCTCTATGAATTCTACAGCGTGATGGTTTTCAGCATCATCCACCCACATATTGAAGTCACCTAATATGAACACATTTCTGCTTACTGAATCTATCGTCTCAAGATAGAGTCTAAACTCAGCAAGAAATGTAACAGCATTAGCACTTGGTGGCCTATACACCACTATAAACACAAATTTCCGCCCACCCATCTCACAACTGACCTGCATATGCTCAAAACTTGTCCACGATTCTACTTTATCTAATTTTACTTTCTTAAAAAATATTAGATACAAATAGTCCCACTCCAGCACCTCTCTTGCCTTGCCTCGGCACATGCAAGAAAGTATGAGTCACTGGTGTCATTTCTCGAATCTTAGCCTTGTCATAACTACTCAGCCATGTCTCTGCCAATGCCATGATATCAATTTGATCATTGTTAATTAGATCACAAATATCCATTGTCTTATTTCCCACAGATTGTGCATTAAAAAACCTTTAATAATGTTTGAGTTTGTGCTAATCAGTATCCGTTTTCTGTGCTACTTTTAATTCTATGAAGTTCCTCGTGTATAGCTGAACAACACTTCAAGTCATTTACTGTATGGTCAACATCAGTTTTCTTATACCTCATACAGCTAATACATTTCCTCTCATGTGACGTACAGTCCTTCGTGTTATGGTTTCCTGCACATTTACTACAAATCGGATTATCACCCTTTATTTTGGCGAAACATTTAGGTGCAGTATGACCAAACCTTTGACAGTGATAGCAGATCGTCACCCTATATCAGATTTTTCTATCTCTCGCGGAGTAGATACCCCATTCCAATTTAACCAGATCACGATTCTTGTGAATCAGTTCCCTTATTTCCGGATCACACCTAATAATGTAGTGTTTGGTACCACCACTAGCAGGCTTGTCAAAAAGTAGCTCCATTTTATCTTTGACGTCAGTTACCCCTTGTAAGTAGTCATTCCGATCAATCAAAGTATCAATTAGCTTTTCTCCAACTTCTTCCTCTCTGTTGACGTTGCAGATCATTATTTTAGGTTTTAGTTTTCGTACATTCTTGGTTGTTACATCAGATACAGCTCCAAGTTTTTGTGCTGCTTCATCCCTTTTATTTTCATCTTCAAAATTCATTACAATGTCTCCCTTCTGTGTGAATCTTGTATTGACTATCTGAGTACCATCTAAAGCCTCAGCCACTTCTTTCTTCTTGTCAGCAACTTTCAATTTATCATCAGTTGACTTCACTACCAGCAAATTCTTCTTTCCACTTTTCTTCTTCTTCCTCTTCACTACAGTCGCCCACGTATCGTCGGTCAGATCTGACTCAGCGCTGATCGCATCACTAACTTTGCCCAACTCAGTCACAACATCCTCAATCTTCCCATCCACTAGTTGTTTCACTTGATCTCTCAATTCATTTACCACTTTCTTTAACTCTTGATCTTGATCTCTCAATTCAGTTACCACTTTATTTAACTCACAAAGATCATTTTCTACCTTACTCATACCCTTATAACATGTGTCACATGACCAGTTGATGAACTTGACATTTTCAAATTTCACTCCACCGAGATAAGCACATTTCAGGTGACACCAGTTTTTACACTTTTCACAACCAATCCACTTTTCTGGCCCCCCAGTAGACTCTTTACAAGTATAACACCTGGACATGATTGGCCCAGGTGTTTAACAACTCTTTCGTCAAATATCAAGTATGAAATAACAGTGTACTGCCCGTTGAAGCAAATATACACGGAGCGCGTATCAAACACGTCTATCCGACACTAGCTCTGCTCGTACTTTTCATTTATTAACGACGTAAAGAGGGAATTAAATTTGATTTCTTATACAGATGAATAAAAGATGAAAATAAATTTAACTAGAAAATGTGTTTTTGTTTTGTATCCTGAAGCCGCATTTAACTATGATTTGAAATTAATTTAAGAGCAGTAACTATAAAGTCATCGTCCATGTCCATCTTGTTCTCGTGCGGGTAGGCTAGTGCGGGACCTGCGGGTAGGCAACAACAGCAACACCGTCGCCGTTGACGGGGCTCATCTCCTCCAAAGCGAGCGGTCGTCGTGTTCGTGACGTCACTAACGGTGACGGTGATGACGGTGACGGGCTAGTTAGGCGTGGCTTCCACTAGCCCGTCACCGTCACCGTTAGTGACGTCACGAACACGACGACCGCTCGCTTTGGGGGAGATGAGCCAGAGCCTTCTCCATCCAGGCCAGTGCGATGGGTGAGTCACCTGACCCTACGTCACTACCATAGGACCGATACCCCCCAACTAGTATGATTGGCAACTCTACCTTTGTTTTATATGGCAACAATTTTTTTCACTCGGACAGTCAGTACTGTTTTTACCACTTGTCCCGTACAAGATCTAGACAGACAGGTCAGCCATCGCGCAGGTCGAGGTGTTAATCCTCTCCCTCGTGACGTCAGGTAGCCCACCAGGGTACATGTTTCTCACAGATACCTTCACCACTTCACCAGTCCCTCACTGTATTTCAGTCATATTCCTGCACTTCCAGTAAGACCAACAGTGATAGAAGACCAGTGTATTCAATATAGATGTACTAGCTACCTGGCCCAGCGATGCCGAGTGCAGTGTACGGGTGTTATAACACAACAAAAAAAGACAAAAGGAACTGGAATAAGATATAACTCTTTTCCTTATTCCTTAAATTCCATAAAATATCTGGGAGAGAAGGGAGTTTTGGAGAGTGATAACTGGAAAGTGACATATAATTTTATTTCTCTTATAAATGATTGGTTTGATATCATGAACTCTTGTCATATGTATGGTGATATACCAACACACCATGCATTTGACATTGATATGGAGAGTCACTTAAACATCCTCAATGCTGTTACACAACTTATGACATCTATGAGAGTCAAGAGTCCTAAAACAAGGTGTCTTTATAAATTTCAAAAGGGTGTCATATTATCCAGTCAGTCAGTCATAGATAGGACTGTATAATATGCTAAAAGTTACAAACAACATTGAATATATAATTACACGAAGGCTTAATCAGGACTGCCTATAGAACATTTCTTTGGATGCATTAGGCAAATATATGGCCCTCATGATCACCCCAATGGTGATAATTAAGTATAGCCTTAGGACATTGTTGTTAGGTAGAAACGATGCTCTAGTCAGTGAAAAAAACAATACCACTTTAGTGGCTATTGATCATGATAATACCGGCATGACAGTATTAAGTGAAGGTAGATTAGATATGGAATGTGTAAACCAAGACAGAGAGCTGGCATTAGAAATATGTCTGACAAACCTTATGTTTAAAGATTTTGATGTAGGAGAGGATGAAGTATATGTAGATGAGGTGCAAGATTGTGTATTGTCAAGTAAATGCATGGAAAAAGCAGCAGTGATATAATTGGAAAAAGCAGCAGTGATATAATTGAAGAAGAGGCATTATCTTATATTGGTGGGTACATAGTAAGGAAATTCAGCCTAAAATACACTAATTTAGGAAATAAGATATCAGGTAATGATAATACCAGAAGAAACTGGACAAGTCTTGTTAACAGAGGTGACCTGTATGCACCCTCTGACGAGTTCTTTTCTCAGCTACTAGTAATGAGAGAAATTTTCAAAGAAATTCATGGGGAAACTCTCAGAGAGGAAAAATATTGTATAAAGACTCTTTGTTTAGAATTGGAGAAAGGTAAAGTTAATTTACCTCTTGAGGTAATTCAATTCTTTTCTACAATTTCCATCTACTTTAGGATTAGACATCTAAACAAACTTATTGCAGTCAGGAACAAAATGAACTCGTCTAGCAGGGAAAGTGCAAGAAAAATATTGAAAATTACTACCTAAATATATCTATGCATACTTAACAATGAGTACAGAATCATAGTGCAAAAAGTAAATTATTTAAAACTTAGATAAAAATGTGCCACCTGTAGTTGTACAGTTTAAAATAAATTCTACTGATAATTAATTATAGATATGTATGTATATTATATTAAAATGTGAGATTAGTACATGTATAAATAAATGTGTAAGTTATTATTTCTACCCTGTATTGTATTCCAGCAGCTCAATAGTGTGTGTAAACTAAATGAGATGTAAATATAATTATATTATAATTATCTAACTCATACTCTGGTATTTTTAACTATCATCCAAAATATATACAGATGTGTATATGTATATTAATGCCATACTTATGTTAGATCTTGGTCCCGTAGGTGCATGTGATCAATCGCGTATCTGAAAACTTGTTTTAATAGAACAATTACCGGATATTTTGACTAGTGCTGATACAAATTACAACTGAGTGCGATGCCATCTAGGTGTTGTGTGCCTCTGTGCAAGGGGAATTATGATAATGGACCTAAAGTGGGTGTTTTTTCATTCCCAAAAAATGAAAATTTGAAAGCCAAGTGGATGAGAGGAATAAGACGCCAGGATTTCTCACCAACTCAGTCCAGCAAAGTAAGTAAAATTATTATTTATATTAGCTTATTATTGCATTTCTAAGTTGAGTTGGCTTTAGATACTATGTAGAGCATCAGATCTTGAAAATTAATACACACGTGGTGAATGGTGATTCACCTGCATGCCTCCCAGGCAGAAAGAAGCTTACCGCGGTCAAATATGGCGCCTCCGCCAGCAGGGGGTCGGAACAATGACCATTGCCAGGTCAAGTATTTTTACCAAGCCAAAATCATTATATGCACGCAATTACAATTTTATGGACATGTTATTGATGTTATTTGTTAGTGGAAAGGAAGATATTGTTTAGTTATACTAATAGTAGTTCATAGTTTATTACAAAAATATAAATTATAATTTGTCAGGCCACATAAATAGGAACTAAAATAGATCTCCCCGTCATATTTTTAGTGTTCCATTTTCTTTAATGATCTGTCATTTCTTCAAGGTCGCTTAATTAAAACTCATATGCCAAACGTACCAAAACAAAACATAACATAAACTAGGCATTACTGCTATTTTGCATACATTTCTTCGCATTGAAAGTGAAGGCATATAATTATTATATGCTGTATAATGCCCTGTTAGCACATCATTATACCCAAACATACTTTTTAATTTATTCATATTATTCTATATATATATTTATAGAGGCTATACAGTTGTGGTCAATAATAATCATCCACATAAGGGTATCTCAAACAATTTACTGTCTAATGTTTTCACGTTCACATAATGATGTTATTGTTTTAAGTAGTGCATAGCTGCTTGTATTAAATTTAAAAATGGTAGTTAACCGATTTATTAGAAAGCTTATGATCTAAAGAACAGAGGGAAGCTGTCAAACTTTTACGTGAGTTACCCTATATGGATGATTATATATGACCGCGACTGTGTGTGTATATATATATATATATATATATATATATATATATATATATATATATATATATATATATATATATATATATATATATATATATATAAATTTAATAGATTTATGACAAACACACCCACACCTTTTTACAGGTGTGTGAAGTACACTTCCATCCAGATGACATTGAGAGGGAGACTTCATACTTTGATGAGAGGACGGGAAGAAAACTGACAGTAAATTTAGGAAAACCAAGACTCCGAAAGGGAGCAGTTCCATCTAAATTCCCGGGGTCACTAACTGAAGGGTTGCGTGTGATCGCCAGCGGTTTTAATATGGAAGTTGGAGAACTTGAGTGTTGGCCGAGTTTGATGTATTTTGTAAAATCTTCCCCGCGATAATTACTGATACATCGTACGTCTGCACTTTAAGATGTTAATATTCAGTAATTATATTAACATCATAGATAAGAATTGGTGTGCAACATACAGTAAAACAGCAATTACAAGCATAAAATAGTACAGGGGTTGGCAGAACTAATAACATTTATATTAGTTCATACCTGCACCTTTTGCTTAAAACAAAAAAACACTATGTTTCTGAAAGAACAATGCCCTATGTTAAAAAAATTGAGAGCAATCAGAAAAGTTTTTCACCTCTAATTATACATTTTTATGAGGCCGAAATCATGCGGGAAAGAGATCACCGATGGAGAATTTCCCCAACTTTGTCGTAAACAATTATTTTATCTGGTGAAAAGTGGCAGTTTTACTTAAGTTCGTGACGTCGGGAATTAGTTAACTGTCCCTCGTATCTCTCAATAACAACCTCACTGAGAGAATCTCCTGATGTTAGAAGGTGCAGAAAGGAGGAAGATGCTATCCAGTCTGCAATTGCAGACGATTTTCAGCATAAGCAACAAAATAAAATAGAAACTCTAGACGAACTGAAAGGAAAAATAAAGGTTCTTGATGAATACTGGACAGTAATAACACAACAGGAATCGGTGCTGATTTGCCATATCGATCGACTGCCACATCCAAAAATAACTCTATCTGTGGTAATTGGTGAAAATTGTTCAGTGAAAGTATTTGTTGGTGAGGCTGAGATGCAGAAATTGGGTGAATTTAAGATTCCTTCAATTATCAATGACACTGATTCTCTAGAGGAACTGCTTGCTAACCTGAAAAAATGTAATACTGAAGAACCCATTTCTGATCCTGCCAGAGCGATTTTTGTTCTGCAACTTGTAATTTCATAGCTGTCACTTTTACAAACACAGTCGTATAAACACTTAAATGCAGTAAAATTAATATCTGAACAGCTTTACCTCATGACTCTCAAAAAGCTAGAATATTCATCCGAGTTCATGATCTTTTCATCATTGCTGTACAACTGCTCTCCTCAAGGTTATAGATTTTTAAGAAATACTGGAAATTTTATCTTGCCCAGCTATTCCACTGTTAGAAGACTGACACTATCACAAAATCTGAGCCCAGCTGCCGAACAGCTTGGAAGTAATTTTTTAATGTATATTAAGAACAAGTTTAAATTTTTATCACAAAGCGATATCACAGTTACACTAATGATTGATTTAATTCATATCAAACAATATATTGATTACAAGGGTGGTAATGTCGTAGGGTCAGCTTTCAACAGTAGTGAGGCAGCAAAAAGTGCTTTTGTATTTATGTTAAATAGTGTGTGCTCCAAATACAAGGATGTTGTTCATGTACTGCCTGCCAAAACTATGAGTGCAGAAAATCTATTCAATTTTATAAAGCGGGTCATCATTGGATTGGAAGAGATAGGCTTTAAAGTCATATGTGTATTAACAGATAACAACTCTATCAATCGGAAAGCCATGTCTTACTTTCACTCGCCTCCAAAATTTTCCACTGTCTATTGTCACCCCGCACAAAATTCAAGGCCTTTATTTTTTATGTTTGATCCAGTACATCTATTCAAATGTGTTAGAAATAACTGGATTAATCAGAAAGATGTAAATAAGACCATGCAATTTCCAGACTTTTCCTTTGAAGGTGCATGTGACTCAGTAACAAGGGTATGTAATGCTCCTTTTAATACTCTAAAAAAAACTCCACTCTCTAGAAGAAGATTCCCTCCTTAAACATGCATATAAGCTTACATTGAAGTCATTGTCACCCTCAAATCTTGAGAAACAAAATGTCAGTTTAGTTGTACACATTTTCAATGAGTATATCATACAAGCATTACAAACTCTTGGGGAAAAATACAATTTGCCATGCTATGAAAATGTAGCAAAATTCATACAAATAATATATGTTTGGTTTACCGTTATGAACGTTAAATCTCCATTTAAAGGTTGTCGTCTTAATAATAAGTATGCTTTCCCCTTGACAAATGATAAAGATGATAGAAATTATTTTTTTTTGCATAATCTTCTCAGTTGGCTAGATCTTTGAAATGGTATGGCAAATGTAGCTGGAAAGCGGACCAATGAAACATTTACTGCACTTAAACATACAACCGCAGCAATCCTGCAAATAACTGATTATTGCATTAATGAGCTCAACATGAAGTATATTTTAACAGGGAAATTTCAAACCGATCAACTGGAGGCCAGGTTCGGTAAATATCGCCAACTTTCAGGTCACAATTATAACATATTTGTTCGGCAAGTGTTTGAGTGAGAGAAAAAGTTGAGAATGATGTCTGTATTGAGGATACCATTTCATAACCAAAGTATTGACTTAAAAAAATTGGACACAAATTGGGAGAAAATGGAAATTAATGATTTATTAAACATTCAAAGATATGATGTAGATGTGACCGAAGATGATATTGAGAAATGCATGGATCTTCTTCAAGTTATAACATACCTTGCTGGTTACTGTTGCTTTGCTGTATCAAAGAAAATGAAATGTGAATTTTGCAAAGACTTACTTACTTGTAATGGAGATACAGAAAGCTTGCCAGAGAATAATAATTATATACAGGGTATTAACAGAGGCGCTCTACTATATCCTGATGATGCAGTTGTAAATATCATTATGTATATTTATATTGTAGTTGGGAAACTTACTCAAAATCAGGAGTTCATAAGGTTAATAAACCAAAGAAATGTTGCAACGGAAATATCCCTTAATGTTTTAATAGAAAATGATGCCTTCCTCCCTATGAATAATTGTGATGGTGGCCATAACATAGATAAAATTCAAAGAATGATACTGTGGGCCTCTACAAATGCACTATTAAATAACTTTGTTGCTAAAGAAAATGATTTAATCAACCAAAACAAAAAAACTGGGAAAAAGAGGAAACTCCAAACTCTGCTTTAGGCCACAGTATTAAATGTACAGTAATGTAGGTAGGTTAAGGTTTTATAAATAAATTATAGTAATTAAGATTGAACTTGTACATTTCATTTATCCAATATTTCATGCTAAGTAAAATTGGTGTGATGCAGTAATGTACTGTGATGTACTTTACATAGCCCACGGTCCACATACTATGGCCTATGGTATATGCGATAGTTTTACAGTTACTTCATAAAACAATAATACAATGGTCAGTTTCACGATATAATGAGACATAAACATGAAGAAAAACAATGGTAGGGAATTGTGGAACTCAAGCGAATGATAGAGCGCGGTCAGAGGAGACTGGGGGAAACGGACCAGGTCGTATGGTAGTGACGTCACGGGTCATCGCACTGGCCTGGATGGAGAAGGCTCTGGATGAGCACCGTCAACGGTGTTGTTGTTGTTGCCTACCCACACTTGCCTACCCGCACGAGAACAAGATGGACATGGACTTGGACGACGATATTATAGTTGCTGCTCCTCTTCTACTTGACCAAGAAAACCGCCCAGCTAGACCAGCAAGACAGAGAAGGAGAAGGAGAATGTGGTCACGCCAGCTACTGCTGGAGAGACCTCTGAGAGGAGAACACCGAATATTGATGGAGGGAGAGAAGAGGATTGATGTGGACAGTTTTCACGGAGCCTACCGCATGACCCCAACCACCTTCGAGGAACTCCTGCAGCTAGTTGGTCCTCACATCGAAAAACAAGCAACAACGTTTAGGGATCCAGTCGGTGCACCAGAACGCTTAGGAATTACACTAAGGTATGTCGAATTGTTGATCAACTCCGTGCCCTTTGCTGCCAGGCCACTCTAAAATTTTACCATCTAGCCAAACTCAGACTTCACAACATAACCTCATAATTCTTCTAACCGAAATAAGTTTAGCCAAAGCTTCTGATTTAGGAGTTTCTGCCAAATACTGTTGAACTGAGAAGTATAATTGCATTTCAATTATTTAAATCATAACTAATTATTTCAGAGTTTGAAATGGCCATTTCATCAAAATTATCATGTAAAAATATAGAAAATGCCATAAAAAAATTACACTCGAGTAAAAAAGCATATCTCCCTCAGGTATTTGGCTAGCGGCATGAGCCAGAAGGATGTGGCCAGGTACATCTGTGTGGGGACTGCAACAGTGTGCAAAATTATCAGGCAAGTGTGCCAGGCTATATGGGACGTGCTTGGTCCGATGTTCCTGCCCAGTCTCCTGATGACTGGAAAAGAGTTGCTGAGGAATTTGGTAACAAATGGAACTTCCCTAATTGCCTATGTATGTATTGAGTAAAAATTATATATTTATTTTACAAGAACTGAACTGACCACCATGCCAATACAAATTAGGTTTAAAACTTTTCCCAATACTTTCCTGAAATTTTGGTGGTGATATCTGTTATCATTCAGAAGTTAGGTTTGGACATTTTCCAGAAACTGGGGCACAAGGACTACGGTTTATTTAAATATGCCTTTTATTTTGAAGTGAATGTACTGTACAGACTGGTGCCAACACAAATTTAACCTATCAAATAGTCAGCCAAAATTTAAAGTCAAATTAAAGAGATATTTTTTAGACTCATATTAATTTAAATTTCAATGTTAAATAATTATTCAATACATATATACATACCAGTAAAAATTCTCACATGTTTATATTATGCCCACATCTATATACTGTACTGTATTTAATATAATGTACAGCTCCGGACAAAACTCTCTCGACTCGTATGGCAGCATTTGGCATCTGATAGGGTGATGGGGGTTGGATTTAGGGGAGACTCTTCACTAAATATTAATATTAAGTGTGTGTGTATGTGTGCTATCAGCGGGAGGTACTGTGTATGTATTAGGATAGTATACTTAAGAGTCAGTGTACAGTAGTTTGTGCTTCTCTCTAGATTCAGAGTTGCCAAATGCTGCCAACCAAGTCGAGAGAGTTTTGTCCGGAGCTGTACTTAACAAATCTTTTAAGAGGTTTTCAAGTAAATGTCTCATGAACCTGGCTGACCTATCAAAACTTCCAATACCCAACCAGTACATATACATATATATCTACATAACTAAAATAAGTAATTTTTTTCTCATACAGGTGCAATTGATGGGAAGCATATTCACATCCAGAAGCCAAGATTGTCAGGATCAACGTACTTCAACTATAAGAAAACCTTCAGCACAATCCTGATGGCTGTCGCTGATGCCTCGTATAGCTTTTTATACCTGGATGTTGGAGCATATGGCAAGGAGCATGATTCAAGTGTGTTTGCCCAATCAACATTTGGAAGGGCATTGGATGATGGGACCCTGCTTCTTCCCGAGCCTGGTGATGGAGACTTGCCGTATGTGTTTGTGGCTGATGAGGCATTTCCTCTTAAGCCACAACTTATGAGGCCATACCCTGGCAGTAACATAAGTGAAGAGAAGGCAATGTATAACTACAGATTAAGCCGAGCACGGAGAGTAGTAGAGAGTGCCTTCGGCTTAGCGACAACCAAATGGCGAATATTACGCCAACCGATTATTGCCAAACCGGAAACAGTAGATTGCATTGTGAAAGCAATTGGTGTACTACACAATTTTATGAGAGATAGGGAGGGGACTGAAGTGTTGGATGCAACTTGGGACAATGGAGGAGGTAACCATGGCACAGTGAGATTGGGTGCCAATATGTACTCATCTGCTGCAGAGGCTGTTCGAGGCAGATTGACCCAATATATCAGTTCCCCCCATGGCAGCCTTCCCTACCAAAATGACATTATACGTAGGGGACGACTACAATGATATACCAAATAATGATATACCAAAGTGTAATATGCTCTTGATGTATATTTATTTTATAATGTAATGTATACCTCATTTTTTTACCATATATATATATATATATATATATATATATATATATATATATATATATATATATATATATATAACATTTCCTTTTTTTCTTACATGAATAATTAGTTATTGAGAGTTAATTAATAATTAAGGGGAGATTATCTTTCTGGGGATTTGGAGGGGTACTGAAAGGGCAAGAAAACAGATTGATAGGGAGATCTGTTTCATAATATAGTTTGGAGGAATCACAGACCTTTCAATTCATCAACAAAAGAATCTCCTCAAGGAAAGACGAGTTTATTTGAAGTTTGGGTTCATGCCTGGTAAGGGGGCAACTGATGCAATATTCACAGTATGAAACATACAAGGAAATATAATATGCAATTTATTTGCCATCCAAGTAAAATGTTGTAAATTACCTAATTTTTAATTTTACCACAAAAGGCGAGATGAAGAAGTTGGGTACATACATAGTGGTATAAGTTATATTTCCATAGAAGAGTGATTTATGTTTACACAAGTCTCTCTGATTAAAAGAGGTACCCCCCACTTGGATTAGAGTGATAAAAAGAGTGAATATAAAAGTCTTGGTAAGAGGAGTAACAATGTTGCAGGGGAGAAACTGGCCTCTCAAATCTTATGCATGCAGATAATGCAGTGTTGATGACCAGCAGATAAATTAGGTTAATTTCAAGTTTAGTTAAATGGTTAAATTAATTTAAAATAGTTAAATGCGGTTTCAGGATACAAAACAAAAACACATTTCCTAGTTAAATTTATTTTCATATTTTAATCATCTGTATAGGGAACCAAATTTAGTTCCCTCTTTACGTCATTAATAAATGCAATGACTCTACTGACTACGTGGGCCTGCTGGACTCTATCGGTAATATCATTAAGTTGGAATCTTATAAATTCTGTAGCATAATCTCCTGACGTGAGATTTGCCCTATCTGCCTGACTGGCCGTTTCTATCTGATTGGCCCTTAAAATATCTACAAGTGACTCCATAAATCCAGAGGTGTCACTTTTTGTCTTCTTCGAAGAACATGGCAACACCTGTGACGCCTTCCTTTTCATTGTCTTCTTTCCTGGTGGGTGGATAACTTTAGGCAGGCCATCTTCTTCACTGATGCATCTGCAGATTTGGAATGCATGATATTAAACTTCAATATTTTTTGTAAGAGAGCATATCCTTACTGCACTATCCAGCTTATATGGACAGTTTTCCCTTACAAAAGTTTTTCAGATTAGTTAAACTGGTATCCAAAATGTTATAATACTGATAACCTTTAAATATATAAACACGAAAGAAAATAATACCAAATCAATATCAAGAAACTAACCTATATATAATTTTCTTGAACAAATATTAACTATACACAATTTCCTTGAAACCTTAATCATTTATATGTATCGATTTTTCCCCTACCATGCTATTCAAAATAAACTTGACAGATTCAAATTTGTTACCATTACAGCTACCTTACAAGAAATATGCTATACTAACATCTCCTTGTAGTCTTCATTGTTGGATTGTTGGACGGTGCCTGGTGCCTCTAATTCACTGGATGAAGAAGGTGAAGGTGTATCCAAGTGGTCTGATGTGTCAGGTGATGGTGTGGTCGATGTTTCCGGTGTTGATGTGAGCTCGAAACTGTTGCCTCCTCTGAAAGATTGGAGAGCAAGAATGATGGGAGGGAACACACAATGTACACTGTGTAATGAAGACATAGAAGAGACAATCAACCATTTTGTGAAGGAATGTAGTAGGCTGGAAAATATTAGGGTGAACAGTAGACAATACAAAGAAAATTGCTTGGAACACCACAATACAATAAATAAGAAGAATTTACAAACTTACTTGCGATGTGCTCTACAATGATGCAGTAGTGCATCCATTAGATGGTACAATTCCCATTTCACTTTGGGAATGGTATCAGCACCTGAGCCACTGGGTATGGGCTTCTCCAAGCTCCTCTTGAGTCGAACATACCGGTCTCGGATACTTGCCCAACGCTTCTTACACTGTTCCTCTGTAACAAAATTAAAATATCAATAAGGTTATAGTATTTTCAAAGCCCAACCGCATTGAATGTCCATGCTTTTCTGGACTTGCATATAGAGGAACCTAACCATACATTTCGTCACTTCCCAGTTTAATGAAAACATATGTTCATCCATTTTATAAATCATGCATGAAACTACAAAAATGCCTTTAAATCAGGTCATGTTTTAAGTAGTACACATATTTAATTGCAGCTATTCGAATTTATGCAAAGCACATTTTAATACACCTTTTATTTTTGCTATTGAAGCTTATTTGAGAACCTCCAGCCAGAAAACTTTTTTGCAATTTTATCCCTTTCTTACATTATTCACCACTAACCTAACTTTGTCCTGTCCAGTCTTCACAATTAATTAGGTATATATACTGTTTATAATCTCCTACCATTCATTTTCAAGCGGTTGGCAATCTCACTGCATGAATTTCTCTTCTTAATGATGACCTTGTATTTCTCATGGGTTGTATCATAAATCCACGGATAGGAGGACATCATGTTGATCAGAGATTCGTCAATATCCACAGTTGTCATTCTGGTAAAAGACAGCATTGTTAATAATAAACTAGCCCATTATACAGCATGAACACAGATAAATAAGCATAATTTACAGTGGCACCCATTAATTTAACATAAAGTTGCTTAGTCTGGTGCTAACTTTATCTACTTATTGATTTTCCAAGAGGAATGAGGGTTAGTGATGTGCATATGTGAGATGAAATTATTTCATAATGTAGTAAACGAGATAAGAATTATGATTGAGATTTTTGTTATAATCATCAGAGGTCCAATTTTTACAAATTAATACTGAATACACTATGGATAATTGTGCATAAAAATAGTACCGTACCTGATAACAATTTGTTGTAGGTGGCTTGGTGCTACAAGAGGGCTGTGAGGAATATATTCGCCAGTAAAGTGATGAGGAGGACTGCCTGTGTAGTGTGAAGTAGGCCTGCACGATGTTTTGTTTACATGAGCTGCGCAAGAATATGCGGTGTTGTCAGATTTCCAGATTCATCTATAAAAAAGTGGTCTCGATCCATGAATGCACACACTTTATGTAAATACATTTAAATATTTATATGACTAATGTGATCTCATATCTTTTTCCGTGTGCAATTGCTTAATATTCATATTTTCATAATATCCAAGATATCAAACACCTCGATGGTGGTCAACACCGCCGCCGTCACTCCGTCAAAAGATGAATAATGCTGGTGGCCGTCAGCGTGATGGGCCGGAGCTCCCGGGCCATTGATTTCCACTTCAGCCGTCGTTCGTGACGTCACTAACGGTGACGGTGATGACGGTGACGGGCTAGTGGAAGCCGCGCCTAAGTAAACTAAAAAAGATTTTCATTTTTTTTTTTCATCTCCAATAAAAATTGAGTGCCTAACAATAGTGCATCTCACAAAATAATGAACTCAAGGCTTGAATTGTGCTCATTGTTTATTTATTCATGTCTAGGTCCAAACAACTACACAGTCTACATAGGAGAGAGGAGAAGAAGACTGGCGGTGGGGCACCCCCTCCAGACATCCCTAAGGATGTAGAAAAGGTGCTCTCACTTATTTTACCCGAGGTAAATGACCTGGGGTGTAATTATGATGATGATGCCTTACCAGCTCTTGGTAAGTTATCAGTCTGACCATAGTTATCTATAGTATTGCTGAGATTGTATATAAAAATTAATCTTTCATATAATCTAAGGAATGTGTAATCCAATGAAATTTATAACATGGTGCAGAGCACACTCCAGTCTCAGTTTTCCCAACCAAAATCATTAGTAAGGCCTATTGTATATTGTTTATTTATATATTACATGTCACTGCTGCAATATATAGAACAGGGATTTCTGAAGCTCCTTTAGGAGGACCCTTACCTGATGTTAATTTTTTAAATAAGTGGATATAATTATAAACTTAAGCTGTTTCAATAATTGTAACCTATCTGAATTTAAGGGGAGAGTATACTTTTGGTACATTGGTGTGTCGTAATTTCTCCAAAGTATGCCAGAAAACAGAACCAGATTAGCAAAAATACTGGTGGACTGTTGCTTGGAATAGTTTGGGGAAATCAGTTGATCCAGATTTACCAACACTGTACTACCTACCTCCTTAACCCTTAATGTCCGGATTGCGGTGATGGTTGCTCCCAAGGAGCGCCCGAGTAGTGTTGTACGCCACTGCTATGTGGTGACCGGGCGGGATGAAGCACCGCTATTGCCAATGTCGACATTTGCGAGCCCAATTTGGCGTTTTTTTTTTTACTTGGCTATACTTCACCACCAGCCCTACAAATCACCATCGTCAGTCAGTGTGTTACTGACTGTGAACATGGATGGATGTGGATTAGATTTCTCGTGCGTGTCTGATTCTGTATTGCGTCATGCTACCATACACCACTGACTGCTACCCGCACGGGCCGCGTTCAGTTGTCGTCAGAGCCACTACACGTAAGCGAACGCAACCGCGCTCCGCCCGAGAAATTACCCTTCATTCCTTACTTAATTTCTCGGCAACGGAGAGTTGTAGAGAGCTGGGGTTGGTTTTATTGGAAAGAGGAAGAGTTGATGGTGCTTACAAGACCAAATTTAAGTTGTTCAGTATCGTAGTTTAGACGTACGGAGTAAGTGAAATTGAGTGATTTTGGTAAAAGCGCCCGGACAGGCAGTAAGGATAGGCAGAATAGCCACGGACTGACAGTGCGTCTATCCATAGTTATCCCATCGCGGAGGGGTTAAGTAACCTTGTTATTTTCAGCGAAGTCACACCTACATGGTAGACTCATCTACTTTAACAAGACTTTCTGTGTGACCCATAAGTCACCCAGTAGCAATTAAGTAGTGTGTGCTGCTTTATCATACCTGCTTCCTTTAAGAATATATAGTTAATTAATTCTTTATATATTTCCTGCTTTAGTGTTTCCAATTATTCTAATAAAGACCCTTGCAATATGTTTTCTATCATTTGGTTATTTTCCTTAACTGCTTACATTTCTATAATAGGCTGCTAGAGTACCCATTTATGAATCCTAACACTTCTTTTGGATGGCTTAAACACTGTGTTAAACTCTTCATTACTCGCTTGCCGATGACTTCTTACACTTGGCATATATGTTACCATACCTGTCCGTAAAAGAATATTATGCCTAATTTACAGTGCCAAAAACTGAATTATTTTAACAATAAGAGATGTTTTCTATACATAAGCTAATCTTCCCTATCAATTAACAGCCAACTCCTACAGGACCTACTTGCAAGAGTCCATCACCGTAGATGATCCTGAGCCTGTCAACCAGTCGGAGGGACTGGCAACCGCGACTCCTGGACCCTCAAAGGTTCCACAAGAAAAAGACGCAGGCTCACGAGGTCTCTCTATGATGACAATGACTATGCAAGTCAAGAAAGCGTAAGAAACCTAACGGAGGAGAATGCTGAGATGCGCCTAAAGCTTGTATCTCATAGACAAACCATAATTGACTTGCAAAGAAAAAATGCAGAAGTTAGGCTGGAGCAAGCAGAAGAAGAAACTAGGCATAACAGAAAATTAAATGCATTAAATGAAGAACTTCTTCAAGAAAAGATAAAGGAGGCCAAAATAAATAGGCAAATTGCCGAGGCGAAGGCAGCAAAGATGGGAATACCTATTTGGCTGTAACACAAGGCACACTACCGGGATATAACCTGGGCACACTACTGGGACATAACCTGGGCACAATACTGGGACATAACCTGGGCACTCTACCTTGGTAATATTTTAGATAATTAATGTTGCTGCTACTTGTAATAAAGGTAGATATTTTTACTTTCTGTATCATTGTACTCAAAACTGTTATTATTCATCACATCAGGGCTTCCCATATAGCAACTATATACTGTTATGCATATTTTATTGAAGTTCTGTCATTATATTGAAGCTGTCATTATATAAATATACACAAATTATAAATAAATATATATTGTGCAGTACATTATATTTATTTCTCCTAAAAATTGACAAGAATGGGAAAGGCATGTCAACGAACCTAGTTTTATACAGTATATATATATTATATCTATATCTATATCTATATCTATATCTATATCTATATCTATATCTATATCTATATCTATATCTATATCTATATCTATATCTATATCTATATCTATATCTATATCTATATCTATATCTATATCTATATCTATATCTATATCTATATCTATATCTATATCTATATCTATATCTATATCTATATCTATATCTATAGATATAGATATAGATATAGATATAGATATAGATATAGATATAGATATAGATATAGATATAGATATAGATATATAGATATATAGATATATAGATATATATATATATATAT